>JAZHEH010002022.1:0-117078 GCA_036589455.1 Ateles fusciceps
CCTTTGCAGTATTTGTACTCGGTTATAAAAAATATACTCCCTATACATGTTGTCTATTTAACAATAAACACAACCTCTGTTTCTACACTGTTATAAAAAATATTCACCCTCACTTTGTACACTGTTATAAGAAATATATACCCACTGGGTGCACTCTGTTTAAAATAAATACTACCACTATTTGTACTCTATTATAAAACATATACACACTATACATGTACTCTGTTTTAAAACAAATACATCCCCTATTTCTACACTGCTATAAAAATTATACACCCCCAATTTGTACTCTGTTATGAAAATATACTAACTCTACCTATACTGTGTTTTAAAGTAAATACAACCACTGTTTCTACTCTGTAATAAAAATATTCACCCTCATATAGTACTCTGTTTTAACATACATATACCCCCTAGATATACTCTCTTTTAAAATAAATACTACCTCTCTTTGTTTTCTATTATAAAAAATATACACCCTCTACCTGTACTCTGTTTTAAAATAAATGCTAACCCTATTTGTACTGTGTTGTAAAATATAAACACATTATAAATGTAATCTGTTTGAAAACAAATACACCCAAAATTTCTTCATTGCTATAAAAAGTTTACACTCTCAATTTCTACTCTCTTAAAAGAAATATACTCCCTCTACCTGTACTCTATTTTAATTTAAATACAACCTCCGTTTCTACAGTGTAATAAAAATTATTCCCCCCTCATTTAGTACTCTTTTAAAATATATATACCCTCTAGTTGTACACTCTTTTAAAATAAATACTATCTCTATTTGGACTGTGTTATAAAAAATATGCACCCACTACATGTACTCTGTTTTAAAATAAATACACCCTCTTTTTCTTCACTGTTATAAAAATTATACACTCTCAATTTTTACTCTGTTATAAAAAAACTTCCTCTACGTGTACTATTATTTACAATAAACACAACCTCTGTTTCTACCCTGTTATAAAAATTATTCACCCTCACTTTGTACCCTCTAGTTGTACTCTCTTTTAAAATAAATACTACCTCTTTTTGTACTCTGTTATAAAAAATATACACCCTCTGCATGTACTCTGTTTTAAAATAAATACACCCTCTATTTCTACACTTTATAACATTTATACACCCTCAATGTGTTCTCTGTTATAAAAAATATACTCCCTCTCCCTTTACACTGTTTTAAAATAATACAACCTCTGTTTCTTGCTCTGTAATAAAAAATATTCACCCTCATTTTCTACTCTGTTTTAAAATATATATACCCTATAGTTGTACTTGTTTTTCAATATAAATACTATCTTTATTTGTACTCTACTATAAAACATATACACGCTATACATGTACTGTTTTAAAACAAATACACCCAAATTTCTACACTTTTATAAAAACTATACACCCTCAATTTGTACTCTGTTATATAAAATATACTCCCTCTACCTGTACTCTGTATCACAAGAACACAACCTCTGTTTCTACTCTGTTATAAAAAATATTCACCCTCCCTTTGTACTCTGTTATAAAATATATAGCCCCTGGTGTGCTCTGTTTTAAACTAAATACTACCACTATTTGTACTCTGTTATAAAATATATACACCCACTACATGTACTCTATTTTAAAACAATTACACCCCAATTTCTACACTGCTATACAATTTCACACCCTCAATTTGGACTCTGTTATAAAAATATTCTCCCTCTACCTGTACTCTATTTTAAAATAAATACACGCTCTATTTCTACACTGTTATAAAAATCATGCACCCACAATTTGTACACTGTTATAAAAATATGCCCCCTCTGCCTGTACTCTGTTTTAATTTAAATACAACCTCTGTTTCTACAGTGTAATAAAAATTATTCCCCCTCACTTAGCACTCTGTTTTTAAAATATATATACCCTCTAGTTGTACTCTCTTTTAAAATAAATACTATCTCTATTTGGACTCTGTTATAAAAAATATGCACCCACTACATGTACTCTGTTTTAGAATAAATACACCCTCTTTTTTCTTCACTGTTATAAAAATTATACACCCTCAATTTTTACTCTGTTATAAAAAAAAAATCTTCCTCTACCTGTACTATAATTTACAATAAACACAACCTCTGTTTCTATGCTGTTATAAAAAATATTCACCCTCACTTTATACTCTGTTATAAAAAATATAAACCTTCTGGGTGTACTCTGCTTTAAATAAATACTACCACTATTTGTACTCTGTTATAAAAAATATACACACTATATTTTTATTCTGTTTTAAAACAAATACACCCCCTATTTCTACACTGCTGTAAAAATTATGCACCTCAAATTGCACTCTGTTATAAAAAATATACTCTTTCTACCTGTACTATGTTTTAAAATAAACAAAACTCTGCTTCTACTCAGTAATAAAAAATATTCACCCTCATTTAGTACTCTGTTTTAAAATATATATACCCTCAAGATGTATTTTTTTAAATAAATACTATCTCTATTTGTACTCTGTTATAAAAAATATACACACTCTACATGTACTCTGCTTTAAAATAAATACACCCTCTATTTCTGCACTGTTATAAAAATTATACACCCTCAAATTGTACTCTGTATAAAAAATATACTCCCTCTAAATGTAGTCTGTTTCACAATAAACACAACCTCTGTTTCTACTGTTATAACAAATATTCACGCTCACTTTGAACTCTCTTATAAGAAATATATACCCTCTGGGTGTTCTCAGTTTTAAAATAAATACTACCTCTATTTGTACTCTGTTATAAATAATATACACCCTATACCTGTACTCTGTTTTAATACAAATACACCCGCTATTTCTACACTGCTATGAAAATTATACACCCCTCAATTTTTACCCTGTTATAAAAAATGTTCTAACTCTTACCTGTACTCTTTTTAAAATAAACACAAAGTCTGTTTCTACTGTGTTATAAAAATATTCACCCTCACTTTGTTCTCTTTTATAAAAAATATATACCCTCTGGGGTGTACTCTGTTTTAAAACACTTGCTACCTCTATTTGTACTCTGTTATAAAAAATATACACCCTCTACATGTACTTTGTTTTAAAATAAATACTCGCTCTATTTCTACACTGTCATAAAAATTATACACACTCAATTTTTACTGTTATAAAAAATATTATCCCTCTACCTGTACTCTGTTTTTCAATAAACACAAACTATGTTTCTACTGTGTTATAAAATATATTCACCCTCACTTTGTACTCTGTTATAAAAAATACATAGAGCCCCTGGTGTGCTCTGTTTTAAACTAAATACTACCACTGTTTGTACTCTGTTATAAAATATATACACCCACTACATGTACTCTATTTTAAAACAATTACACCCCAATTTCTACACTGCTATAAAAATTTTACACCCTCAATTTGGACTCTGTTATAAATAAATAATATTCTCCCTCTACCTGTACTCTATTTTTAAAAAAATACACCCTCTATTTCTACACTGTTATAAAAATCATACACCCTCAATTTGTACTCTGTTATAAAAAATATCCTCCCTCTACTTCTACTCTGTTTTAATTTAAATACAACCTCTGTTTCTACTCTGTAATAAAAAATATTCACCCTCATTTAGTACTCTGTTTTAAAATATATATACTCTCTAGTTGTACTCTCTTTTTAAATAAATACTATCTCTATTTGTACTCTGTTATAAAAAATATACACCCGCTACATGTACTCTGTTTTAAAATAAATACATCCTCTATTTCTACACTGTTATAAAAATTATACACCCTCAACTTTTATTCTGTTATAAAAAATATACTCCCTCTACCTCTACTCTGTTTTAAAATAAACAGAACCTCTGTTTCTACTCTGTAATATAAAGTATTCACCCTCACTTAGTACTCTGTTTCTAAATATATATACCCTCTATTGTACTCTCTTTTAAAATAAACACTACCTCTTTTTTTACTCTGTTATAAAAATATACACCCTCTGCATGTACTCTGTTTTAAAATAAATACACCCTCTCTTTCTACAATGTTATAACATTTATACACCCTCAATTTGTTCTCTGTTATTAAAAATATACTCCCTCTCCCTTTACACTGTTTTAAAATAAATACAACCTCTGTTTCTGCTCTGTAATAAAAAATATTCACCCTCACTTAGTACTCTGCTTTAAAATATATATACCCTCTAGTTGTACTGTTTTTCAATATAAATACTATATTTGTACTCTGCTATAAAAAATATACACCCTATACATGTACACTGTTTTAAAACAAACACACCCGGAATTTCTACACTTTTATAAAAATCATACACCCTCAATTTGTACTCTCTTATAAAAAATATACTCCCTCTACTTCTACTCTGTTTTAATTTAAATACAACCTCTGTTTCTACTCTGTAATAAAAAATATTCACCCTCAATGGGTACTCTGTTATAAAATATATATACTCTCTAGTTGTACTCTCTTTTTTAATAAATAGTATCTCTATTTGTAGTCTGTTATAAAAAATATACACCCGCTACATGTACTCTGTTTTAAAATAAATACATCCTCTATTTCTACACTGTTATAAAAATTATACACCCTCAAATTGTAATCTGTTATAAAAAATACACTCCCTCTACCTTTACTCTGTTGTTATTTAAATACAACCTCTGTTTCTACAGTGTAATAAATATTATTCCCCCTCATTTAGCTCTCTGTTTTAAAATATATATACCCTCTTGTAAAATAAATACTGTCTCTATTTGGACTCTGTTATAAAAAATATGCACCCACTACATATACTCTGTTTTAAAATAAATACACCCTCTTTTTCTTCACTGTTATAAAAATTATACACCCTCAATTTTTACTCTGTTATAAAAAAAAATCTTCCTCTACCTGTACTATTATTTACAATAAACACAACCTTTGTTTCTACGCTGTTATAAAAAATATTCACCCTCACTTTGTACTCTGTTATAAAAAATGTAAACCCTCTGGGTGTACTCTGCTTTACAATAAATACTACCACTCTTTGTACTCTGTTATAAAAAATATACACACTATATTTTTACTCTGTTTTAAAACAAATTCACCCCCTATTTCTACACTGCTGTAAAAATTATGCACCTCAAATTGCACTCTGTTATGAAAAATATACTCCTTCTACCTGTACTATGTTTTAAAATAAACACAACCTCTGCTTCTACTGTGTAATAAAAATATTCACCCCATTTAGTACTCTGTTTTAAAATATATATACCCTCAAGATGTATTTCTTTAAATAAATACTATCTCTATTTGTACTCTGTTATAAAAAATATACACACTCCACATGTACTCTGCTTTAAAATAAATACACCCTCTATTTCTACACTGTTATAAAAATTTTACACCCTCAAATTGTACTCTGTATAAAAAATATACTCCCTCTAAATGTAGTCTGTTTTACAATAAACACAACCTTTGTTTCTACTCTGTTTTAAAAAATATTCACGCTCACTTTGAACTCTCTTATAAGAAATATATACCCTCTGGGTGTTCTCAGTTTTAAAATAAATACTACCTCTATTTGTACTCTGTTATAAATAATATACACCCTATACCTGTACTCTGTTTTAATACAAATACACCCCCTATTTCTACACTGCTATGAAAATTATACACTCTCAATTTTTACCCTGTTATAAAAAATGTGCTAACTCTACCTGTACTCTTTTTAAAATAAACACAACGTCTGCTTCTACTGTGTTATAAAAAATATTCACCCTCACTTTGTACTCTGTTATAAAAAAATATATACCCTCTGGGTGTACTCTGTTTTAAAATACTTGCTACCTCTATTTTTACTCTGTTATAAAAAATATACACCCTCTACATGTACTTTGTTTTAAGATAAATACTCGCTCTATTTCTACACTGTTATAAAAATTATACACCCTCAATTTTTACTGTTATAAAAATATTATCCCTCTACCTGTACTCTGTTTTTCAATAAACATAAACTATGTTTCTACTGTGTTATAAAATATATTCACCCTCACTTTGTACTCTGTTATAAAAAATACATAGAGCCCCTGGTGTGCTCTGTTTTAAACTAAATACTACCACTATTTGTACTCTGTTATAAAATATATACACCCACTACATGTACTCTATTTTAAAACAATTACACCCCAATTTCTACACTGCTATAAAAATTTTACACCCTCAATTTGGACTCTGTTATAAAAAATATTCTCCCTCTACCTGTACTCTATTTTTAAAATAATACACCCTCTATTTCTACACTGTTATAAAAATCATACACCCTCAATTTGTACTCTCTTATAAAAAATATACTCCCTCTACTTCTACTCTGTTTTAATTTAAATACAACCTCTGTTTCTACTCTGTAATAAAAAATATTCACCCTCATTTAGTACTCTGTTTTAAAATATATATACTCTCTAGTTGTACTCTCCTTTTAAATAAATACTATCTCTATTTGTACTCTGTTATAAAAAATGTACACCCGCTACATGTACTCTGTTTTAAAATGAATACATCCTCTATTTCTACACTGTTATAAAAATTTTACACCCTCAAATTGTACTCTGTATAAAAAATATGCTCCCTCTAAATATAGTCTGTTTCACAATAAACACAACCTCTGTTTCTACTCTGTTATAACAAATATTCACGCTCACTTTGAACTCTCTTATAAGAAATACATACCCTCTGGGTGTTCTCAGTTTTAAAATAAATTCTACCTCTATTTGTACTCTGTTAAAAAAATATACACCCTGTGCATGAACTCTGTTTTAAAATAAAGACACCCTCTATTTCTACACTGTTATAAAATTTATACACCCTCAATTTGTTCTCTGTTATAAAAAATATTCTCCCTCTCCCTTTACACTGTTACAAAAAAAATACAACCTATGTTTCTGCTCTGTAATAAAAAATATTCACCCTCATTTAGTACTCTGTTTTAAAATATATATACCCTCTAGTTGTACTGTTTTTCAATATAAATACTATCTCTATTTGTACTCTGTTATAAAATATATACACCCTATACCTGTTCTCTGTTTTAATACAAATACACCCCCTGTTTCTACACTGCTATAAAAATTATACACCCTCAATTTGTACTGTGTTATAAAAAATATACTCCCCCTACCTGTACTCTGTTTTAAAATAAGTACAGCCTCAGTTTCTATTCTGTATTAAAAAAAATTCACCCTCATTTTGTACTCTGTTTTAAAATATATGTACCCTCTAGATGTACTCTCTTTTAAAATATATACTATCTCAATTTTTACTCAGTTACAGGAAATATACACCCTCTACATGTACTCTGTTTTACAATAAACACAAACACTGTTTCCACCCTGTAATAAAAATATTCACCCTCATTTTGTACTTTGTTATAAAAAATATATAACCTCTGGGTGTACTCTGTTTTAAAATAAATACTACCTCTATTTGTGCTCTGTTATAAAAAATATACACACTATACATATACTGTGTTTGAAAACAAATACACCCCCTACTTCTATACTGGTATAAAAATTATATAACCTCAATTTTTACTCTGTTATAAAAAATACACTCCCTCTTCCTGTACTCTGTTTTAAAATAATTACAACCTCTGTTTCTACTCTGTAATAAAAAATATTCACCCTCATTTAGTACCCTGTTTTACAATATATATAAACTCTAGTTGTAGTCTCTTTTAAAATAAATACTACCTTTATTTGTACTCTGTTATAAAATATATACACCCACAACATGTACTCTGTTTTAAAACAAATACACCCCTATTTCTACACTGCTATAAAAATTTTACACCCTCAATTTTTACTCTTGTATAAAAAATATTCTCCCTCTTCCCGTACGCTGTTTTAAAATAAATAAACCCTCTATTTCTACACTGTTGTAAAATTTATACACCCTCAATTTTTTCTATCTTATAAAAAGTATACTCCCTTTCCCTTTATTCTGTTTTACAATAAACACAACCTCTGCTTCTACTCTGTTATAAAATTATTCACACTCACTTTGTATTCTGTTATAAAAAATATATACCCTCTGGGTGTACTCTGTTTTAAAATAAATACTACCTCTATTTGTACTCTCTTATAAAAAATATACACAAAATGAATGTATTCTCTTTTAAAAGAAATACACCCCCTATTTCTACACTGCTATAAAAATTGTACACCCTCAATTTGTGCTCTGTTATAAAAATATACTCCCTCTTCCTGTACTCTATTTTAAAATAAATACATTCTCTGTTTCTACTCTGTTATAAAATTATTCACCCTCATTTAGTACTCTGTTTTAAAACATATATACCCTCCAGTTGTACTCCCTTTAAAATAAATACTATCTCTATTTGTACTCAGTTACAAAAAATATACACAAAATATATGTATTCTGCTTTAAAACAAATATACCCCCTATTTCTTCACTGGTATAAAAATTATACACGCGCAATTTGTACTCTCTTATAAAAAATATACTCCCTCTTCCTGTACTCTGTTTTAAAATAAATACAACCTCTGTTTCTACGCTGTAATAAAAAATATTTACCCTCATTTAGTACTCTGTTTTAAAATATATATACCCTCTTGTTGTACCCCCTTTAAAATAAATACTGTCTCTATTTGTACTCAGTTACAAAAAATATACACACTCTACATGTACTCTCTTTTAAAATAAATATACACTCTGTTTCTACACTGTTTTAAAAATTACACAATCTCAATTTGTACTCTGTTACAAAAAATATACTCCCTGTACCTCTACAATGTTTTACAATAAACACAACCTCTGTTTCTTCTCTTTATAAAAAATATTCACCTTCACTTTGTACTCTGTTATAAAAAATGTATACCCTCTGGTTGTACTCTGCTTTAAAATAAATACTACATCTATTTTTACTCTGTTATAAAAAATATATACCCTATACATATACTCTGTTTTAATACAAATACACACCCTATTTCTACACTGCTATAAAAATTTTACACACTTAATTTTTATTCTGTTATAAAAATATTCTACCTCTACCTGTACTCTGCTTTAACATAAATACAACCTCCGTTTCTACTCTGTAATAAAACATATTCACCCTCATTTCGTACTCTGTTTTAAAATATATATACTCTCTAGTTGTACTCTCTTTTTAAATAAATACTATCTCTATTTGTACTGTTATAAAAATATACACCCGCTACATGTACTCTGTTTTAAAATAAATACATCCTCTATTTCTACACTGTTATAAAAATTATACACCCTCAACTTGTACTCTGTTATTGAAAATATACTCCCTCTAACTGTACTGTTTTAAAATAAACAGATCCTCTGTTTCTACTCTATAATAAAAAGTATTCACCCTCATTTAGTACTCTGTTTCTAAATATATATATACTCTAGTTGTACTCTCTTTTAAAATAAATACTACCTCTTTTTGTACTCTGTTATAAAAAATATACACCCTCTGCATGTACTCTGTTTTAAAATAAACACACCCAATATTTCTACACTGTTATAAAAATTATACAGCCTCAGTTTGTACTCTGTTATAAAAATATACTCTCTCTACGTGTACTCTCTTTTAAAATAAGTACAACCTCTGTTTCTCCAGTGTCATAAAAATATTCGCCGTCATTTAGTACTCCGTTATAAAAAATATATACCCTCTGGGGTGTACTCTGTTTTAAAATAAATACTGTCTCTTATTGTACTCTATTACAAAAAGTATACACCCCTCTACTTCTACACTGTTATAAAATGTATTCAACCTCAATTTGTACTCTGTTAAAAAAAAAAATACTCCCTCTACCTGTACTCTGTTTTACAATAAACACAACCTCTGTTTCTACTCTGTTATAAAAAATATTGACCCTCAATTTGTTCTCTGTTATAAAAAATATACACCCTATACATATACTCTGTCTTAAAACAAATACACAACCTAATTCTAACTCCTATAAAAATTATACAGCCTCAATTTGTACTCTGTTACATAAAATATACTAACTCTACCTGTACTCTATTTTAAAATAAATACAACCTCTGTTTCTAATGCATAATAAAAAATATTCACCCTCATTTAGTACTCTGTTTTAAAATAAACACCCTCTATTGGTAGTGTGTTATAAAAAATATACACCCTCTAAATGCACTCTGTTTTATAACAAATACACCCGCTGTTTCCACAATGGTATAAAAATTATACACTCCTAAATTTTACTCTGTTATAAAAAATGTACTCCCTCTACCTGTACTCTGTTTAAAATAAATACAACCTCTGTTTCTACTCTGTAATAAAAATTAAACACCCTCAATTTGTGCTCTGTCATAAAAAATATACTCCCTCTACTTGTACTCTGTTTTAAAATAAATACCACCTCTGTTTCTTCTCTGAAATAAAAAATATTCACCTTCATTTAGTACTTTGTTTAAAAATATTTATAAACTCTAATTGTACTCTCTTTTAAAATAAATACTATCTCTATCTGTACTCTGTTATAAAAAATATACACCCTCTATATGTACTCTGTTTTAAAATAAATACACCCTCTATTTCTACACTGTTATAAAAATTATACACCCTCAATTTGTACTCTGTTATAAAAATATACGCCCTCTCCCTGTTCTCTGATTTACAATAAACACGACCTCTGTTTCTGCTCTGTTATAAAAATATTCACCCTCACTTTGTATTGTGTTATAAAAAATATATACCCTCTTGGTGTACTCTGTTTTAAAAAAAATACTACCTCTATTTCTATTCTGTTATGAAAAATATACACCCTAAAAATGTACTCTGTTTTAAAACAAATACACCCCCTACATCTACACTGCTATAAAAATTATACACCCTCAGCTTTTACTCTGTTATAAAAATATGCTCCCTCTTCCTGTACTGTGCTTTAATTTAAATACAACCTCTGTTTTTACACTGTAATAATAAATATTCACCCTCATTTAGTACTCTGTTCTAAAATATATATACCCTCTAGTTTTACTCTCTTTTAAAATAAATGTTATCTCTATTTCAGCTCTGTTATAAAAAATATACACCCTCTGTATGTACTCTTTTTCAAAATAAATACACCTTCTATTTCTACTGTGTTTTAAAAATTATACACCCTCAATTTGTACTCTGTTATAAAAAATATGCTCTCTCTACGTGTACTCTCTTTTAAAATAAATACAACCTCTGTTTCTTCAGTGTAATAAAAATATTCACCTTCATTTAGTACTCTGTTTTAAAATATACATACCCTCTAATTCTATACTTTTAAAAATAAATACTATCTTTATTTGAACAGTTATAAAAAATATACACCCTCTACATGTACTATGCTTTTAAATAAATACACCCTCTATTTCTACACTGTTGTAGAAAACGTACACCCGAAACGTGTACTCTGTTTTAAAACAAATACACCGCCTATTTCTACACTGCTATAAAAATTTACACCCTCAATTTGTACTCTGTTATAAAAAATATACTCCCTCAACCTGTACTCTGTTTTAAAATAACTACAATCTCAGTTTCTACTCTGTAATTTAAAATTTTTCACCCTAATTTAGCACTCTGTTTTAAAATATATATACCCTCTAGTTGTACTCTCTTTTTAAATAAATACTATCTCTACTTTTACTCTGTTATAATAAATATACACACTCTACATGTACCCTTTTATAAAAAACCAACAGAAAAAACGGAAAAAAAGGGAAAAAAAATACACCCTCTATTTCTACACAGTTACAAATATTATACACCCTCAATTTGTACTCTGTTATACAACATATATTCCCTCTACCTGTACTCTGTTTAACAAAAAAACACAACCTCTGTTACTACTCTATTATAAAAAATATTCACCCTCACTTTTACTCTGTTAAAAATAATATATACCTTCTGGGTGTACTCTGTTATAAAATTAATACTACCCCTAATTTTACTTTCTTATAAAAAATATAAACCCTATACACGTACTCTGCTTTAAAACAAATACACCCCCAAATTCTACACTGCTGAAAAAATTATACACCCTCAATTTGTTCTCTTTTATAAAAATATACTTACTCTACATGAACTCTATTTTAAAATAATTACATCCTCTGTTTCTTCTCTGCAAAAAAAAATTCACTCTCATTTAGTAGTCTGTTTTAAAGTATATATACCCTCTATATGTACTGTCTTTTAAATTAAATACTTCTTCTATTTGTACTCTGTTATAAAAACTGGACACTCTATACCTGTACACTGTTTTAAAATAAATACACCAATTATTTCTACACTGTTATAAATATTACACAGCCTCAATTTGTACTCTGTTATAAAAAATACACTCCCTCTACCTGTGCTCTGTTTTACAGTAAGCACAACCTCTATTTCTACTCTGTTATAAAAAATATTCACCCTCACTTTGTACTCTGTTATAAAAAATGTATACCCTCTGAGTGTACACTGTTTTAAAATAAATACTGACACTATTTGCACTCTGTTATACAAAATATATACCCTATATATCTACTCTGTTTTAAAACAAATACACCCCCTTTCTACTTTTCTAAAAAAATTTTCCACCCTCAATTTGTACTCTGTTATAAAAAATATACTCGCTCTACCTGTACTCTGTTTTAAAATAAATACCACCTCTTTTTCTACTCTGTAATAAAAAATATTCACCCTCATTTAGTACTCTATTCTAAAATATATATACACTCTAGTTGTACTCTCTTTTAAAATAAATATTATCTCTATTTTTTCTCTGTTATAAAAAATATACACCCTCTGCATGTACTGTGTTTTAAAAATAAATACACCCTCTATTTCTAATCTGTTATAAAAATTATACAATCTCAATTTGTACTCTGTCATAAAAAATATACTCCCTCTACATGTGCTCTGTTTTACAATAAAAGCAACCTCTGTTTCTACACTGTTAAAAAAAATTCACCCTCAGTTTGTACTCTGTTATAAAAAATATATAACCTCTGTGTGTACTCGGATTTATAATAAATACTACCTCTATTTGTGCTCTGTTAAAAATAATATACACCCTATACATGTACTCTGTTTCAAAACAAATACACCCCCTATTTCTACACTGCTATAAAAATTTTACAACCTTAATTTGTACTGTGTTATAAAAAATATTCTCCCTCAACCTGTACTGTTTTAAAATAAACACAACGTCTCTTTCTACTCTGTTATAAAAAATATTCTCAATCAGTTTCTACTCTGTTTTAAATAATATATACCCTCTGGGTGTACTCTGTTTTAAAATAAATACTACCTCTATTTGTATTTCGCTATAGAAAATATACCCCCTATATATGTCCTGTGTTTTAAAACAAATACACCCCCTCTTCTACACAGCTGTAAAAATTATACACCCTCAATTTGTACTCTGTTATAAAATATATACTCCCTCTACCTTTACTCTGTTTTAGTACAAATAAACCTATGTTTCTAGTCTGTAATAAAATTATTGACCCTCATTTAGTATTCTGTTTTAAAATATATATAACCTCTAGTTGTACTCTCTTTTAAAATAAATACTATATCAATTTGTACTCTGTTATACAACATATACACCCTCTACCTGTACTCTGCTTTAGAATAAATACACCCTTTATTTCTACACTGTTATAAAAATTACACACCCTCAATTTGTACTCTGTTATATAAAATATATTCCCTCTACCTGTATTCTGTATTACAAGAAAAACAACCTCTGTTTCTACTCTGTTATAAAAATATATACCCTCGGTGTGTAGTCTGTTTTTAAATAAATACTACCTCTGTTTGTACTCTGTTATAAAAAATATACACCCTAGGCATGTACAGTGTTTTAATAAAAATACACCCATTATTTCTACATTGGTATAAAAATTATACACCCTCAATATGCACTCTGTTATAAAAAATATATTCTCTCTACCTGTTCTCTGTTTTAATTTAAATACAACCTCTGTTTCTACTCTGTAATAAAAAATTTTCACCCTCATTTAGTACTCTGTTTTAAATATATGTACCCTCTAGTTGTACTCCCTTTTAAAATAAATGCTATCTCTATTTGAACTCTAGTATAAAAAATATACACCCTCTACATGTTCTCTGTTTTAAAATAAATAAACCCTCTATTTCTACACTGTTATAAAATTTATCACCCTCAATTTGTTCTCTCTTCTAAAAAATATAATCCCTCTACCTGTACTCTGTTTTACAATAAACACAACCTCTGTTTCTACTCTGTTATAAAAAATATTCACCCTCACTTTGTACTCTGTTATAAAAATATATGCCCTCTGGGTGTACTCTGTTTCAAAATAAATACTACCTCTATTTTTACTCTGTTATAAAAAATATACACAAAATATATGTACTCTGGTTTAAAACAAATACACCCCCTCTATCTACACTGCTATAAAATTTATACACCCTCAATTTGTACGCTGTTATAAAAAATACACTCCCTCTACCTGTACTCTGTTTTAAAATAAATAAAACCTCTGTTTCTACACTGTAATAAAAAATATTCACCCTCATTTAGTACTTTATTTTAAAATACGTATACCCTCTAGTTGTGCTCTCTTTTAAAATAAATACTCTATTTGTACTCAGTTACAAAAAATATACGCCCTCTACATATCCTCTGTTTTAAAATAAAGACACCCTCTATTTCTACACTGTTATAAAAATTATACACCCTCAATTTGTACTCTGTTATAGAAAATATACTCCCTCTACCTGTACTGTGTTTTACATTAAACACAACCTCTGTTTCTACTGTTATAGAAAATATTCACCCTCACTTTGTACTCTGTTATAAAAAATATATACCCTCTGGTTGTACTCTGTTTTAAAATAAATATAATATTATTAGTACTCTGTTAATAAAAATATACAAACTAAATATGTACCCAGCTTAAAAAAATACACAAAGAATTTCTACACTGCTATAAAAATTATACACCCACAATTTGTACTCTACTATAAAATTATACTCCCTCTACCTCTACTCTGTTTTAAAATAAATATACCCTCTATTTCTTCAGGGTTATAAAAATTATACACCCTCAATTTGTACTCTGTTATAAAAAATATACTCCATCTACCAGAACCCTGTTTTACAATAGACACAACCACTGTTTCTACTCTGTTATAAAAAATATTCACCCATATTTATTACTCTGTTTTAAAATATATATACCCTCTGTGTGTACTCTGTTTTAAAATAAATACTACCTCTATATTTTTACTATGGTGTAAAAAATATACACCCTATATATGTATTCTGTTTTAAAACAAATTCACCCCATATTTCTTCATTGCTATAAAAATTTTACACCGTCAAATTCCACTCTCTTATAAGTAATATACTCCCATTACCTGTACTCTGTTTTAATTTAAATACAACCTCTGTTTCTACTCTGTGATAAAAAATATTCACCCTCATTTAGTACTCTTCTTTAAAATATATATACCCTCTAATTGTACTCGCTTTTAAAATAAATACTATCTCTTTTTTGAACACTGTTATAAAAAATATACACCCAATACATGTACTCTGTTTTAAAATAAATACACCCTCTTTTTCTACACTGTTATAAAAATTATACACCCTCAATTTTTACTCCGTTATAAAAAATATACTCCCTCTACCTGTACTCTTTTTTGCAATAAACACAACCTCTATTTCTACGCTGTTATAAAAAATATTCACCCTCCATTTTGTACTCTGTTATAAAAAATATAAACCCTCTGGGTGTACTCTGTTTTACAATAATCACAACTTCTCTTTCTACTCTGTTATAAAAAATATTCACCCTCAAATTTTTCTCTGTTATAAAAAATATATATCCTCTGGGTGTACTCTGTTTTAAAATACATACTGCCTCTATTTCTACTCTGTTATAAAAAAAAATATACTCCTTATACATGTACTCTGTATTAAAACAAATACACCCATTTCTACAGTGCTATAAAAATTATACACCCTCAAATTGTACTCTGTTATAAAAAATATACTAAGTCAACCTGTACTCTATTTTAAAATAAATACAACCTCTGTTTCTACTCTGTAATAAAAATATTCTCCCTCATTTACTACTCTGTTCTAAAATATATATATCCTCTAGATGTACCCTCTTTTAAAATAAATACTATCTCTATTTGTATTCTGTTATATAAAATATACACCTTCTACATGTACTCAGATTTAAAATATTACACCCTCTATTTCTACACTGTTATAAAACTTATAAAACCTCAATTTGTACTCTGTTATAAAAAATATTCTCCCTCTACCTGTACTCTGTTTTACAATAAATGCAACCTCTGTTTCTACTCTATTATTAAAAATATTCACCCTCATATTATACTCCATTATAAAAAATATATACCCTCTGTGTGTACTCTGTTTCAAAATAAATACTACCTCTATATGTACTCTGTTATAAAAAATATACACCCTAAACATGTACTGTTTTAAAATAAATAATCAACCTATTCCTACACTGCTCTAGAAATTTTACACCCTCAATTTGTACTCTGTTATAAAAAATATGCTCCCTCTACCTGTACTCTGTTTTAAAATATATATAAACTCTGTTTCTACTCTGTAATAAAAAATATTCACCCTCATTTAGTACTCTGTTTTTACCCTCTATTTGTACTCTCTTTTAAAATAAATAATATCTCCATTTGTACTCTGTTATAAAAAATATACAACCTCTAATTCTACTCTGTTTTAAAATAAATACAACCCCTATTTCTACACTGTTATAAAAATTACACACACTCAGTTTGTACTCTGGTATAAAAAATATACTCTCTCTACCTGTACTCTTTTTAAAATAAACACAACGTCTGTTTCTACTCTGTTATAAAAAATATTCACCCTCACTTTGTACTCTGCTTTAAAAAATATATACCCTCTGGGTGTACTCTGTTTTAAAATACATACTACCTCTATTTCTACTCTGTTACAAAAAATACACACCCTGAACTTGTACTCTGTTTTAAAAGAAATACACCCTCTATTTCTACACTGCTATAAAAGTTTTACACAATCAATTTCTACTCTATTATAAAAAATATACTCCCCTCTACGTGTACTCTGTTTTAAAATAAATACAATCTGTTTCTATTCTGTAATAAAAATTTTTCACCCTCATTTAATGCTCTGTTTTGCAATATGTATGCCCTCTAATTGTACTCTCTTCTAAAATAAAATCTATCTATATTTTTACTCTGTTATAAAATATATACAACCTCTGCATGTACTCTGTTTTAA
This sequence comes from Ateles fusciceps, assembly GCA_036589455.1. Taxonomy (NCBI): domain Eukaryota; kingdom Metazoa; phylum Chordata; class Mammalia; order Primates; family Atelidae; genus Ateles; species Ateles fusciceps. The sequence continues at coordinate 17,301 of JAZHEH010002022.1, forward strand.
AGTAAATACACCCTCTATTTCTACACTGTTATAAAAATTATACAATCTTAATTTGTACTCTGTTATAAAAAATATACACACTACCTAAAAATGGTCTTTAATAGATAATACAAACACTCTATTTGTACTCTGTTATAAAATATATACACCCACCATTTGTACTCTGTTATAAAAAATATACACACTCACAAATTATTCTTTTATAAAAAAGGTAACCTTCTATTTGTACTCTATTATAAATATATTCACCCTCTGTTTATACACTGTTATGAGAAATATACACCCTCAATTTTGACTCTGTTCTAAAAAATATACACCCTCTATTTGTACTCCATTATAAAAAATAAACACATTCACCATATAGTCTTTTAAAAAAGGTATAAACCCTATATTTGTACTTTGTTATAAAAAATTTACACCCTCTATTTTTACTCTGTTATAAAAAAATATGCACCCTCTCTTTGTATTGAGTTATAAAATATATACAGTCTAACATAACAGTCTTTTATAAATAATATACACCCTATATTTGTACACTGTTATGAAAAATATAAACCCACTAATTGTACTCTGTTATAAAAAATATACACCCTCACAAAATAGTGTTTTACAAAAAATGTAAACCCTCTATTTGTACTCTCTTATAAAATATATACACCCTCTGTTTGTACTCTCTTATAAAAAATATAAACACTCACAATTTAGTCTTTTATAAAAAATGTAAACCCTCTATTTGTACTCTGCTTTAAAAAATATACACACTCTATTTGTACTCTGTTATAAAAAAATATACACACTCACAAAATAGTGTTTTATAAAAAATAAAAACCATCTATTTGTACTCTGTTGCAAAAATGTGCACACTCAGAAAACAGTGTATTATAAAAATATAAACCCTCAATTTGTATTCGGTTATAAAATATTTACACCCTGAATTTGTACTTTGTTATAAAATAAAATACACACTCAAAATATAGTCTTTTATAAAAAAATATACACCCTCAATTTTTAATCTGTTATAGAAAATATACACATTCTATTTGCACTTCGTTATAAAAAATATACACTCTCTATTTGTATTCTGTTATAAAATATATACACCCTCTATTTTTACACTGTTATAAATATATACACACTCACAAAATGGACTTTTACAATAAATATAAGCCCTCTAATTGTACACAGTTAGAAAAAACAGACACCCTCTATTTGTACTCTGTTATAAAACATTTCACCCTCTAATTTTACTCTGTTATAATAAATATACATCATTACACATTAGTCTTTTATATAAAATATTATCCAACTATGTGTACTCTATTATAAAAATATACACGCACTATTTGTAGTCTGTTTTGAAAAATATACAGACTCACAGTGTTTTATAACTAATATAAATCCTCTATTTCTAATCTGTTATAAAATATACACCCTCTATTTGCATTCTGTTATAAAATATATACACACTCACAAACTAGTCTTTTATAGAAAATATAAACCCTCTATTTGTACACTGTTATAAACAGTGTAGACCCTCGATTTTACTCTGTTGTAAAATATATACTCTTCTAATTGGACTCTGTTATAAAGAAAAAAACACAATCACAAAATAGTCTTTATAAAAAATATTCAACCTCTATTTATACTATATTATAAAAAACATACAGCTTCTATTTGTACTCTGTTATAACAAATATACACCCTCTATTTGTACTCAGTTGTAAAAAATATACACACTCTATTTTTACTATTTTTGAAAAAGTATACCTTCTCACCAAATACTCTTTTATAAAAAATATAAAGCCCATATTTGTACTCTGTTATAAAAATATACAGACTCTCTTTTTACTCTGTTAAAAAAATATGCACACTCACAAACTAGATTTTATAAAAAATATAAACAATCTATTTGTACTCTGTTATAAAAATTATACACCCTCAATTTGTACTCTGTTATAAAAAATACACACACTCACAAAATAGTCATTTACAAAAAATATAATCCCTCCAATTTAACTCTGTTTGAAAAAATATAGAGCCTCCAATGTACTCTGTTATAAAAAATATAGACACTCACTAAATTGTGTTTTATAAATAAAATAAACCCTGTATTTCTACTCTGTTATAAAAAATATACACCCTCTATTTGTATTCGGTTTTAAATAATTTACCCACTCACAAAATAGTCTTTTGTTAGAAATATAAACCCTCTCTTTGTAATCTCTAATAGAAAATATACATCTTCTATTTGCACTCTGTTATAAAAAATATACACACTCAAAAAAAATCTTTTATACAAAATATAAAGCCCCTTTGTACTCTGTTATAAAAAAAATACACTGTCACAAAATTGTATAATAAAATATGTAAATCCTCTAGGCGTATTCTCTTATAAAAAATACACACCCTCTATTTGTACCTTGTTATAGAAAATATACACCCACTATCTGTACTCTGTTATAAACAATATACAACCTGTAAATTTAGTCTGTTGCAAAAAATATACACACTCACCAAGTATGCTTTTATAAAAAATATAAACCCTCTATTTTTACCCTGTAATAAAAAGTACAGACCCTCTATTTTTAATTTGTTTTAAAATATATACGCCCTCAATTTTTATTCTGTTATAAAAAATATACACACAAAAAAATAGTCTTTTATATAAAATATAAACCTGCTATTTGTACTCTGTTATAAGAAATATACAGCCTCTATTTGTACTCTGTTATAAATAGATGGTTTATGTTTTTATAAAACACTATTTTGTGAGTGTGTATACTTTTTTATAACAGCGTATAAATAGAGGGTGTAAATTTTTTAAAGCAGAGTAAAATAGAGGGTTTACATTTTTTAAAAAACACTAATTTGTGAGTGTTTATGTTTTTTTACAAGAGAATACAAAGAGAGGGTGTATATTTTTTATAAGAGAGTACAAATAAAGGATTTACATTTTTTGTAAAACACTATTTTCTGAGGGTGTATATTTTTTATAACAGAGTACAAATAGTGTGTGTATATTTTTTATAAAATACTATTATGTTAGACTGTATATATTTTATAACTCAGTACAAATAGAAGGTACATATATTTTATAACAGAGTAAAAAGAGAAGGTGTAAATTTTTTATAACAAAGTACAAATATAGGGTTTATATTTTTTGTAAAAGACTATATTGTGAGTGTGTTTATTTTTTATAATGGAGTACAAATAGAGGGTGTATATTTTTTAGATCACAGTCCAAATTGAGGGTGTATATTTCTCATAACAGAGTACAAACAGAGGGTAAATATATTTATAACAGAGTACAAATAGAGGGTTACATTTTTTATAAAAGACTAATTTGTGAGTGTGTATATTTTTCATAACAGAGTACAAGGATTGTTTTATTTAGAGTACAAATAGAGTGTTTATATTATCTATAAAAGACTATTTTTTGAGTGTGTATATTTTTATAACAGAGAACAAATAGAGGGTGTATATTTTTTATAACAGAGTACAAACAGAGAGTGTACATATTTTATAACAGAGAACAAATAGAGGGTTTATATTGTATATAAAACTATTTTGTGCGTGTGTATATTTTTTATAATAGAGTAAAAATATTGGGTGTATATGCTTTATCACAGAGTACATATATAGGTTGTATATTTTTATAACAGAGTACAAATACAGGATTTATATTTTTCATAAAAGACTATTTTGTGAGTGTGTATATTTTTTATAACAGAGTACAGATAGAGGGTGTATATTTTTAATAACAGAGTAAACATAGGGGTGTATATTTTTATAGCAGTGTAGAGATAGAGTTTTTATATTTATTATAAAAGACTATATTGTGAACGTGTATTTTTTCATCACAGACTACAGATAAGTTGTGTATATTTTTCAATAGCAGAGTACAAATTGATAGTTAAATATTATATAAAAGACTATTTGTGTGTTTGTATATTTTTTATAACAGAGTAGATACAGAGAGTATTTTGTATAACAAAGTAGAAATAGTGGGTGTGTATCTTTTATAACAGAGTACAAACAGAGGGTGAATATTTTTATAACAGTACAAACTGAGGGTTTTTATTTTATATAAAAGATTATTTTGTGAGTGTGTACATTTTTTATAACAGAGTACAAATAAAAGGTGTATATATTTTATAACAGAGTACAAATAGAGTGTTTATATTTTCTGTAAAAGACTATTTTGTGAGTGTGTATATTTTTTATAACACAGTACAAATAGAGGGTGTATATATTTTATAACAGAGTACAAAGTGTGTGTGTGTGTATATTTTTTATAAGAGAGCAAAAATAGAGAGTTTATATTTTTTATAAAACACTATATAGTGGCCGTGTATATTTATTATAACAGAATATAAATGGAGGGCTTATGTTACATATATCAGGGTACAAATAGAGGGTTTATATTTTTTATAAAGGCTATTTTGTAAGTGTGTATATTTCTTATAACAGAGTAAAATTAGAGGGTGTATATTTTATATAACGGAGTACAAAGAGAGGGTGTATATGTTTTATAACAGAGAACAAATAGAGGGTTTATATGGTATAAAACTATTTTGTGAATGTGTATATATGTTATAACACGGTAAAACTATTGGGTGTATATATTTTATCACAGTGTACAAATAAAGGGTTTATATTTTTTATAACAGAGTACACATACAGGTTTTATATATTTTATGAAAGACAGTTTTGTGAGTGTGAATATTTTTTATAAAAGAGTACAGAGAGTGTATATTTTTTATAACAGCACAAATAGAGGTTATATAGTTTTTGTAACAGCATATAAATACTGGGTGTACATATTTTATAACGGAGTACAAATATATAGTGTATATTTTTTATAATAGAGTAGGAATGAAGGGTGTATATTTTTTATTATACACTAGATTATGGGTCTGTTTATTTTCCATAAGAGATTACAAAGAGCCGGTGTATACATTTTATAACAGAGTAAAAATAGACAGTGTATATTTTTTATAAAAGAAAACAAATAGATGGTGTATAGTTTTTATTACAGACTAGATTGTGAGTGTGTATATTTTCAATAACAGATTACAAATTGCTGGTGTATAGTTTTTACAACAGAGTAAAAATACAGATTGTATATATTTTATTACAGAGTACAAATAGTGGGTGTACATTATTTATAACGGAGTATGAATACAGGGATTATAGGTTTTATAACAAAGTACATATAGAGTGTGTATATTCTCTTTTAACAGACTGCAAACACAGGGTGTATATATTTTATAACAGGGTACAAATAGAAATAGAAGGTGTATATTTTTATAACAGAGTACAAATAGGGGTAGCATTTTTTTTAACAGAGTATAAATAGAGAGTGTATATATTGTATAACAGAGTAAAATTTGAGGGGTACATGTTTTATAACAGACCATATTGTGAGTGTGTATATTTTATATAACAGAGTAAAACATAGGGTGTATATTTTTTATAACAGAGTACAAATTGTGGGTGTATACTTTTTATAACAGTGTACAATTTAGGGGTGTATATTTTTCTAACAGTGTAAAAATAGGGGCTGTATGTTTTTATTACAGAGTAAAAATAGAGGTTGTATATTTTTTATAACAGAGTATAAATGGAGGGTGTATACATTTTATAACAGAGTAAAATTTGAGGGGATATATTTTTCATTACACAGTATTTTTTGAGTGTGCATAATTTATATAACTGAGTAAAACACAGGGTGTATATTTTTTATGACAGAGTACAAATAGAGGGTGTATATATTTATTAAAAGAGTACAATTAGAGGGTGTATATTTTTTATAATCGAGTACAAATAGAGGGTGTGTATATTTTATAACAGAGTATTTTATGGGTGTGCATATTTTTTAAAACAGAGTCCATATAGAGGGTGTATTTTTTATAACATTGTAGAAATATTTTATAATATATATATATATATATATTTTTTAATATTCTGTCTTTAATCGTTAAAACCTGGAACCCAGTTATAAAAACGCTTTTGATGTCCTTGTCTGTGGATGCTATCACTTGGGTCAGTTTCAGTGGATTACTTCCTCACTGTTGGTCCTGCCCTCCTTGTTCTTTCTGTGCGCAGTAATTTTTTTATCAGATGCCAGATGTAACTTTTACCTTGTTGGGTTCTGTATATTTTTGTATTCCTTTATGTATTCTGGAGCTTTTTTATGAGTTACAGATGTTTTGGAAGCAGTGCACTGTTTCAGATCTTGCTGTTAACATCCGTTCGGCAGAAGCAGAGCAGTGCCCAATCAAGGGCTGATTGCCCACCTCCAAGGTAAGGAGCCTCATTACACTCTACCCAACTGCCTTAGTCTGTTTTGCATTGTTGTAAAGGAATACCTGAGGCTGGGTAATTGATAAAGAAAGAGTTTTATTTGGCTCAAAGATCTGCAGGCTGTGCAAGCAGGGCACCAGCATCTGCTGGCTCCTGGGAGGTCTCAGGGAGCTTTTACTCATGGTGGTAGGTTGAAGGCAAGGTGTCCCATGGCATGAAAGGGAGCAAGAGAGAGAGGAGGAGGTGCCAGGCTCTTTTAAACCACCAGCTCCCACATGAACTCAGAGAACTCACTCATCGTCCTCACAAGGACAGCACCAAGCCATTTATGAGGGATCTGCCCAAACACCCCCCCACTACAACATCGGAGGTCACATTTCCACGTGAGATTTGGAGGGACACACCAAACCATACCACCAGGGCCTTTTTAACCTGGAGGCCTTTGGTGTGGCTGCTGAGAACAGGCACTATGCCAGTTGTTCCTGAGCACAGGGCACTATTACCTTCAGTCTTTTTGGTGGTTCTTTCCCTGGCCTTGGGTCCTCTCCCCCACAAGCACACCCGAAAGAGTATTCAGCTGTATACCTGGGAACCCTCTGTAGATCTTCAAACTTCTTTCCCTGTAGATTCTCAAACCATGTCCTATGAACTCTAGCCACCTTGGTTCCCCATTCCCTCACCTTGGGAGGCCACCTGGTCTCTTTTTGGGTTTCTTTCTTCCTGTGTCACAGCCTGAGGACTATCTCATGAGGGTGAGCAGGGGCAGTTAAAAGTCTCGTTTCATTAGTGTCCATTCCTCAGGGATTACTCTTCTTCATTGCCTTACGTCTGGTGTCTTGAAAACCACTTTTCTATACATTTTGTCCCTTTCGGCTATTTTGGGTGGGAGGGCCAATCTCGTCCCTGTTATTCCATTTTGACTGAAACTTGAAGTTGCCCAGTTCTTCCTCCCTCTCTTTTATTGAGGTGAAATTCAGATCACATAAAGGAACTGTTTAAGCTGAACAACTGAATGACCTTAGTGCATTTACAGTGTTGGGCAGCAACCACTTCTGTCTGGTTCTGAAACACTTCATCACTCAATGAAAATCCTCTAACCGTTTAATAGGCCTTCCCCATGATTCCCTCTCCCCCGGCCTCTGGCAACCCGAGTCTGCATTCAGTCTCTCTGGATTTGCATATTCTGGACATTTCATATAGAAAGAGTCATATAATATGTGACCTTTTGTGTCTGGTGTCTTTCACTTAGCATAATGTTTTTAAGGTTCATTCATTCATCAGTACTCATTCCATTTTATGGCTGAAGAATATTTTATGATGCCACATTTTGTTTATCCATTCATCTGTTGACAGCCATTTGAGTTGTTTCCGTCGTTGGGCCATTGTGAGCAATGCTACAGGGAAGCCTGGTGTGTAAGTCCTTGACCACCTGTTTTCAGTTTTGGATATGTACCCAAGAGTGAAATTGTTAGTCATATTCTTTACGGCTGAACCATTTTACATTCCTACCAGCAATGTATGAGTGTTGCAGGTTTTCCTCATCTTGGCAACACTTATTTCCTGCTTTTATTTTTTATTTTTTATTTATTTATTTATTTTAATGAATAGAGCCATTTTGGTGGGTGTGAAGTAGTCTCATTGTGGGCTTGGTTTGCATTACCCTGATGATTAATGATATTGAATATCTTTTCATGTTTTTGGCCATTTGTATATCTTCTTTGGAGAAATGTCTGTTGCAATTCTTTGCCTGTTTTTGAGTTGGCTTGTCTTTGTTGTGGAGTTTGACTAATTCTTTTTTTAATGGTATCATGGGCAGTTTACCATGGTACAAGCCAAAAATTTTAGTACTCTTCAAATTGAGTTAATTTTTAAGAGAATTTTACTAACGATTCACTTACTCATTGCATATTTATGTTGATGGTGGCTTTTGCTGTTACTAATAACTTACAAAATAATTTCTGTGTCTCTTTTTCTCATGGGCTGGGTCCAGAAATATGAAAATGTTTATGGGTCTTAATCAGACTTTCCCTAAAGGGAGTGAGTTTGCAAAGCCATCAGTGATTGTTTCAAGTGTATACTTGCGTCACTGCACACTTGATGAGGCTTATGTCATTTCATAGGATGTGATTTGCTAACAAGTGTAAAATGACTCTTTGTTATGACTTTAGTTTTTTTGATTCCTAAAAATGTGAGCATCTGTCTTTGAGTCCGTTTGTAAGTGTCCTTGAATATGAGTGTGTGAGGAAGAGCCAAGTGGGTGGTGAAGAGAAGTGGATGGGAATCTGACTTCAGCCTTTCAGCTGATCCTTGCATCTCTATTTCAGGCACCATCATGACTCCAAGCGGAGGAGATCCGATGAATTTAGGCCTCAAAATGACCACCAGCAGGATTTCTGCTGAACGTCTGATCACCGCCCCCCTATGGGCTACCATGGCCAGGGACCCTCAGACCATTACCGCTCTTTCCACACAGACAAACTGGGGGAGTATAAACAGCCCCTACCCCCATTGCACCCCACAGTCCCAGATCCTCGATCGCTCCCTTCTCAGAAATATACTCCCTTTACCTGTACTCTGTTTTAATTTAAATACAACCTCTGTTTCTACTCTGTAATAAAAAATATTCACCCTCATTTAGTACTCTGTTTTAAAATATGCATACCCTCTATTTGTACTCTCTTTAAAAATAAATACTATCCTTATTTGAACTCTGTTATAAAAAATACACACCCTCTACTTGTACTCTGTTTTAAAATAAATACACTCTATATTTCTACACTGTTATAAAAATTATACACCCTCAACATGAACTCTGTTATAGAAAATATACTCCCTCTACCTGTACTCTGTAGTACAAGAATACAAATACAGCTTCCACACTGTTATAAAAAATATTCACCCTCAATTTGTACTCTCTTATAAGTAATATATACCCTCTGGGTGTACTCTGTTTTAGAATAAATACTACCTCTACTTGTACTCTGTTATAAAAAATGTACACTCTGTACATGTACTCTGTTTTAAAATAAATACACCCTCTATTTCAACGCTGTTGTTATAAAAATTTTACACCCTCAATTTGTACTCTCTTATAAAAAATATACTCCCTCTACCTGTGGTCTGTTTTACAATAAACACAACCTCTGTTTCCACTCTGTGATAAAAAATAAACACCCTCAGTTTGTACTCTCTTATAAAAAATATATAACCTCTGTGTGTACTCGGTTTTAAAATAAATACTACCTCCACTTGTACTCTGTTATAATAAATGTACACCCTATATATGTACTCTGTTTTAAAAAAAAAACACCCAATATTTCTACATGGCTATAAAAATTTTACACCCTCAATTTGTACTCTGTTATACAAAATATACTCCCTCTACCTGTACTCTCTTTTAATTTAAATACAACCTCTGTTTCTACTCTGTAATAAAAAATATTCATCCTCATTTGTACTCTGTTTTAAAATATATATACCCTCTTGTTGTACTCTCTTTTAAAATAAATACTATTTCTATTTCAACTCTGCTATAAAAAATATTCACCCTCTACCTGTACTCTGTTTTAAAATAAATACACCCTCTATTTCTGCACTGTTATAAAATTTATACACCCTCAGATTGTTCTCTCTATAAAAATATACTCCCTCTCCCTGTACTCTACTTTGCAATAAACACATCCTCTGTTTGTACTCTATTATAAAAAATATATACCCTCTTGGTGTACTCTGTTTCAAAGTAAATACTACCACTATATGTACTCTGTTATAAAAAATATACACATAAAAAAATATACTCTTTTAAAACAAATAAACTCCCTATTTCTGCACTGCTATAAAAATTATACACCCTCAATTTGTACCCTGTTATAAAAAATATACTCCCTCTACCTGTAGTGTGTTTTAAAATAAATAAAACCTCTGTTTCTACACTGTAATAAAAAATATTCACCCAAATTTGTACTGTTTTAAAATATACATACCCTCTAGTTGTAGTGTCTTTTAAAATAAATATTATCTCTATTTGTACTCTGTTATAAAAAATATACACCCTTTACATGTACTCAGTTTTAAAATAAATACACCCTCTATTTCTACACTGTTATAAAAATTATACACCCTCAATTCGCACTCTGTTATAAAAAATATGCTCCCTCTACCTGTACTCTGTTTTACAATAAACTCAAACTCGGTTTCTACTCTGTTATAAAAATATTCACCTTCACTTTGTACTCTGATATAAAAAATATATACCCTCTGGGTGTACTCTGTTTTAATATAAATACTACGTCTATTTGTACTCTGTTATGAAAAATATGCACCCTTTACCTATACTCTGTTTAAAAACAAATACACCCACTATTTCTACCCTGCTGTAAAAATTATACACCCTCTACATATACTCTGTTTTAAGATAAATGCAACCTCTATTTCTACACTGTTATAAAAATTATACACCCACTATATGGAGTCTGTTATAACAAATATACTACCTCTACCTGTACTCTGTTTTAAAATAAATACAACCTCTGTTTCTACTCTGCAATAAAAAATATTCACCCTCATTTTGTACTCTGTTTTAGAATATATATACCCTCTAGTTGTACTCTCTTTTTAAAATAAATACTATCTCTATTTGTACTCTCTTATAAAAAATATACACCTTGCACATGTACTCTGTTTTAAAATAAATACACCCTCTATTTTTACACTGTTGTAAAAATTATACACCCTGTATTTGTAGTCTGTTATAAAAAATATACTCCCTCTACCTGTACTCTGTTTTAAAATAAATACAACCTCTTTTTCTACTCTGTAATAAAAAATATTCACCCTCATTTTGTACTCTGTTTTAAAATATATATACCCTCTAGTTGTACTCTCTTTTAAAATAAATACTATCACTATTTGTACTCTGTTATAAAAACTATACACCCTCTACATGTACTCTGTTTTAAAATAAATGCTACCTCTATTTGCACTATGTTGTGAAAAATATATACCCTATGTATGAACTCAGTTTTAAAACAAATTCACCCCCTATTTCTTCATTGCTATAAAATTTTACACGCTCAATTTCTAATCTCTTATAAGAAATATACTCCCTCTACCTGTACTCTGTCTTAATTTAAATACAACCTCTGTTTCTACTCTGTAATAAAAAATATTCCCCCTCATTAACACTCTGTTTTAAAATATATCAAACTCCATAGCTTCTGCACAGCAAAAGAAACAGTCATTAGAGTGAATCGGCAACCAACAGAATGGGAAAAAATTTTTGCAGTCTACCCATCTGACAAAGGGCTGATAACCAGAATCTACAAAGAACTGAAACACATTTACAAGAAAAAAACAAACAAGCCCATTCAAAAGTGGGCGAAGGATATGAACAGACACTTTACAAAAGAAGACATACATGAAGCCAACAAACATATGAAAAAATGCTCATCATCACTGGTCATTAGAGAAATGCAAATCAAAACTACATTGAGATACCATCTCACGCCAGTTAGAATGGCGATCATTAAAAAATCTGGAGACAACAGATGCTGGAGAGGATGTGGAGAAATAGGAACGTTTTTACACTGTTGCTGGGAGTGTAAATTAGTTCAACCATTGTGGAAGACGGTGTGGCGATTCCTCAAGGACCTAGAAATAGAAATTCCATTTGATCCAGCAATCCCATTACTGGGCATATATCCAAAAGACTATAAATCGTTCTACTATAAGGACACATGCACACGAATGTTCATTGCAGCACAGTTTACAATAGCAAAGACCTGGAACCAACCCAAATGCCCATCGATGATAGACTGGACAGGGAAAATGTGGCACATATACACCATGGAATATTATGCAGCCATCAAAAACGATGAGTTCGTGTCCTTTGTAGGGACATGGATGAACCTGGAAACCATCATTCTCAGCAAACTGACACAGGAACAGAAAATCAAACACCGCATGTTCTCACTCATAGGTGGGTGTTGAACAATGGGAACACATGGACACAGTGAGGGGGAGTATCACACACTGGGGTCTGTGGGGGGAAAAAGGGGAGGGAGAGTGGGGGGGGTGGGGAGTTGGGGGAGGGATAGCATGGGGAGAAATGCCAGATATAGGTGATGGGGGAGGAAGGCAGCAAATCACACTGCCATGTGTGTACCTATGCAACAATCTTCCATGTTCTTCACATGTACCCCCAAACCTAAAATGCAATAAAAAAATAAATAAACAAACAAACAAACAAACAAAAAAATACACCCTGGACTTTCACTCTGTTTTAAATAATAAACACAACCAGTTTGTACTCTGTTATAAAAAATATACGCCCTCTAAATGTACTCTGTTTTAAAATAAATACACCCTCTGTTTCTATATTGTTATAAAAAATATACATCCTCCAATTTTACTCTGTTATAAAAAATATACTCCCTCTACATATGCTCTGTTTTGAAATAACCTCTATATCTACTCGGTTGTAAAAAATATACACACACTTTATACACTGTTATAAAAAATATATACACTCTACGTGTACTCTGTTTTAAAATAATTACTACCTCTATTTGTACTCTGTTATAAAAAATATACACCCTCTACCTGTACTCTGTTATAAAAAATATACAACCTCAATTTCTACTCTGTTATAAGAAATATACTCTCTTTACATGTACTCTGTTTTAAAATAAATACAACCTCTATTTCTACTCTGTTATAAAAAATATTCACGCTCGTTTAGTACTCTGTTTTAAAATATATATTCCCTCTAAGTGCACTCTGTTTTAAAATAAATACTATCTCTATTTCTACTCTGGTATATAAAACATACAACATGAATTTTTTCTATGTCATAAAAATACACACCCTAGACATGTATTCTTTTTTAAATAATATACACAACCAATTTGTACTCTGTTATAAAAAATACACACTCTCAAATTGTACTCTGCTTTAAAATAAATACACCCTCTATTTCTACACTGATATAAAATATATATATCCTCAAATTGTACTCTATTATAAAAAATGTACTCCCTCTACATGTACTCTGTTTTAATATAAAAACAACTTCTAAACATACTGGGTTATAAAAAATATACACCCACACTTTACACAGTGTTGTAAAAATTGTATACACTCTACATGTACTCTGTTTTAAAATAAATACTACCTCTATTTCTACACTTTTATATAAAATATACACCCTTAATTTATACTCTGTTATAAAAAATATTCTCCCTCTATCTGTACTTTGTTTAAAAACAAATGCAACCTCTGTTTCTACTCTGATATAAAAAATATTCACCCTCACTTTCTACTGTGTTATAAAAAGATATATACCCTCTATGTGTACAGTGTTTTAAAATAAATACTAAATCTATTTGTACTCTGTTATAAAAATTATACACCCTCTAAATGTACTCTGTTTTAAAATAAATACACTCTCTATTTCTACACAGTTATAAAATATACACCCTGGATTTGTACTCGGTTATAAAAAATATACACCCACACTTTACACAGTGTTGTAAAAATTGTATACACTCTGCATGTACTCTGTTTTAAAATAAATTCACTCTGTATTTATTCTCTTATACAAAATACACACCAACAATATTTACTGTGTTTTAAAATGTATACACCCTCTCCATGTACTCTGTTTTAAAATTAATACACCATCATTTCCTACTCTGGAAAAAAAATATACACCCTCCATATATGCTTTGATTTAAATAATATGCACAATCAATTTGTAATCTGTTATAAAATAAATACACCCTCTACATGTGCACAGTTTTAAAATAAATACACAATCTATTTCTACTCTGTTACAAAACAAATATAACCTAATTTGTATTCTGTTATGTAAAATGAACTCCGTCTACATATACTCTGTTTTAAAATAAATGCACCATTTATTTCTCCAATGCTATAAAAAATATACAGCCTTTACATGTATTCTGTTTTAAAATAAATACAACCTCTATTTCTACACTATTATACAATATATACACCCTCAAATTGTGCAGTGTTATAAAAATATACTCCCTCTACATCTACTCTGTTTTAAAATAAATACAACCACTATTTCTACTCTGTTATAAAAAATATTCACCCTCCCTTTGTACTCTGTTATAAAAAATATACACCCTCTAGGTGCACTCTGTTTTAAAATAAATACTACCTCTCTTTGTACTGTGTTATAGAAAATATTCACCCTCAATGCTTACTATGTTATAAAAAATATACACGTTTTGCATGTACTGTGTTTTAAAATAGCTACACCATCTATTTCCACTCTGTTATAAAGCATATACTCCCTCTACATGTGTTCTGTTTTAAAGAAAATATACCCTCTATTTCTGCACTGTTATAAAAATTATACACCCTCAAATTGTACTCTGTTATAAAAAATATACTCCCTTTACATGTACTCTGTTTTAAAATAAATACAACATCTATTTCTTCTCTGTTATAAAAAATATTCACCCTCATTTTGTTCTCTGTTGTAAAAAATACATACCCTCTAAGAGTACTCTGTTTAAATACTACCTCTATTTGTACTCTGCTATAAAAAATATACACCCTCTATTTGTACTGTTTTAAAGAATATACACACTCACAAAATAGTCTTTCATAACAAATATAAACCTTGTATTTTTAATCTCTTATATATACCTAATGCACAGTAAGTACTCAGTGAATGTTAGTCATCTATTTTTTCTCACTCATTCATTTATGTCACAATTATATTACTCAATTACAATTACACATTTAACTGCTCCAAACAAGTTTAGGAATTCATGCAACTGGCCCTTGATATGCTTTCAGTCCAAGTGGAGGGAACCAAATTAGAGTGGCATGTAAGAAAACAATAACCAGAACATGCAGCTGTAGTTGCCAGTAGTATGTTTTGAAGGAGGAATGGAGACCAGCAGATAAGTTAAAGGGAGGTCACTTAAGAGAGTTGCTTCTTTGATGAAGCTCTAACCACTCCCCCGTAGACTCTATTCCCAACCAGGGCTGATGCTTCATGTGGCACAGGCTGTGGCCCACACAAAGATACCCACCTGAGAGTGTGAGTGGGGGGTTGGAAACCATCCATGCTCCAAAGGAAGAGACACCTTTCCCTAATTCACACATCCATTCTCCCTCCTTCTTCCCTAACCCTGCCTCCTACTCAAGCCCACGTATTATGACATAGAACACAATTAGTCAGGTGAAAGCACTGTCAAGGATGCTCTCATTTAAAACAACAGCACAGTCAAACAGAGAGCATGCTTGCATATGAAATGGGATTAATTCCTTCAGACATGGCCCATGATGACTGGGGCCGCACCACCAGGACAGCAGCTCTGCTCTGCACCGAGCCTAACTGTGTGCCTGGCCACACCCCAAAATGCTTCCTACTCTCTCATTTCACCCTCAGAGGCAGACAAGAGGACTGCAAAGGACTCATGTCTTCTCCCATGCTCTCTGAAAAGGACTCCCATTTCTCCTGGGGGCCAAAAGGGACAACAAAAGTAGCTTTTCCTTGGTAGAGCACACAACTTTTTCAAAGTACAGAGCTAAAACTGTCCCTGTTTAAGTGCTTTTGCACTTAAAGCAGGGACAGTTTTAGCTCTGTATTTTGAAAATCTTGTCTCCCTTGAAGTGCTGTGGCTGATGAAGTTAGAATGAGTGATCTGTGTCCACTAGAGCATTCTTGTAGTAATCAAGGATTCGGTGACAATTTAATTCTTTAGAACTAATCCTCATTCTTGTCAATTAACTGTGAATTTTCTGTGTTCATTTCTATTTGTATTCTGTTTTAAAAAAATATAAACTCTCTCTTTGTATTCTGTTATAAAAAAATAAATGCACTCACCAAATAGTCTAATAAAAAATATAAATCCCCTATTTGAACTCTGGTATAAAAAATATCCAAAATCTCTTGTACACTATTATAAGATATATACACCGTCTATTTTAACACTGTTATGAAAACAATACAGCCGTATTTGTACTCTGTTATAAAAAATATACACAAAATGTGGCACATATACACCATGGAATATTATGCAGCCATCAAAAACGATGAGTTCGTATCCTTTGTAGGGACATGGATGAACCTGGAAACCATCATTCTCAGCAAACTGACACAAGAACAGAAAATCAAACACCGCATGTTCTCACTCATAGGCGGGTGTTGAACTATGCGAACACAAGGACACAGGGAGGGGAATATCACACACTGGGGTCTGTGCGGGGGGAAAAAGTGGTGGGATAGTGGGGGTTGGGGAGTTGGGGGAGGGATAGCATGGGGAGAAATGCCAGATATAGGTGATGGGGAGGAAGGCAGCAAATAACACTGCCATGTGTGTACCTATGCAACAATCTTCCATGTTCTTCATATGTACCCCCAAACCTAAAATGCAATAAAAAAATATTTAAAAAAAAATAAAAATAAAAAAAATAAATAAAATATTAGAAAAGAAAAGAAAAAAATACATACACCTTCTATTTGTACAGTGTAAGAAAATATACACACCCTCTCTTTGTACTCTGACATAAACAATATACACACTCTCAAAATAGTCCTTTAAATATATGTAAACGCACTATTTGTACTCTGTTATACAGCATATTCACCTTCTGTTTGTTCTCTGTTAGAAAAGATGTACACACTCAAAAAATAGACTTTTCTGGAAAATGTGCACCCTCTGTATGTTCTCCATTTAAAAAACAGGCGCCCTCTATATGTACTCAGTCATAAAATGACATACCCTCTATTTGTACTCCGTTATGAAAAATACACACCCTCTATTTGTACTCTGTTGTAAAAAATGTAACCCCTCTATTTTACTCGGTTATAAATATATACACACTTGCAAAATATTTTTATAAACATATGAATACTCTATTTGTACTCTGCTATAGAAAATATACACCCCCAATTTTTATTCTGTTATAAAAATATACAAAGTAAAAAATAAACCTTTGCAAATCATATAAACCCTCTATTTCCACTCTGTTATAAAATATAAACACCCTCTATAGGTACACTTTTATAAAAATTATACACCCTCTATTTTGCACTGTTATGCTAAATACACACTCTATGTGTACTCTATTTTAGAAAATATACACCCTCTGTTGTACTCTGTTATAAAAAATATACACTCTCACACAAGTCTTTTATAAAATATATAAACTCTCTATTTGTACTGTTATAAAAAATATACACAATCTATTTCTACTGTGTTACAAAAAATATGAACACTCTATTAGTACTCTCTTATCAAATATATATGTACTCACAAAATAGTCTTTTCTTAAAAATATAAACCCTCTATTTTTACTCTGTTATAAAAAATACACCCTCTATTTGTACTATGTTTTAAAACATGTAAACCATCTACTTGTACTCTGTTTTAAAAACATACAAACATCCAAAGTATCTTTATAAAAACTATAAACCCTCTATTTCTACTCTGTTATGAAAAATATACACCCTCTCTACTAGGTTATATAAAATATACACACTAACAAATTTTTATACAAAATAGACGCACTCTATACTCTGTAATAAAAAATATACACCCTCTGTTTGTGCTCTGTTATACAAAACATACACCGTCAAATTGTATTCTATTATAAAAAATATATACCCACGATTTTTACTCTGTTATTTAAATATACTCCTTCAAAAACTTGACTTTTACAAAAAAAAATAAACATTCTATTTGTTCTATGTTACAAAATACATACACATTCTCTGTGTACACTATTATAAAATATGTACGGCCTCTCTTTTACTCTGCTATAAAAAATACTCACTCTATTTCTACTCTGTTATAAAACATATACACACTCTATTTGTACACTGTTATAAAATATATACACCTATATTTTATCCTCTGTTATACAAAATATATACCCTCATTTTATACACTGTTATAAAAAATATATACACTCTTACCTGTACTCTGTTTTAAAATAAATACTAAATCTATTTGCACTCTGTTATAAAAAATATACACCCTCTACATGTACTCTGTTTTAAAATAAATACATCCTCTATTTCTACACTGTTATAAAAAATATACACCCTCTATTTGTACTGTTATGAAAAGTATACTCCCATTACATGTACCCTGTTTAACATAAATAGATCCTCTATTTCTACTCTGTTATTAAAAATATTCACCCTCATTTATTACTCTGTTTTAAAAAATGTATACCCTCTAGGTGTAGTCTCTTTCAAAATAAATACTATCTATATTTGTACTCTGATATAAAAAACATACACCCTCAATTTTTAGTATGTTGTATAAAATATACAGCTTAGACTTCTACTCTGTTTTAAATAATATATACCTAAAATGCAATAAAAAAAATAAAAATAATAAAAATAAATAAATAAAAAAAATAAAAAAATAATAAAAAAAGATAATCAAGCCCCTTCCTCGGGGCCGAGAGAACTTTGAGCATTAGCCATCTCTCGGTCACCAGCTAATTAAAAGGACTCTTAATTTGGAAAAAAAAAAAAATATATATATATATATATATATATATATATATATACATCCTCAATTTTTGCTGTGTTATAAAAAATATACACCCTCTGCATGTTCTTTGTTTGAAAATAAATACTCCCTCCACTTCTACTCTGTCATAAAAAATATACACCCTAAATTTGTACTCTGTTTTGAAAAATATACTCCTTTTACATGTACTCTGTTTTAACATAACTACAACTTCTATTTCTACTATGTTATAAAAATGTTCACCCTCATTTAGTACTCTGTTTTAAAATATATAGGTGTACTCACTTTTAAAATAAATACTACCTCTATTTGTACTGTGTTATAAAAATTATGCACACTCTACATATACTCTGTTTTAAAATAAATACACCCTCAATTTCTACACTGTTATAAAAAATATACACCCTCAATTTTTACTCTGTTATATAAAATATTCTCCTTCTACCCGTACTCTGTTTTAAAATAAATATAACCTCTGTTTTTACTCTGTTATAAACAATATTCACCCTCACTTTGTACTGTGTTATAAAAATATATACCCTCTAGCTATACTCTGTTTTAAAATAAATACTACCTCTATTTGTACTCTGTTCTAGAAAATATACACCCTCAATTTCTACTGTGTTATAAAAAATATACACCCTCTGCGTGTACACTGTTTTAAAATAAATTCACACTCTATTTCTACTCTGTTATAAATATATACACCCTCAATTTGTGCTATGTTATAAGAAATATACTCCCTTTATATGTACTCTGTTTTAAAATAAATACAGCCTCTATTTCTACTCTGTTATAAAAAATATTCACCCTCATTTAGTACTCTGTTTTAAAATATGTATTCCCACTAAGTGTACTCTGTTATAAAATAAATACTATCTCTATTTGTACTCTGTTATAAAAAACATACACCCTCAATTTTTACTATGTTATGAAAAATACACACCCTAGACATGTACTCTGTTTTACATAATATACACAACTAATTTGTACTCTGTTATAAAATATATACACCCTCTAAATATACTGTTTTAAAATAAATACACACTCTCTTTCTACACTGTTATAAAAAATATACAACCTCAATTTCTACTCTGTTATAAAAAATATACTCCCTCTACCTTTACTCTGTTTTAAAATAAATACATCCCCTACTTCTACCATTTTATAAAATAAATACACCCTCAAATTTTACTCTGTTATAAGAAATATACTCCCTTACATGTACTCTGTTTTAAAATAAATACAATCTCTATTTCTACTTTGTATAAAAAATATTCAACCTAATTTAGTACTCTGTTTGAAAATATATATACCCTCTGTGTACTCTGCTTTAAAATAAATACTATCTCTATTTTTACTCTGTTATAAAAATTATACAAACTGAATTTTTACTATTTTATAAAAAATATGCACCCTCATTTAATACTCTGTTTTAAAATATATTTACCCTCTAGGTGTACACTGTTTTAAAATAAATACTGCCTATATTTGTACTATGTTATAAAAAAGCATCCACCCACAAATTTTACTATGTTATATAAAAGTATACACCCTCAATTTTTACTGTGTTATAAAAAATATACACCCCCCTGAATATTCTCTGTTGTAAAATACACCCTCTATTTCTACTCTGTTATAAAAAATATACACCCTCACTTTTTATGCAGATATAAAAAATATACACACCTATATGTACTCTGTATTAAAACAAACACTAGTTCTATTTCAATTTTGTTATAAATATATACAGCTTCAACGTTCACTGTTATAAAAAATCTACACCCACTGCATGTACTCTCTTTTAAAATAAATACACCATCTATTTCTATTGTTATGAAACATATACACCCTCCACATGTACTCTGTTTTAAAAAATATAAACTCTCAATTCGTAATCTGTTATGAAATATATACACACTCAATTTGCACAGTGCTATAAAAAATATACTCCCTGTACATGTATTCAGTTTAAAAATTAAACATCCTCTGTTTCTACTATGTTATAAAAGATATACACATTCAATTTGCACAGTTATAAAAAATATACACCTTCCATATGTACTCTGTTTTGAAATGAATATACCCTCTAATTCTACTCAGTTATAAAAAATACACACCCAAAATTTCTACTCTGTTATAATAAATATACCCCCCTCTACGTGTACTCTGTTCTAAAATAAATACACCCTCTACTTCTACTGTGTTATAAATAATATACACCCTTTATTTGTACTCCAATATGAAATATATACTCCCTCTACACGTGCTCGTTTTAAATACACACACCGTCGATTTCTACACTGTTATTAAAAATATACCTCTACATGTACTCTGTTTTAAAATAAATATACCATCTACTTCTACTCTTTGTAAAAATACACATCCTCAATTTTTGCTCAGTTATAAAAAATGTACTCCCTATATCTGTGCTCTGCTTTAAAATAAATACTAACTCTATTTCTACTCTGTTATATAAAATATGCACCCTCATTTTTTACACTGTTTTAATAAATATACACCCTCTGCATGTACTCTGTTTATAAATAAGTACACCCTCTATTTCTACTCTGTTATAAAGAATATACAACCTCATTTGTACTCTGTGATAAAAAATACACTCCCTCTACATGTACTGTTTTAAAATAAATACACCCACTATTTCTACTCTGTCATAAAAAATATACACCCTCTAAATGTGCTCTGTTTTAAAATATATAGAGCCTCTAATTCTACTCTGTTATAAAAAACATACCGCCACAAATTGTACAGTATTATAAAAAATATACAGACTCTAAATATATGCTGTTTTAAAATAAATACACCATCTATTTCTACTCCATTATAAAAAATATATTCCATCTACATGTACTCTGTTTAACATAAATACAACCTCTATTTCTACTCTGTTATAAAAAATTTACACCCCAATTTGTACTCTGATATAGAAAATATACACCCTCAACATATGCTGTGTTTTAAAATAAATACTACCTCTTTTTCTTCTCTATTATAAAAAATATAAACCTTCAATTTGTACTGTGTTATAAAATATGTACACTATCTGCATGTACTCAGTTTTTAAATAAATATACCTTCTATATCTACTCTGTTCTAAAAAATATACACCCTCCACGTGTCCTCTGTTTTAAAAAATATACGCCTTTGATTTGTACTCTGTTATAAAAAATATACACCCTCTAAATATACTCTGTTTCAAAATGAATGCATCCTCTATGTCTACTCTGTTATAAAAAATATACACTACCAATTTTACTGTGTTTTAAAAAATATAAACCCACTGCATGTACTCTGTTTTAAAATAAATACACCATCTATTTCTACTCTGTTGTAAAATATATACACCCTACACTTGTACTCTGTTTTAAAAAACATACACCCTCAATTTTTACTTTGTTATAAAAAATATACACCCTCAATTTGTATAGTATTATACAAAACATACACCCTCTATATAAACACTGTTTTAATATAAATACACCCTGTATTTCTACACTGTTGTAAAAAATGTACACCCTCAAATTTTACTGTGTTAAAAAAATATACACCATACAAATGTACTGTTTTAAAAAATATACACCCTCATTTTTTACAGTATTATACAATACATACACCCTGCAAATATACACTGTTTTAAAATAAATGCACCCAATCTTTCTACTCTGTTATAAAAAAATATACACCCTCAATTTGCACAGTGTTATTAAAAAATATACAAACTCTACATGTATTCTGTTTAAAATAAATACACCATCATTTTCTACTCTCTTATAAAATATATACACCCTCAATATGTACTATGGTATAAAAAATATACTGCCTGTATTTTTACTCTTTTATGCAAAATAAACACACACTTACACAATAGTCTGTTGTAAAAAATACACACCCTCTATATATACTCTGTTCAAAATAAATACACCATCTTTTTTACTCTTTTATAAAATATATATACCCTCAATTTGTACTCTGTTTTGAAAAATATACTTATTTAACATGTATTCCGTTTTAACAGAAATACAGCCTCTCATTCTACTCTGTTATAAAAAATATTCACCCTCATTTAGTACTCTATTTTAAAATATGTATACCCTCTAGTTGTACTGATTTTCAATATAAATACAATCTCTATTTGTACTCTGTTACAAAAAATATACACCCTCTACTTGTACTGTTTTAAGATAAATAAATCCACTATATCTACACTATTATAAAAATTATACACCCTGAATTTGTACTCTGTTATAAAAAATATACTCCCTCTGCCTGTACTCTGTTTTACAATAAACACAACCTCTGTTTCTACTCTGTTATAAAAAATATTCACCCTCACTTTGTACTCTGTTATAAAAATTATATACCCTCTGGGTGTACTATCTTTTAAAATAAATACTACCTCTATTTGTGGTCTGTTATAAAAAATATACACCCTCTACATGTACTCCGTTTTTAAAAAAATACACCCACTCTTTCTACACTGTTATGAAAATTATACACCCTCAATTTGTACTCTAAGAAATATACTCCCTTCCATGTACTGTGTTTTAAAATAAATACAACCTCTATTTCTACTCTGTTATAAAAAATATTCAACCTGATTTAGTACTCTGTTTGAATATATATATACCATCTAACTGTATTGTTTTAAAATAAATACTATATCTATTTGTATTCTGTTATAAAAACATACACCCTGAATTTCACTATGTTATAAAAAATAGACACCAGAGACATGTACCATGTTTTAAATAATATATACAAACTATTTGTACTCTGCTATAAAAAATATGCACTCTCTAAATATACTCTGTTTAAAATAAATACAGCCTCTATTTCTACTCTGTTATAAAAAATATACACTTTCATTTAGTAGTCTGTTTTAAAATATATATACCCTCTAGGGTTACACTATTTTAAAATAAATACTACCTCTATTTTTACTCTGTTATAAAAAACATACATTCACAAATTTCACTATGTTATAAAAAATATACATCCTCAATTTTTACAGTGTTATAAAAAAAATACACCTTCTCCATGTACTCTGTTTTAAACTAAATACACCCTCTATTTCTACTCTCTTTTAAAAAATACACACACTCAATTTCTACTCTGGTTTGAAAATTATACTCCTTTAAATGTACTCTGTTTTAACATAAATACAAACTCTTTTCTACTCTGTTATAAAAAATATTCACCAGTATTTAGTACTCTGTTTTAAAAAATATATGCCCTCCAGGTGTACTCTCTTTTAAAATAAATACTATCTATATTTGTACTCTGTTACAAGAAACATACACCCTCTACCTATACTCTGTTTTAAAATAAAAACAACCTCTATATCTACTCAGTTATAAAAATTATACACCCACACTTCAGACACTGTTAAAAAAATATATACAATCTAGGTGTACCCTGTTTTAAAATAAATACTACCACTATTTCTACTCTGTTATAAAAAATATACACCCTCTTCATGTACTCAGTTTTAAAAAAATACACCTTCTACTTCTACATTGTTATAAAAATTATACACCCTCAATTTGTACTTTGTTATAAAAAATATTCACCATCTACATGTACTCTCTTTTAAAATAAATACACCCTCTATTTCTACAGTGTTTTCAAATTATACACCCTCAAATTGTACTCTGTTATAAAAACTATACTGCATCTACCTGTACTCTCTTTTAAAATAAACACAACCTCTGTTTCTACTCTGTTATAGAAAATATTCACCCTCACTTTGTACTCTGTTATAAAATATATATACCCTCTGGGGGTACTCTGTTTTAAAATAAACAGTACCACTAATTGTACTCTGTTATAAAAAATATACACCCACAAATTTTAGTATGTTATAAAAAATATACACCCTCAATTTTTACTCTGTTATAAAATATATACATCCTCTGCATGTACTCTCTTTTAAAATAAAGACACCCACTGTTTCTCCTCTGTTATAAAATATATACACCCTCAATTTGTACTGTTTTGAAAAATATACTCATTTTATCTGTACTCTGTTTTAACATAAATACAGCCTCTCTTTCTGCTGTTATAAAACAATATTCACCCTCATTTAGTACTCTGTTTTAAAATATATACACCCTCTAAGTGTACTCTCTTTTATAATAAATACTATCTCTGTTTGTACTCTGTTATAAAAATATACACTCTCTACATGTACTGTGTTTTAAAATAAATATACCCTCTATTTCTAAAGTGTTTTAAAATTATACACACTCAATTGTACTGTTATAAAAAACATACTCCATCTACCTGTACTCTCTTTTAAAATATATACAACCACTGTTTCTTCTTATAGAAAATATTCACCCTCACTTTGTACTCTGTTATAAAAAATATATACCCTCTAGGTGTACTCTGTTTTAAATTAAATACTACATCTACTTGTACTCTGTTATAAAAAATATACACCCACAAATTTTATTATGTTATAAAATATATACACCCAACATTTTTCCTGTGTTATAAAAATATGCATCCTCTGCATGTACTCTATTTTAAGATAAATACACCTTCTATTTCTACCCTGTTTTAAAAAATATTCACACTAATTTAGTACTCTGTTTTAAAATATATATACCCTCTAGGTGTACTGTCTTTTAAAATAAATACTATCTCTACTTTTACTCTGTTATAAAAAATATACTCCCTCTACCTGTACTCTGTTTTAAAATAAACACAACGTCTGTTTCTACTCTGTTATAAAAAATATTCACCCTAACTTTGTACTCTGTTGTAAAAAATATATATCCTCTGGATGTACTCTGTTTTAGAATAAATACTATCTTTCTTTGTACTCTGTTATAGAAAATATACAATCTATACATGTACTCTGATTTAAAACAAATACACCCCCTGTTTCTACACTGCTATAAAAATTATATATCCTCAATTTGTACTGTGTTATAAAAAATACACTCCCTTTACCTGTACTCGGTTTTACAATAAACACAACCTCTGTTTCTACTCTGTTATAAAATCATTCACCCTCACTTTGTACTCTGTTATAAAAAATATATACCCTCTGTGTGTACTCTGTTTTAAAGTAAATACTATCTCTGTTTCTACCCTGTAAAAAAAATATTCACCCTTATTTTGTACTCTGTTTTAAAATATATATACCCTCTATTTGTACTCTCTTTTAAATTAATCACTATCTCTATTTTTACTCTGTTAAAAAAATATACACCCTCTACCTGTACTCTGTTTTACAATAAACACAACCTCTGTTTCTACTCTGTAATAAGAAATATTCACCCTCAATTTTTACTCTGTTATTAAAAATATATACCCTCTGTGTGTATTCTGTTTTAAAGTAAATGCTACCACTATTGGTACTCTGTTATAAAAAATATACACCCAAAATATATACTCTGTTTTAAAATAAATGCACCCCCTATTTCTACACTGCAATAAAAATTTTACACCCTCAATTTCTACTCCGTTATAAAATATATACTCCCTCTACCTGTACTCTGTTTTAAAATAAATACAACCTCTTTTTCTACTCTGTAATAAAAAATATTCACCCTCATTTAGTACTCTGTCTTAAAATATATAAATACTCTAGTTGTACTCTCTTTTAAAATAAATACTATGCCTATTTTTACTCTGTTATAGAAAATATACACCCTCTACATGTACTCTGTATTAAAACAAATACACCCACTAATTCTACACTGCTATAAAAAATTATCCACCTTCAATTTGTACTCTGTTATAAAAAATATACTAACACTACTTCTAGTCCATTTTAAAATAAGCACAACCTCTGTTTCTACTCTGTAATAAAATATATTCACCCTAATTTAGGACTCTGTTTTAAAATATATATACCCTCTAGATGTACTCTCTTTTAAAATAAATACTATCTTTATTTGTACTCTGTTATAAAAAATATACACCCAATATATGTACTCTGTTTTAAAACAAATATACCCCCTTTTTCTACAGTGATATAAAAATTATACACCCTCAATTTGTACTCGGTTATAAAAATATACTCCCTCTTCCTGTATTCTGTTTTACAATAAACACAACCTCTATCTCTACTCTGTTATAAAAAGTATTCACCCTCACTTTTTACTGTGATATTAAAAAACATATACCCTCTGAGTGTAGTCTGTTTTAAAATAAATACTACCTCCGTTGGTACTCTTTTATTAAAAATATACACCCTATACATGTATTCTGTTTTAAAACAAATACACCCAGTATTTCTACACTGCTATAAAATTTTACACCCTCAATTTGTACTCTGTTATAAAAAATTTACTCCCTCTACCTGCAATCTGTTTTAAAATAAAATCAACTTCTGTTTCTACTCTGTTATAAATAATATTCACATTCATTTAGTACTCTGTTTTAAAATATATTTACCCTATATTTGTACTATCTTTTAAAATAAATACTATCCCAATTGCTACTTTCTGATAAAATACATGCACCCTCTACGTGCACTCTGTTTTAAAATAAATACACTCTCTATTTCTACACTATTATAAAAATGGTACACCCTTAATTTGTAATCTGTTATAAAAATATACACCCTCTACATGTACTCTGTTTTAAAATAAATACACCCTCTATTTCTACACTGTAACAAAAATTATACACCCTAATTTGTACTCTGTTATAAAAAATATACTCCCTCTACTTGTACTCTGTTTTACAATAAACACAAACTTTGTTTCTACTCTGTTATAAAAAATATTCACCCTCAATTTTTACTCTGTTATAAAAAATATATACCCTCTGTTTGTACTCTGATTTAAAATAAATACTACCTCTATTGGTACTCTGTTATAAAAAGTATGCACCCTAAATATATATTCGGTTTTAAAATAAATACACCCCCTATTTCTACACTGCAATAAAAAGTTTACACACTCAATTTACTCTGTTATAAAAAATATACTAACTCTACCTGTACTCTGTTTTAAAATAAATGCAACCTCTGTTTCTACTCTGTAATAAAAAATATTCACCTTCCTTTAGTACTCTGCTTTAAAATATATAAATACTCTATTTGTACTCTCTTTGAAAATAAATAGTATACCTATTTTTACTCTGTTATAGAAAAGATACACCCTCTTCTTGTACTCTGCTTTAAAATAAATACACCATTTATTTCTACACTGTTATAAATATTATACACCTTCAAGTTGGACTCTGTTATAAAAAATATACATCCTCTACATGTACTCTGTTTTAAAATAAATACTACCTGTATTTGTACTGTTATAAAAAATATACACCCTGTACATGTACTCTGTTTTAAAACAAATATACCCCGCATTTGTACAGAGATATAAAATTTATACAACCTCAATTTGTACTCTGTTTTAAAAAATATACTCCCTCTACCTGTACTCTGTTTTACAATAAACACAACCTCTGTTTCTACTCTGTTATGAAAAATATTCACCCTCACTTTCTACTCTGTTATAAAAAATATATTCCGTCTGGGTGTACTCTGTTTTAAAATAAATACAACCTCTGTTTCTACTCTGTTATAAAAAATATACACCCTCATTTATTATCGTGTTTTAATATATATACACCCTCTAGTTGTACTCTCTTTCAAAACAAATACTACCTCTATTTGTACTCTGTTATGAAAAATATACACCCTCTATATGTACTCTGTTTTAAAATAAATACATCCTCTATTTCTACACTATTATAAAAAATATACACCCTCATTTTGTACTCTGTTAAAAAAATATACTCCCTTTACCTGTACCCTGTTTTTCAATAAACACATCCTCTGTTTCTACTCTGTTATGAAAAATATTCACCCTCACTTTGTGCTCTGTTATAAAAAATATATACAATCTGGGTGTACTCTGTTTTTAATAAATACTACCTCTATTTGTACTCTGTTATAAAAAATGTACGCTCTATACATGTACTCTATTTTAAAACAAATTCACTCACTATTTCTACAATGCTATAATAATTATACACCACAATTTTTACTCTCTTATAAAAAATATACTCCCTCTACGTGTACTCTGTTTTAAAATAAGTACAACCTCTGATTCTACTGTGTAATAAAATATATTCACCCTCATTTATTACTCTGTTATAAAAAATATATACCCTCTGGCTGTACTCTGTTTTAAAATAAATACAACCACTATTTTTACTCTGTTATAAAAAATATACACAGTATGCATGTACTCTATTTTAAAACAAATACACCCGCTATTTCTACAATGCTATAAAAATTATACACCCCTTATTTGCACTCGGTTATAAAAAATATACTCCCTCTACCTGTACTCTGTTTTAAAATAAATACAACTTCTGTTTCTGCAATGTAATAAAAATTATACACCCCTAATTTGTACTCTGTTATAAAATATATACTCCCTCTAACTGTACTGTTTTAAAATAAATACCACCTCTGTTTCCACTGTGTAATAAAAAATATTCACCCTCATTTAGTACTTTGTTTTAAAATATATATACCCTCTAATTGTACTCTCTTTAAAAATAAATACTATCTGTATCTGTACTCTGTTATAAGAAATATACACACTCTACCTGTACTCTGTTTTAAAATAAACGCACCCTCAAATTCTACACTGTTATAAAAATTATACACCCTCAATTTGTACTCTGTTATAAAAAATATACCCCCTCTTCCTATACTCTGTTTTACAATAAACACCACCTCTGTTTCTGATCTGTTATAAAAAATATTCACCCTCACTGTGTACTGTATTATAAAAAATATATACCCTCTTGGTGTACTCTGTTTTAAAATAAATACTACCTCTATTTCTATTCTGTTAAAAAAAATATACACCCTAAAATTGTACTCTGTTTTAAAACACCCCCTACATCTACACTGCTATAAAATTTATACACCCTCAACTAGTACTGTTATAAAAAATATACTCCCTCTGCCTGTACTGTGCTTTAATTTAAATACAGACTCTGTTTCTACACTGTAATAATATTCACCCTCATTTAGTACTCTGTTTTGAAATATATATACCCTCTAGTTGTACTCTCTTTAAAATAAATGCTATCTCTATTTGAACTCTGTTATAAAAAGTATACACCCTCTATATGTACTCTGTTATAAAATAAATACACCCTATATTTCTACACTGTTATAAAAGTTATACACCCTCAATTTGCACTCTGTTATAAAAAATATACACACAATATATGTACTCTGTTTTTAAACAAATACCGCTCCATTTCTACACTTCTATAAATATTATAAACCCTCAATTTGCACTCTGTTATAAAATATATTCTCCCTCTACCTCTACTCTGTTTTAAAATAAATACAACCTCTGTTTCTACACTGTAATAAAAAATATTCACCGTCATTTAGTACTCTGTTTTAAAATATATACACCCTCAAGTTGTACTCTGTTTTAAAATAAATACCATCTCTATTTGTACTCAGTTTCAAAAAGTATACACCCTCTACATGTACTCTGTTTTAAAATAAATTCACCCTCTATTTCTACACTGTTTTAAAAATTATACACCCTTAATTTGTACTTTGTTATAGAAAAAATACTCCCTCTACCCGTACTCTGTTCACAGTAAACACAACCTTGGTTTCTACTCTGTCATAAAAATGTTTACCCTGTGTGTGTACTCTGCTTTAAAATAAATTCTACCTCTATTTGTACTCTGTTATAAAAAATATACACAATATACCTGTACTCTGTTTTAAAACAAATACACCCCTAATTCTACACTGCTATAAAAATAATACACCCTCAATTTGTACTCTGTTATAAAAAATATACTAACTCTTCCTGTATTCTATTTTAAAATAAATACAACCTGTGTTTCTACTAGGTAATAAAAAATATTCACCCTCTTTTAGTACTCTGTTTTAAAATATATATTCCCTCTATATGTACTCTCTTTTAAAATAAATACTACCACTATTTGTACTCTGTTATAAAAAATATACACCCTATACCTGTACTCGATTTTAAAATAAATACACCCTCTATTTCTACAATGCTATAAAAATTATACACCCTCAATTTGTACTCTGTTATAAAAAATATTCTCCCTCTGCCTGTACTCTGTTTTAAAATAAATACAACCTCTGTTTCTACTCTGTAATAAAAAATATTCACCCTCATTTAGTACTCTGTTTTAAAATATATATACACTCAAGTTGTACTCTCTTTTAAAATAAATATTATCTCTATTTTTACTCTGTTATAAAAAATATACACCCTCTACATATACTCTGTTTTAAAATAAATACACCCTCTATTTCTACTCTGTTATAAAAATTATACAATCTCAATTTGTACTCTGTCATAGAAAATATACTCCCTCTACATGTGCTCTGTTTTACAGTAAACACAACCTCTGTTTCTACTCTGTTACAAAAAATATTCACCCTCACATTGTACTCTCTTATAAAAAATATATAACCTCTGTGTGTACTCGTTTTTATAATAAATACGAGTTATAGAAAAGATACACCCTCTTTTTAAAACAGAGTACATGTAGAGGGTGTATATTTTTTATAACAGAGTAAAAATAGGGATAGTATTTATTTTAAAAGAGAGTACAAGTTGAGGTTATATATATTTAAAAACGGAGAAGTAAACTACGGTGAATAATCAATATTATTTGATTATTTGAACTCTGTTATAAAAAATATACACCCTAAATATGTACTCTGCTTAAAAACAAAAACACCCCATATTTCTACACTGCTATAAAAATTATACACCCTCAATTTGTACTCTGTTATAAAAAATATACTCCCTCTACCTGTACTCTGTATTACAAGAAACACAACCTCTATTTCTACTCTGTTATAAAAAAATTCACCCTCACATTTTACTCTGTTATAAAAAATATATGCCCTCTGGGTGTACTCCTTTTAAAATAAATACTACCTCTATTTGTGCTCTGTTATTAATAATATACACCCTATATATGTACTCTGTTTTAAAACAACTTCACCCCCTATTTCTGCACTGCTATAAAAATTTTACACCCTCAATTTGTACCCTGTTATAAAAAATATTCTCCCTCAACCTGTACTCTGTTTTAAAATAAGCAAAACGTCTGTTTCTACTCTGTTATAAAAATATTCTCCCTCACTTTCTTCTCTGTTTTTAAATAATATATACCCTCTGGGTGTACTCTGTTTTAAAATAAATACTACCCCTATTTGTATTCTGTTATAAAAAATATTCACCCTATATATCCTCTGTTTTAAAACAAATACACGTCCTCTTTCTACACTGCTATAAAAATTATACAACCTCAATTTGTACTCTGTTATATAATATATACTCCCTCTACCAGTACTCTGTTTTAAAACAAATAAAACCTATGTTTCTAGTCTGTAATAAAAATACTCACATTAATTTAGTACTCTGTTTTAAAATATATATAACCTCTAGTTGTACTCTCTTTTAAAATAAATACTATCTCTATTTGTACTCCGTTATAAAAAATATACACCCTCTACCTGTACTCTGTTTTAAAATAAACACACCCTCTATTTCTACACTGTTATAAATATTATACAAACTCAATTTGTACTGTTATATAAAATATACTCCCTCTACCTGTACTCTGTATTACAAAAAACAACCTCTGTTTCTACTCTGTTATAAAAAATATATATCCTCGGTGTGTACTCTGTTTTAAAATAAATACTACCTCTTTTTCTACTCTGTTATAAAAAATATACACCCTATATATGAACTCTGTTTTAAAACAAATACACCCCCTATTTCTACACTGCTATAAAAATTTTTCACACACTGGGGTCTGTGGGGAGAAAGGGGAGGGATAGTGGGGGGTGGGGAGTTGGGGGAGGGATAGCATGGGGGAGAAAGGCCAGATATAGGTGATGGGGGAGGAAGGCAGCAAATCACACTGCCATGTGTGTACCTATGCAACAATCTTCCATGTTCTTCACATGTACCCCCAAACCTAAAATGCAATAAAAAAAAAAATACTCTGTTTTAAAATATATATACCTTGTAGTTGTACTCTCTTTTAAAATACATACTCTCCCTATTTGTACTCTGTTATTAAATATATACACCCTCCACCTGTACTCTGTTTTAAAATAAATACACCCTCTATTTCTACACTTTTATAAAAATAATACACCCTAAATTTGTACTCTGTTATGAAAAATATACCTCCTCTACCTGTACTCTGTTTTACAATAAACACAACTACTGTTTCTATTCTGTTATAAAATATATTCACCCTCATATTTACTCTGTTATCAAAAATATATACCCTCTTTGTGTGCTCTGTTTTAAAATAAATACTACCTCCATTGGTACTCTGTTATAAAAAATATACATCATATACATGTACTCTGTTTTAAAACAAATACATCCCCTATTTCTACAGAGATATAAAAATTATACACTATCAATTTGTACTCTGTTATTTAAAATATACTCCCTCTACCTGTACTCTGTTTTAAAATAAATAGAACCTCTGTTTCTACTCTGTAATAAAAAATGTTCACAATTATTTAATACTCTGTTTTAAAATATATATACCCTCTAGTTGTACTCTCTTTTAAAATAAATACTGTCTGAATTTTTACTCTGTTATAAAAAACATACACCCTCCACATGAACTCTGTTTTAAAATATATACACCCTCTATTTCTACACTGTTATTAAATTTATATAACCTCAATTTGTACTCTGTTATAAAAAATATACTCCCTCTACCTGTACTCTGTAGTACAAGAAACACAACCTCTGTTTCTACTCTGTTATAAAAAATATTCTCCCTCACTTTGTACTCTGTTTTAAATAATATATACCTTCTGGGTGTACTCTGTTTTAAAATAAATACTACCTCTATTGGTACTCTGTTATAAAAAACATACACCCTATAGATGTACTCTGTTTAAAAATAAATACACCCCCTATTTCAACAACGTTATAAAAATTTTACACCCTCAGTTTGTAATCTGTTATAAAAAATATACACCCTATATATGTACTCTGTTTTAAAACAAAAACACCCAGTAATTCTACACTGCTATAAAAACAATACACCCTCAATATTTACTCTGTTATAAAAAATATGCTAACCCAACCTGTACTCCATTTTAAAATAAATACATCCTATGTTTCTACTCTGTAATAAAAAATACTCACAATCATTCAGGGCTCTGTTTTAAAATATATATTCCCTCTGGTGTATTCTCATTTAAAATAAACATTATCTCTATTTCTACTCTGTTATAAAAAATATACACCCTCTGCATGTACTCTGTTTTTAAATAAATACAACCTCTATTTCTACACTTTTATAAAAATTATACACCCTCAATTTGTACTCTGTTATGAAAAATATACTCCCTCTGCCTGTACTCTGTTTTAAAATAAATACAACCTCTGTTTCTACTCTGTAATAAAAAAAATTCAACCTCATTTAGTACTCTGTTTTAAAATATATATACCCTCTAGTTGTACTCTCTTTCAATATAAATACTATCTCTATTTTTACTCTGTTATAAAAAATATACTCCCTCTACATGTACTCTGTTTTAAAATAAATACACACCCTATTTCTACAGTGATATAAAAATTATACATCCTCAATTTGTACTCTGTTCTAAAAAATATATACCCTCTGTGGGTACTCTGTTTCAAAAATAAATACTACCTCCATTGGTACTGTGCTATAAAAAATATGCACCCTATACATGTACTCTTTGTTAAAATAAATACACCCCCTATTTCTACAATGTTATAAAAATTATACACCCTCAGTTTGTACTCTGTTATAAAAAATATACTCCCTCTACCTGTACTCTGTTTTAAAATAAATACAACCTGTTTCCACTCTGTAATAAAAAATATTCACCGTAGTTTACTTCTCCGTTTTTAAATATATATAACCTCAACTTGTACTCTCTTTTAAAATAAATACTATCCCTATTTTTACTCTGTTATAAAAATATACACCCTCTACATGTACTCTGTTTTAAAATAAACACAACATCTGTTTCTACTCTGTTATCAAATATACTCACCCTCAGTTTTTACTCTGTTATAAAAAATATATAGCCTCTGTGTGTACTCTGTTTCAAAATAAATACTACCTCCATTGGTACACTGTTATAAAAAGTGTACACCCTATAAATGTACTCTGTATTAAAACATCTACACCCAAAATTTCTACACTGCAATTACAATTATACACCCTCAATTTGTACTCTGTTATAAAAATATACTCCCTCTACCTCTACTCTGTTTTGCAATAAACAAAACCTCTGTTTCTTTTCTGTTATAAAAAATATACACCCTATAAATGTACTCTGTTTTAAAACAAATACACCCCCTTATTCTACACTGCTTTAAAAATTATACACCCTGAAATTGTACCA
The DNA here is from genome assembly GCA_036589455.1 of Ateles fusciceps. Classification (NCBI taxonomy): domain Eukaryota; kingdom Metazoa; phylum Chordata; class Mammalia; order Primates; family Atelidae; genus Ateles; species Ateles fusciceps. The sequence continues at coordinate 52,581 of JAZHEH010002022.1, forward strand.
TTATAAAAAATATACTCCCTCTAACTGTACTCTGTTTTAAAATATATACATCCTCTGTTTCTACTCTGTTATAAAAAATATTCATCTTCACTTTGCACTCTGTGATTAAAAAATATACCCTCTGTGTGTACTCTACTTTAAAATAAATACTAAATCTATTTGTACTCTTTTATAAAAAATATACACCCTAAACATGTACTCTGTTTTAAAAGAAATACACACCCCAATTCAACACTGCTTTAAAAATTATACACCCTCAATTTGTACTCTGTTATAAAAAATCTACTCCTTCTACATGTATCCTGTTTTAAAATAAATACAGCTTCTGTTTCTACTCTGTAATAAACATATTCACCCTCATTTAGTACACTGTTTTAGGATATATATACCCTGTATTTGTTCTCTCTTTTAAAATGAATATTATCACTATTTGAACTCTGTTATAAAAAATATGCACCCTAAACATGTACTGTTTTAAAACAAATACAACCCCTAATTCTACACTGCTATAAAAATTATACACCCTCAATTTGTACTCTGTTATAAAAAATAAGCTCCCTCTGCCTTTACTCTGTTTTTGCCCTAAATGCAACTTCTGTTTCTACTCTGTTATAAAAAATATTCACCCTCACATTTTACTCTTTTATAAAAAATATATACCCTCTGGTTGTACTCTGTTTTAAAATAAATACTTCTACTATTTGTACTCTCTTATAAAAAATATACACCCTATACATGTACTCTGTTTTAAAACACATAAACCCACTAATTCTACACTGCTTTAAAAATTATACAACCTCAATTTGTACTCTGTTATAAAAAATATACTCAATCTACCTGTACTCTGTTTTACAATAAACACAACCTCTGTTTCTACTCTGTTATAAAAAATATTCACCCTCACTTTGTACTCTGTTTTTAAATATATATACCCTCTAGTTTTACTCTTTTAAAATAAATTCTATCTCTACTTTTACTCTGTTATAAAAAATATACACCCTGAACATGTACTCTGTTTTAAAACAAATACACCCCCAATTTCTACACTGCTATATAAATTTTACACAATCAATTTGGACTGTGTTTCAAAAAATAAACACCGTCTACATGTACTCTGTTTTAAGATAAATACACCTTCTATTTCTACACTGTGATTAAAATTATACACCATCAATTTGTACTCTGTTATAAAAAATATACTCACTCTACCTGTAATCTGTTTTAAAATAAACATAACCTCTTATTGTACACTGTAATAAAAAATATTCACCCTCATTTAGTACTCTGTTTTAAAATATATATACCCTGTAGTTGTATTATTTTAAAATAAATACTGTCTCCATTTGTACTCTGTTATAAAAAATATACACTCTGTACATATACTCTATTTTAAAATAAATACACCCTCTATATCTACACTATTATAAAAATTTTGCAGCCTCAATTTTTACTCTGTTATAAAAAATAAACTTCCTCTATCTGTACTCTGTTTTACAATAAACAAAACAGCTGTTTCTACTCTGTTATAAAAATATTCAAACTCACTTTTTACTCTGTGATTAAATCATATACCCTCTGGGTGTACTCTGTTTTAAAATAAATACTACCACTATTTGTACTCTGTTATAAAAATTATACACCCTAAACATGTACTCTGTTATAAAACAAATACATCCCCTATTTCTACACTGCTGTAAATATTTTACACCCTCAATGTGGACTCTGTTATAAAAAATAAACACCCTCTACATATACTCTGTTTTAAAATAAATGCACCCTGTATTTCTACACTTTTATAAATATTATACACCCTCACTTTTTACTCTGTTATTAAAAATATACTCCCTCTACCTGTACTCTGTTTTACAATAAACACAACCTCTGTTTCTTCTCTGTTATACAAAATATTCAGCCTCACTTTGCACTCAGTTATAAAAATATATGCCCTCTGGGTGTACTCTGTTTTAAAATAATACTACCTCAATTTGTACTCTGTTATAAAAATACACACCCTATATATGTACTCTGATTTAAAACAAATACATCCCGTTTTTCTACACTGCTATAAAAATTTTACACCCTCAATTTTTACTCTGTAGTAAAAAATATTCACCCTCATTTAGTACTCTGTTGTAAAATATATATACCCCTCTCATTGCACTCTTTTTAAAATAAATACTATCTCTATTTGTACTCTGTTAAAAAAATATATTCCCTCTACCTGTACTCTGTTTTAAAATAAATACAACCTCTGTTTCTACTCTGTAAGAAAAAATATTGAACCTCATTTAGTACTCTGTTTTAAAAAATATATATCCTATAGATGTACTTTCTTTTGAAATAAATACTATCTCTATTTGTACTCTGTTATAAAAAAATATACACCCTCTACATGTTCTCTGTTTTAAAATAAATAAACCTCTATTTCTACATTGTTATAATAACTATACACCCTCAATTTGCACTCTGTTATAAAAAATATACTCCCTCTACCTGTACTCTGTTTTGCAATAAACACAACCTCTGTTTCTAATCTGTTATAAAAAATATTCACCCTCACTTTGTACTCTGTTATACAAAAAGTGTACCCTCGGAGTGTACTCTGTTTTAAAATAAATACTACCTCTATTTGTTCTATGTTATGAAAAATATACACCCTATACCTGTACTCTGTTTTAAAACAAATACACCTCCTATTTCTACAGTGTTATAAATATTATACACACTCAATTTGTACTCTGTCATAAAAAACATACTCCATCTTCCTGTACTCTGTTTTAAAATAAATGCAACCTCTGTTTCTACCCCTGTTTTAAAAAATATTCACCCTCATTTAGTACTCTAATTAAAAATATTTATACCCTCTAGTTGTACACTCTTTTGAAATAAATATTTTCTCTATTTTTACTCTCTTATAAAAAATATACAACCTCTACATATACTCAGTTTTAAAATAAATACACCCTCTATTTCTACACTATAAAAATTATACACCATCAATTTGTACTCTGTTATTAGAAATATACTCCCTCAACCTGTACTCTGTTTTACAATAAACACAACTTCTGTTTCTACTCTGTTATAAAATACATTCACTCTCACTTTGTACTCTGTTATAATAAACATATACCCTCTGTGTTTACTTTCTTTTAAAATAAATATTACCTCTATTTGTACTCTGTTATAAAAAAATATACACCCTGTATATGTACTCTGTTTTAAAACAAATACACCCAATATTTCTACAGTGCTATAAAAATCTTACACCCTCAATATGTACTCTGTTATAAAAAATATACTCCCTCTACATGTACTCTGTTTTAAAATAAATAGAACATCTGTTTCCACACTGTAATACAAAATATTCACCCTCATTTAGTACTTTGTTTTAAATTATATATACCCTCTGGGTGTACTCGGTTTTAAAATAAATACTACCCCTATTTGTACTCTGTTATAAAAAATATACTCCCTCTACCTGTACTCTGTTTTAAAATAAATACAACCTCTGTTTCAACTCTGTAAAAAAAATATTCACCCTCATTTAGTATTCTGTTTTAAAATATTTATACCCTCTAGTTTTATTATTTTAAAGTAAACATTATCTCTATTTGTACTCTGCTATAAAAAATATACTCCCTCTACCTGTACTCTGTTTTACAATAAGCACAACCTCTGTTTCTACTATGTTATAAAAAATATTCACCCTCACTTAGTGCTCACTTATAAAAAAGTATATACCCTCTGGGTGTACTCTGTTTTAAAATAAATACTACCTCTATTTGTACTCTGTTATAAAATATATACACCCTTTATATGTATTCTGTTTTAAAACAAATGCACCCCCTATTTCTACACTGCTTTAAAAATTATACACCCCCCAATTTGTACTCTGTTATAAAAAATTTGCTACTTCTACCTGTATTCTGTTTTAAAAGAAATACAAACTCTCTTTCTATTCTGTAATAAAAAATGTTCACCCTCATTTACTACTCTGTTTTAAAATATGTATACCGTCTAGTTGTACTCTCTTTTAAAATAAATACTATCACTATTTGTACTCTGTTATAAAAATTATACACCCTCTACATGACTCTGTTTTAAAATAAATACACCATCTATTTCTACACTGTTATACAGATTATACACAGTCAATTTGTACTCTGTTATAAAAAATACACTCCCTCTAACTGTACTCTGTTTTTCAATAAACACACGGTCTGTTTCTTCTCTGTTATAAAAAATATATACCCTCTGGGTGTACTCTGTTTTAAAATAAATACTACCTCTATTTGTTCTCTGTTATAAAATTTATACACCCTATACATGTACTGTGTTTTAAAACAAATACACCCCCTAATTCTACACTGGTATAAAATTTTACACCCTTAATTTGTACTCTGTTATAAAAAATATACTACCTCTATTTGTACTCTGTTTTGAAATAAATACAACCTCTGTTTCTACTCTGTAATAAAAAATATTCACCATCATTTAGTACTCTGTTTTAAAATATATATACTCTCTAGTTTTACTCTGTTTTAAAGTAAATAAACCCTCTATGTCTGCACTGTTATACAAATTATGCATCCTCAATTTGTACTCTGTTATAAGAAATACACACCCTCTTCCTGCACTCTGTCTTACAATAAACGCAATGTATGTTTCTTCTCTGTTATAAAAAACATATACCCTCCATGTACTCTGTTTTAAAATAAATACTACTTCTGTTTGTACTCTGTTATAAACTTTATACAACCTAAACGTGTGCTGTGTTTTAAAACAAATACACCCCCTAATTCTACATTGGTTTAAAAATTTTACACCCTCAAATTGTACTCTGTTATATAAAATATACTCCCTTTACCTGTACTCTGTTTTGAAATAAAAGCAACCTCTGTTTCTACTCTGTAATAAAAATATTCACCCTCATTTAGTACTCTATTTTTAAATATATATACCCTCTAGACGTACCCTCTTTTAAAAAAAATACTATCTCTATTTGTACTCTGTTATAAACTTTATACAACCTAAACGTGTGCTGTGTTTTAAAACAAATACACCCCCTAATTCTACATTGGTTTAAAAATTTTACACCCTCAAATTGTACTCTGTTATATAAAATATACTCCCTTTACCTGTACTCTGTTTTGAAATAAAAGCAACCTCTGTTTCTACTCTGTTATAAAAAATATACACCTTCATTTAGTACTCTGCATTAAAATATACATACCCTCTAGTTCTATTCTTTTAAAAATTAATACTATCTTTATTTGAACTGTTATAAAAATATACACACTCTACATGTACTCTGTTTTAAAATAATTACACCCTCTATTTCTACACTGTTATAGAAAAAGTACACCCAAAACATGTACTCTGTTTTAAAACAAATACACCCCCTATTTCTACACTGCTATAAAATTTACACCCTCAATTTGTACTCTGTTATAAAAAATATACTCCCTCGACCTGTACTCTGTTTTAAAATATCTAGAATCTATGTTTCTACTCTATAATTTAAAAATATTCACCCTAATTTTGTACTCTGTTTTAAAATATATATACCCTCTAGTTGTACTCTCTTTTAAAATAAATACTATCACTATTTGTACTCTGTTATAAAAAATATACATCCTCTAAATGTACTCTGTTTTAAAATAAATACACCCTATATTTCTACACTGTTATAAAAATTATGCACCCTGAAATTGCACTCTGTTGTAAAAAAAAATACTCCCTCAACCAATACTCTGTATTACAAGAAACACAACCTCTGTTTCTACTCTGTTATAAAAATATTCACCCTCACTTTGTACTCTGTTATAAAATATATATACCCACTGGGTTTACTCTGTTTTAAAATAAATACTACCACTATTTGTACTCTGTAATAAAAAATGTACACCCAATATATGTACTATGTTTTAAAACAAATACACCCTATATTTCTACACTGCTATACAATTATACACCCTCAAATTGTACTGTGTTATAAAAATATACTCCCTATACCTGTACTCTGTTTTGAAATGAATACAACCTCTGTTTCTACTCTATAAAAGAATACATTCACCCTCATTTAGTACTCCGTTTTAAAATATATATACCCTCTTGTTGTACTCTGTTTTAAAATAAATACAACCTCTGTTTTACTCTGTAATAAAAAATTATTCACCCTCATTTGGTACTCCGTTTTAAAATATATATACCCTCTTGTTGTACTCTTTTAAAATAAATACAACCTCTGTTTTACTCTGTAATAAAAAATTATTCACCCTCATTTAGTACTCTGTTTTAAAATATATATACCCTTTTTTGCATTTTTCTAAAATAAATAGAATCTCTATTTGTACACTGTTATAAAAATATACATCCTCTCCATGTACTCTGTTTAAAAATAAACACACCCTCTATTTCAACACTGGTATAAAAATTATACACCCTCAATTTGTACTCTGTTATAAAAAATATTCTCCCTCTACCTGTGCTCTGTTTTACAGTAAGCACAACCCCCTGTTTCTGCTCTGTTATAAAAAATATTCACCCTCACTTTGTAGTCTGTTACAAAAAATATATACCCTCTGATTGTACTCTATTTTAAAATAAATACTACCTCTATTTGTACTCTGTTATAAAAATATACACCTTATACATGTATTCTGTTTTAAAACAAATACACCCAAAATTTCTACACTGCTATAAAAATTGTACACCCTCAATGTGTACTCTGTTATAAAAATATAGTCCCTCTACCTGTACTGTGTTTTAAAATAAATAAAACCTCTGTTTCTACACGGTAAGAAAAATATTCACCCTCATTTAGTACTCTATTTTAAAATATATATACCCTCTATATGTACTCTCTTTTAAAATAAGTAATTTCTCTATTTGTACTCTGTTATAAAAAATATACACCCTCTACATGTACTGTGTTTTTAAATAAATACACCCTGTATATCTACACTGCAATAAAAATTATACACCCTCAATTTTTACTCTGTTATAATAAACGTACTCCCTCTTCCTGTACTCTGTTTTACAATAAACACAACCCCTGTTTCTACTGTGTTATAAAAATAATCTCCCTCAATTTCAACTCTGTTATAATAAAAATATACCCTTTGGGTGCAATCTATTTTAAAATAAATACTACCTCTATTTATACTCTGTAATAAAATATATACACCCTATTCGTGTACTCTGTTTTAAAACAAATACACCCCCTATTTATACACTGCTTTAAAAATTATACACCCTCAAATTGTACTCTGTTGTAAAAATTATACTTCCTCTACCTGTACACTGTTTTACAATAAAGCCAACCTCTGCCTCTACTGTGTTAAGTAAATATTCACCTTAACTTTGTATTCTGTTATAAAATATATATGCCAACTTGGTGTACTCTGTTTTAAAATAACTATTGCCTCTATTTGTACTATGTTATAAAAAATATACACCCTATATATGTATTCTGTTTTAAAACAAATACACCCCCTATTTCTACACTGTTATAAAAAGTATACACCCTAAATTTGTACTCTTTTACAAGAAATATACTCCCACCACCTGTACTCTGTTTAATTTTAGTAAAACCTCTGTTTCTACTCTGTAATTAAAAAGTATTCACAATCAATTTGTACTCTGTTATAAAAAATATACTCCCTCTACCTGTACTCTGTTTTACAACAAACACAACCTCTGTTTCTGCTCTGTTATAAAAAATATTAACCCTCACTTTGTACTCTGTTATAAAAAATATATACCCTCTGGGTGTACTCTGTTTTAAAATAAATGCTACATCTATTTGTACTCTTTTATAAAAAAATATACAGCCTTTACATGTACTTTGTTTTAAAACAAATACAACCCCTACATCTACACTACTATAAAAATTATACACCTCAGTTTGTACTCTGTTATAAAAAATATACTCCCTCTACCTGTACTGTTTTAAAATAAATACAACCTCTGTTTCTATTCTGTAATAAAAAATATTCACCCAGATTAATACTCTGTTTTAAAATATACATACCCTTTTGTTGTACTCTATTTTAAAATAAATACTATCTGTATTTGAACTGTTATAATATATATACACCCTCTATATGTACTCTGTTTTAAAATAAATACACCCTCTATTTATAAACTGTTATAAAAATTATACACCATCAATTTGTACTCTGTTATAAAAATATACTCCCTCTACGTGTACTCTGTTTTAAAATAAATACAACCTGGGATTCTACTCTGTAAAAAAAAAATATTCACCGTCATTTAGTACTCTGTTTTATAATATATATACTCTCTAGTTGTATTATTTTAAAATACATATGATATCTATTTGTACTCTGTTATAAAAAATATACACCCTCTACATGTACTCCGTTTTTAACTATATACACCCACTATTTCTACAGTGCTTTATAATTTTACACCCTCAGTTTGCACTCGGGTATAAAAATATACTCCCTCTACCTTTACTCTGTTTTAAAATTAATACAACCTCTGTTTCTACCCTGTTATAAAATACAAACACCCACAATTTGTGCTGTGTTTTGAAAAATATTGTCATTTCACATGTACTCTGTTTTAACATAAAAATACCCTCTCTTTCTACTCTGTTATAAAAATATTCACCCTCATTAATACTCTGTTTAAAATATATATGCCCTCTAGTTGTACTCTCTTTTAAAATAAATGCTATCTCTATTTGTACTCTGTTATAATAAATATACACTCTCTACATGTACTCTGCTTTAAAATAAATACAACCTCTGTTTCTACTCTGTTTTAAAAAATATTCATCCTCACATTGTACTCTGTTATAAAAAATATATAGCCTCTGGGTGAACTCTGTTTAAAAATAAATACTACCAATATTTATACTCTGTTATAAAAAATATACACCCTCTATATGTACTCTGTTTTGAAATAAGTACACCCTCAAATTCCATACTCTTATAAAAATTGTAAACAATCAATATGTTCTCTGTTATAAAAAATATACCCCTCTACCTGTACTCTGTTTTTAAATAAATACAACCTCTGTTTCTACTCTGTTATAAAAATATTCACCCTCACTTTGTACCCTGTTATAAAAAATATATACCATCTGGGTGTACTCTGTTTTAAAATAAATACTACCTCTATTTGTACTCTGTTATAAAAATATACACCCTCTACATGTACTCGGTTTCAAAAATAAATACACGCTCTATTTCTACACTGTTATCAAAAATACTCTCCCTATAACTGTTCTCTGTTTTAAAATAAATACAATCTCTAATTCTACTCGGTTATACAAAATATTCACCCTCAGTTTGTACTCTGTTATAAAAATATACTCCCTCTACCTGTACTCTGTTTTATAATAAATAGGACCTCTGTTTCTACTCTGTTATAAAAAATATTCACACTCACTTTGTACTCTGTTATAAAAATACATACCCTCTGGATGTACCCTGTTTTAAAATAAATACTATCTCTATTTCTACTCTGTTATAAAAAATATACACCCTATAGATGTACTGTGTTCTAAAACAAATACACCCCCAAATTCTACACTGCTATAAAAATTTTACACCCTGAATTTGTACTCTGTTATAAAAAATATGCTCCCTCTACCTGTACTCTGTTTTAAAATAAATACAACCTCTATTTCTAATTATTAATAAAAAATATTCACCCACATTTAGTACTCTGTTTTAAAATATATATATCCTCTAATTGTTCTATCACTTAAAATAAATACTATCCCTATTTTTACCCTGTTATAAAAGATATGCACCATCTACATGTACTCTGTTTATAATAAATACACCCTCTATTTCTACACTATTATAAATATTATACACCCTGAAATTGTACTCTGTTATATAAAATATACTCCCTCTGCCTGTACTCTGTTTTACAATAAACACAACCACTGTTTCTAATCCGGTATAAAAAATATTCTCCCTCACATTGTACTCTGTTATAAAAAATATATACCCTCAGGGTGTACTCTGTTTTAAAATAAATACTACTGCTATTTCTACACTGTTATAAAAAATATACACCCTATAAATGTAAACCCCCTATTCATACAATGCTATAAAAATTATACACCTCCAAATTTTACTCTGTTATAAAAAATATACTCCCTCTAACTGTACTCTGTTTTAGAATAAATACAAAATCTGTTTCTACTCTGTAATAAAAATTATACACCCCCAATTTGTACTCTATTATAAAAAATATATTCCCTCTACATGTACTCTGTTTTATAATATATTCAACCTCTGGTTCTACTCTGTAATAAATAATATTCACCCTCATCTAGTACTCTGTTTAAAAATATATATACCCTCTATGTGTACTCTCTTTTAAAATAAATACTATCCCTATTTTTACTGTTATAAAAATATACACCCTCTACATGCACTCTGTTTTAAAATAAATACACCCTCTATTTCTACACTATTATAAAAATTATACACATTCAATTTGTACTGTGTTATAAAAATATACACCCTCTACATGTACTCTGTTTTAAAAGAAATACACCCTCTTATTCTACACTGTTATAAAAATTACACACCCTCAATTTGTACTCTGTTATAAAAATATACACCCTCTACCTGTACTCTGTTTTACAAAAAACACAACCTCTTTTTCTACTCTGTTATATAAAATATTCACCCTCATTTTGCACTCTGTTATAAAAATGTATACCCTCTGTATGCACTCTGTTTTAAAATAAATACTACCTCTATTTTTACTCTGTTATAAAATACATACACCGAATACATGTACTGTGTTTTAAAACAAATACACCCCTTATGTCTACACTGCTATAAAAATTTACACCCTGAATTTGTACTCTGTTATAAAAATATATTCCCTCTCCTTGTACTGTGTCTTAAAATAAATACAACCTCTGCTTCTACTCTGTAATAAAAAATATTCACCCTCATTAATACACTGTTTTAAAATATATGTACTCTCTTGTTCTCTCTTTTAAAATAAATACTATCACTATTTGTACACTTTTAAAAAATATACACCGTCTACATGTACTCTGTTTTAAAATAAATACTCCCTCTATTTTACACTGTTGTTATAAAAATTATACACCCTATACATGTACTCTGTTTTAAAACAAATACGCCCTATATTTCTACAATGCTATAAAAATTATACACCCTCAATTTGTACTCTGTTATAAAAAATATACTCCCTCTACCTGTACTCTGTTTTAAAATAAATACAACCTCTGTTTATACTGTGTTAAAAAAATATTCAGACTCATTTAGTACTCTATCTTAAATATATATACCCTCTACTTGAACTCTCTTTTTAAAATAAATACTATCTCTATTTGTACTCTGTTATAAAAAATATACACCGTCTACATGTACTCTGCTTTAAAATAATTACACCCTGTATTTCTACACTGTTATAAAATCATACACCCTAAATTTGTACTCTGTTATAAAAAATACACTCCCTCTACCTCTACTCTGTTTTACAATAAACACAAACTCTGCTTCTACTCTGTTATAAAAATATTCACCCTCACTTTGTACTCTGTTATAAATATATGTACCCTCTGGGTGTACTCTCTTTTAAATAATTACTAACTCTACTGGTACTCTGTTATAAAAATATATACCCTATATATGTATTCTGTTTTAAAACAAACAAACCCCCTTTTTCTATGCGGCTAAATAAATTTTACACCCTAAATTTGTACACTGTTATTAAAAATATACTCCCTCTACCTATATTCAGTTTTAAAGTAAATACAACCTCTGTTTCTACTCTGTAATAAAAATATTCACCCTCATTTACTACTCTGTTTTAAAATATATACACCCTCTACTTCTATTCTTTTAAAATAAATTCTATCTCTATTTGTACTCTTTTATAAAATATACATCCTATGCATCTACTCTTTTTTTAAACAAATACACCCCCTATTTCTACACTGCTTTGAAAATTTCACAAACTCAATTTGTACTCTGTTATTAAAAATATACTCCCTCTACCTGTACTCTGTTTTAAAATAAATAAAACTTCTGTTTCAACTCTGCAATAAAAAATATTCACCCCCATTTATTACTCTGTTTTAAAATATATATACCCTCTAGTTGTACTCTCTTTTAAAATAAATACTCTCTCTATTTGTACTCTGTTATAAAAAATATTCACCCTCATTTAGTACTCTGTTTTAAAATATATATACCCTCTGGTTGTACTCTCTTTTAAAATAAATACTATCACTATTTTTGCTCTGGTACAAAAAATATACACCCTCTACATGTACTGTGTTTTAAAATAAATACACCCTCTATTTCTACACTGTTATAAAAATTATACACCCTCAATTTGTACTCTGTTATATAAAAAACACTCCCTCTACCTATACTCTGTTTTACAATAAACACAACGTCTGTTTCTTCTCTGTTATAAAAATATATACCCCCTGGGTGTACTCTGTTTTAAAATAAATACTACCTGTATTTGTACTCTGTTATAAAATTATACACCCTATACATGTACTGTGTTTAAAAACAGATACACCTCCTAATTCAACACTGTTTTAAAAATTATACATCCTCAATTTGTACTCCATTATAAAAAATATACACCGTCTACATGTACTCTGTTTTAAAATAAATACACCCTCTGTTTCTACATTTTTATAAAAATTATACACCCTCAAATTGTACTCTGTTTTAAAAAATCTACTCCCTTTACCTGTACTGTTTTACAATAAACACAACCTCTGTTTCTACTCTGTTATTAAAAAAATATTCTGCCTCACATTTTACTCTGTTATAAAAATATATACCCTGTGGGTGTACTCTGTTTTAAAATAAATACTACCTCTATTTGTACTCTGTTATAAAAATATACACCCTATATATGTATTCTATTTTAAAACAAATACACCCCCTATTTCTACACTGCTATAAAAATTATACACCCTCAATTTGTACTCTGTTATAAAAAATTTACTCCCTCTACCTATATTCTGTTTTAAAATAAATACAACCTCTCTTTCTATTCTGTAATAAAAAATGTTCACCCTCATTTACTACTCTGTTTTAAATTATATATACCCTCTAGTTGTACTCTCTTTTAAAATAAATACTATCTCTATTTTCACTCTGTTATAAAAAATATACACCCTCTACATGTACTGTGTTTTAAAATAAATACAACCTCTATATCTACACTGTTACAAAAATTATACACCCTCAATTTGTACTCCGTTATAAAAAATGTACACCCTCTACATGTACTCTGTTTTAAAATAAATACCCCCTCTATTTCTACACTGTTATACAGATTATACACCCTCAATCTGTACTCTGTTATAAAAAATATACTCCCTCTACCTGTACTCTGTTTTACAATAAACACAACGTCTGTTTCTTCTCTGTTATAAAAATACATACCCTCTGGGTGTACTCTGTTTTAAAATAAATACTACGTCTATTTTTACTCTGTTATAAAATTATACACCCTATACATGTACTGTGTTTAAAAACAAATACACCCCCTAATTCTACACTGGTTTAAAAATTTTAAACCCTCAATTTGTACTCTGTTATAAAAAATATACTCCCTCTACCTGTACTCTGTTTTGAAATAAATACAACCTCTCTTTCTACTCTGTAATAAAAAATATTCACCCTCATTTTGTACTCTGTTTTAAAATATATATACCCTCCAGTTGTACTGTTTAAAATAAATACACCCACTATTTCTACGCTGTTATAAAATTTTACAATCTCAATTTGTACTCTGTATTAAAAAATATACTCTCTCAAACTGTACTCTGTTTTACAATAAACACAACCTCTGTTCCTACTCTGTTATAAAAATATTCACCCTCACTTTGTACTCTGTTATAAAAACTATATAACATCTGGGTGTGCTCTTTTTTAAAATAAATACTACCATTATTTGTTCTGTGTAATAAAAAGTATACACCCTATACATGTACTCTGTTTTAAAACAAATACACCCCCTAATTCTACAAAGCTATTAAAATTACACACCCTCAGTATGTACTCTGTTAATAAAAATATACTCCCTCTACCTATATTGAGTTTTAAAATAAATGCAACCTCTGTTTCTACTGTGTAATAAATATATACACCCTCATTTACTTCTCTGTTTCAAAATATATATACCATTTAGTTCTATTCTTTTAAAATAAATACTATCTCTATTTGTTCTCTTTTATAAAATATATACACCCTATGCATGTACTCTGTTTTAAAACAAATACACTCACTAATTCTAAAGTGCTATAAAAAATATACACCCTCTACATGTACTGTTTTAAAATAAATGCTACATTTATTTGTACTATGTTTTAAATAATATACACCCTATATATATACTCTGTTTAAAATCAAATTCTCCCATTATTTCTTCTTTGCTATAAAAATTTTACACCCTCAATTTCTACTCTCTTATAAGAAATATACTCCCTTTACCTGTACTCTGTTTTAATTTAAATACAACCTCTGTTTCTAATCTGTAATAAAAATATTCACCCTCATTTAGTACTCTGTTTTAAAATATATATACCATCTATTTACACTCTCTTTTAAAATAAATACTATCTCTATGTGAACTCTGTTATAAAAAATATACACCCTATACATGTACTCTGTTTTAAAACTAATACACCCCCCTATTTCTGCACTGCTATAAAAATTTTACACCAACGATTTGTACACTTTCATAAAAAATATACTCCCTCATCCTGTACTCTCTTTTAAAATAAATACATCCTCTGTTTCCACTCTGTAATAAAAATTATTCACCCTCATTATTACTCTGTTTTAAAATACACATACACTCTAGTTGTACTCTCTTTTAAAATAAATACTATCTGTATTTGTACTCTGTTATAAAATATATACACCCTCTACATGTACTCTGTTTTAAAATAAATAAAACCTCTATTTTTACACTGTTATAAAAATTATACACCCTTAATTTTTTGTCTGTTATAAAAATTATACTCCCTCTACCTGTTGTCTGTTTTACAATAAACACAACCTCTCTTTCTACTCTGTTATAAAAAATATTCACTCTTACTTTATACTCTCTTATAAAAAATATATACCCTCTGGGTATACTCTGTTTTAGAATAAATACTACCTCTATTTGTACTCTGTTATAAAATATATGACCCCTATACCTGTACTCTGTTTTAAAAAAATACACCCTCTATTTCTACACTGTTATAAAAATTATACACCCTCAATTTGTACTCTCTTATGGAAAATATACTCACTCTACCTGTACTGTGTTTTATAATAAACACAACCTCTGTTTCTACTTTGTTATAAAAAATATTTACCCTCACTATTTACTCTGTTATAAAAAATAAAAACCCTCTGGGTGTACTCTATTTTAAAATAAATACTACCACTTTTTGTACTCTGTTATAAAAATATACACCCACAAATTTTACTATGCTATTCAAAATATACACCTTCAATTATTACTGTGTTATAAAATATATACGTCCTCTGCATGTTCTCAAGTCTTAAAATAAATACATTCTCTATTTCTCCTCTGTTATAAAATATATACACCCTCAATTTGTACTCTGTTTTGAAAAATATACTCATTTTACATGTACTCTGTTTTAAAATAAATGCAGCCTCTCGTTCTATTCTGTCATAAAAATATTCACCCTCATTAATACTCTGTTTTAAAATATATATACCCTCTAGGTGTACTCTCTCTTAAAATAAATACTATCTCTATTTATAATGTGTTAAAAAAATATACACCCTCTACATGTACTCTTTTTAAAATAAATACAACCACTGTTTCTACAGTGTTTTAAAATTATACACCCACAGTTTGTACTCTGTTATAGAAAATATACACCCTCTATCTGTACTCTCTTTTGAATAAATACAACCTCTGTTTCTACACTGTTATAAATAATACTCACCCTCAATTTGTACTCGATTATAAAAAATATTTACCCTCTGGGTGTACTCTGTTTTAAAATAAATACTACCCCTATTTGTACTCTGTTATAAAAAATATACACGCTCTACATATACTCTGTTTTAAGATAAATATGCCCTCTATTTCTACACTGTTATAAAAATTATACACCCTTAATTTGTACTCTGTTATAAAAAATATACTCCCTCTACCTGTACTCTGTTTTACAATAAACACAACCACTGTTTCTACTCTTTTATAAAAATATTCACCCTCACTTTGTACTCTGTTATAAAAAATATATACCCTCTGGGTGTACTCTGTTTTAAAATAAACACTACCTCTATTTTTAATCTGTTTTTAAAAAATGTACACCCACAAATTTTAATATGTTATAAAAAATATACACCCACAATTTTTACTGTGTTATAAAAAATATACATCCTCTGCATGTACTCTCTTTTAAAATAAATGCACAATCTATTTCTACTCTGTTATAAAATATATACACCCTCACTTTGTACTGTGTTATAAAAATATATACCTTCTGGGTGTACTCTGTTTAAAAATAAATACCACCTCTATTTGTACTCTGTTATAAAACATATACACCCTCTACATGTACTCTGTTTTAAAATTAATACATCTTCTATTTCTACACTGTTATAAAAATTATACACCCTCAATTTTTTCTCTGTTATAAAAAATATGCTTCTCAGCAAACTGACACAAGAACAGAAAATCAAACACCGCATGTTCTCACTCATAGGCGGGTGTTTAACAATGGGAACACATGGACACAGGGAGGGGAGTATCACACACTGGGGTCTGTCGGGGAGAAAAGGGGAGGGATAGTGGGGGGGTGGGGAGTTGGGGGAGGGATAGCATGGGGAGAAATGCCAGATATAGGTGATGGGGGAGGAAGGCAGCAAATCATACTGCCATGTGTGTACCTATGCAACAATCTTCCATGTTCTTCACATGTACCCCCAAACCTAAAATGCAATAAAAAAAAAAGAAAGACAAAAAAAAAATATGCTCCCTCTACTTGTACTCTGTTTTAAAATAAATACAGTCTCTGTTTCTACTATCTGATAAAAAATATTCACCCTCAGTTTGTACCCTGTTATAAAAAACATATACCCTCTGGGTGTACTCTGTTTTAAAATAAATACTGCCTCTATTTGTAGTCTGTTATAAAATATGTGCACCCACAATTTTTACTGCATTATAAAAAGTATACATCCTCTGCATGTACTGTTTTAAAATAAATACACCCTCTATTTCTACTCTGTTATAAAATATATACTCCCTAAATTTGTACTCTGTTTTGAAGAATATAGTCATTTTACATGTTACCTGTTTTAACATAAATTCAGCCTCTATTTTTACTCTGTTTTAAAAAATATTCCCCCTCATTTACTTCTATGTTTTAAAATATATATACCCTCTAGTTATACTCTCTTTTAAAATCAATACTGTCTCTATTTGTACTCTGTTATAAGAAATATACGTCCTCTGCATGTACTGTGTTTTAAAATAAATACACCCCCTATTTCTACACTGTTATAAAATATATACAATCTCAAATTGTACTGTTTTGAAAAATATACTCATTTTTCATGTACTCTATTTTCAAATAAATACAGACTCTCTAACCTGTTATAAAATACATTCACCCTCATTTTGTTCTCTGTTCTTAACTATATATACCCGCTAGGTGTACTCTCTTTAAATTAAGTACTATCACTATTTATAGTCTGTTATAAAAAATATACACAATTTACATATACTCTGTTTTAAAATAAATACACCCGCTATTTCTACAGTTTTTTAAAATTATACACCCTCAATTTCTATGGTGTTATTAAAAATATACTCCCTCTAACTGTACTCTGTTTTAAAATAAATACAAACTCTTATTCTACTCTGTTATAAAAATATTCACCCTCACTTTGTTATAAAAATATATGCCCTCTGGGTATACTCTGCTTTTAAATAAATACTACCTCTATTTGTACTCTGTTATAAAAAATATACACCCTCAATTTGTACTGAGTTTTGAAGAATACACTCATTTTTACATGTACTCTATTTTAACATAAATACAGCCTCTCTTTCTACTCTGTTATAAAAAAATATTCTCCCTCATTTAGTACTCTGTTTTAAAATATATATACCCTCTAGGTGTACTCTCTTTTAAAAGAAATGCTTCCTCTATTTGTACTCTGTTAAAACAAATATACACCCTCTATATGTACTCTGGTTTAAAATAAAAACTACTTCTATATCTATTCGGTTATAAATATATACACCCACACTTTATACACTGTTATAAAAATACATACACTCTAGGTGTACTCTCTTTTAAAATAAATACTACTGCTATTTCTACTCTGTTATAAAAACTATTCAACCTCACTTTGTACTCTGTTATAAAAATATATATACCCTCTGGGTGTACTCTGTTTTAAAATAAATTCTACCTCTAATTGTACCCTGTTATGAAAAATATACACCTACAAATTTTACCATGCTATAAAAAATATACACCCTCAATTTTTACTGTGTTATAAAAAATATAAATCCTCTGCATGTACTCTGTTTTAAAATAAATATATCCTCTTTTTCTAAACCGTTATAAATTATATACACCCTCAATTTGTACTCTGCTTTGAAAAATATACTCATTTTATATATACTCTGTTTAAACATAAATACAGCCTCTCTTTCTACGCTGCTGTAAAAAATATTCACCCACATCTAATACTCTGTTTTAAAATATATTTACCCTCTAGTTGTACTCTCTTGTAAAATAAACACGATCACTATTTGTATTCTGTTATAAGATATATTCACCCTCTACTTGTACTATGTTTTAAATAAAAACAACCTCTATAACTACTCGATTATAAAAAATATACACCCACACTTTATACACTGTTATAAAAATATGTACAGTCTAGGTGTAATCTGTTTTAAAATAAATACTACCGCTATTTCTACTCTGTTATAAAAATATACACCCTCTATATGTACTCTGTTTTAAAATAAATATACCCTCTATTTCTACACTGTTATAAAAATTATACACCCTCAATTTGTACTCTGTTATAAAAAATATACTCCCTCTACCTGTACTCTGTTTAACAATAAACACAACCTCTGCTTCTACTCTGTTATAAAAAATATTCACCCTCACAATTTACTCTGTTATAAAAAATACAAACCCTCAGGGTGTACTCTGTTTTAAAATAAATACTACCACTCTTTGTACTCTGTTATAAAAAATATACACCCTATATATGTACTCTGTTTTAAAACAAATACACCCCCTATTTCTACACTGCTATAAAAATTTTACACCCTCCATTTGTACTCTGTTGTAAAAAATATACTCCCTTTACGTGTACTCTGTTTTAAAATAAATACCACCCCTGTTTCTACTCTCTAATAAAAAATATTCACCCTAATTTAGTACTCTGTTTTAAAATATATATACCCTATAGTTGTACTCTCTTTTAAAATAGATACTATTGCTATTTTTACTCTGTTATAAAAAATATACAACCTCTACATGTACTCTGTTTTAAAATAAATACACCCTCTATTTCTACACTGCTATAAAAATTACACACCCTCTCTTTGTACTCTGTTATAAAAAATATAAACCCTCTACATGTACTCTGTTTTAAAATAAATACACCCTCTTTTTCTACACTGTTATAAAAATTTTACATCCTCCATTTGTACTCTATTATAAAAAATATACTCCCTCTACCTGTACTCTGTTTTACAATAAACACAACCTCTGTTTCTACTCTGTTATAAAAAATATTCACCCTCCCTATTTACTCTGTTATAAAAAATATATATCCTCTGGGTGTACTGTTTTAAAATAAATACTACCACTTTTTGTTCTCTGTTATAAAAAATATACACCCTATACCTCTTCTCTGTTTTAAAACAAATACACCCACAATTTCTACAGTGTTTTAAAATTATACACCCTCAATTTGTACTCTGTTATAAAAATATACTCCCTCTACCTGTACTCTGTTTTAATTTAAATACAACCTCTGTTTCTGCTCTGTAATAAAAAATATTCACCCTCATTTAGTACTCTGTTTTAATTTATATATGCCCTCTAGTTGTAATCTCTTTTAAAATAAATACAATCTCTATTTGAACTCTGTTATAAAAATATACACCCTCTACATGTACTCTGTTTTAAAATAAATACACCCTCTCTTTCTATACTGTTATAAATATTATACACCCTCAATTTGTACTCTGTTATAGAAAATATACTCCCTCTACATGTACTATGTTTTACAATAAACATAACCTCTCTTTCTACTTTGTTATGAAAAATATATACCCTCTGGGTGTACTCTGTTTTAAAATAAATACTATCTATAGTTTTACTCTGTTATAAAAAATATAAACCGTATACATATACTCTGTTTTAAAACAAATACACCCCGTATTTCTACACTGCTATAAAAATTATACAATCTCATTTTGTACTCTGTTATAAAAATGTACTCCCTCTACCTATACTCTGTTTTAATTTAAATACAACCTTTGTTTCTACTCTATAATAAAATATATTCACCCTCCTTCAGTACTCTGTTTTAAAATATATATACCCTCTAGTTGTACTCTCTTTTAAAATAAATACTATCTCTATTTGTGCTCTGTTACAAAAAATATGCACCCTCTATATGTTCTCTGTTTTAAAATAAATACACCCTCTAATTCTATAGTGTTATAAAAATTATACAGTCTCAATTTGTACTGTGTTAAAAAATATATACTCCCTCTACCTGTACTCTGTTTTACAATAAACACAACCTCTGTTTCTACCCTGTTATAATAAATATTCACCCTCACTTTGTACTCTGTTTTAAAAATATATATACCCTCTAGGTGTACTCTCTTTTAAAATAAATACTACCTCTATTTGTACTCTATTATAAAAAATATACACCCTATACATGTACTCTGTTTTAAAATAAATACACCCTCTATTTCTGCACTGTTATAAAATTCATATACCCTCAATTTGTACTCTGTTATAAAAAATATACTCCCTCTAAGAGTAATCTGTTTTACAATAAACATAGCCTCTGTTTCTACTCTGTTATAAAAAATATTCACCCTCATTTTGTACTCTGTTATAAAAAATATACTCCCTCTACCTGTACTCTCTTTTAAAATAAATTCATCCTCTGTTTCTACTCTGTTATATAAAATATTCTCCCTATACATATACTCTGTTTTAAAACAAATACACAACCTATTTCCACAATGCTATCAAAATTATACACCCACAATTTGTACTCTGTTATAAAAATATACTCCCACTACCTGAACTCTGTTTAAAAATAAATACAACCTCTGTTTTTACTTTGTAATAAAAAATATTCACCCTCATTTAGTACTCTGTTTTAAAATATATATACCCTCTATTTTTACTCTCTTTTAAAATAAATACTAACTCTAATTTTACACTGTTATGAGAAATATGCATCCTCTACATGTACCCTGTTTTAAAATAAATACACCCTCTATTTCTACACTGTTATAAAAATTTAAAAAATCTCAATTTTTACTCCGTTATTAAAAATATACTCCCTCTACCTGTACACAGTTTTACAACAAACACAACCACTGTTTCTACTCTGTTATAAAAAATATTCACCCTTACTTTGTACTGTGTTATAAAAAATATATACCCCCGGTTGTACTCTGTTTTATAATAAATACACCCTCAATTTGTACTCTGTTATAAAAATATACTCCCTCTACGTGTACTCTATTTTAAAATAAACACAACCTCTGTTTCTACTCTGTAATAAAAATATTCACCCTCATTTAGTACTCTGTTTTAAAATATATATACCCTCTACATGTACTCTCTTTTAAAATATATATTTTCTCTATTCGTACTCTGTTATAAAAAATATACAGCCTCTACATGTACTCTGTTTTATTTACAAATACACCCCCTATTTCTACACTGCTATAAAAATTTTGCACCCTCTATTTGTACTCTGTTATAAAAATATACTCCCTCTACCTGTACTCTGTTTTTAAATACAACATCTGTTTCTACTCTGTAATAAAAAATATTCACCCTTATTTAGTACTCTGTTTTAAAATATATATACCCTCTAGTTGTACCCTCTTTTAAAATAAATACTATCTCTATTTTTACTCTGTTATAATAAATATACACCGTCTACATGTACCCTTTTATAAAATAAATACACAGTCTATTTCTACACTGTTTTAAAAATTATACACCCTCAATTTGTACTCTGTTATAAAAATATACACCCTCTACCTGTACTCTGTTTAACAATAAACACAACCTCTGTTACAACTCTGTTATAAAAAATATGTTCCTTCTGGGTCTATTCTGTTTTAAAATAAGTACTACCACTCTTTGTACTCTGTTATAAAAAATATAAACCCTATACATGCACTCTGTTTTAAAAAAAATACACCCGCAAATTCTACACTGCTGTAAAAATTATACACCCTCAATTTGTACTTTTATAAAAAATATACTAACTCTGCCTGTACTCGATTTTAAAATAAATACAACCTCTGTTTCTACTCTGTAATAAAAAATATTTACCCTCATTTAGTACTCTGTTTTAAAATATATATATCCTCTAGATGTACTCTCTTTTAAAATAAATACTGCCTCTATTTGTACTCTGTTATAAAAAATATACACCCTATACATGTACTCTGTTTTAAAATAAATACACCCTCTATTTCTACACTGTTATAAAATTTATATACCCTCAATTTGTACTCTGTTATAAAAAATATACTCCCTCTGCCAGTAATCTGTTTTACAATAAACATAACCTCTGTTTCTACTCTGTTATAAAAAATATTCACCCTCATTTTGTACTCTGTTATAAAAAATATATACCCTCTGGGTGTACTCTGTTTTAAAATAAATACTACCTATATTTTTACTCTGTTATAAAAAATATAAACCGTATACTTATACTCTGTTTTAAAACAAATACACCCCGTATTTCTACACTGCTATAAAAATTATACAATCTCATTTTGTACTCTGTTATTAAAAATATATTCCCTCTACCCGTACTCTGTTTTAATTTAAAAACAACCTTTGTTCCTACTCTGTAATAAAAATATTCACCCTCCTTCAATACTCTGTTTTAAAATATATATACCCTCTAGTTGTACTCTCTTTTAAAATAAATACTATCTCTATTTGTACTCTGTTACAAAAAATATACACCCTCTATATGTTCACTGTTTTAAAATAAATACACCCTCTAATTCTATAGTGTTATAAAAATTATACAATCTCAATTTGTACTGTGTTATAAAAATATTCTCCCTCTACCTGTAATCTGATTTACAATAAACACAACCTCTGTTTCTACTCTGTTATAATAAATATTCACCCTCACTTTGTACTCTGTTATAAAAAATATATACCCTCTATGTGTACTCTTTTTTAAATAAATGTTATCTCTATTTGTACTCTGTTATAAAAAATATAAACCGTATTCATATACTCTGTTTTAAAACAAATACACCCCCTATTTCTACACTGATATAAAAATTACACACCCCCAATTTGTACTCTGTTATAAAAAATATACTCCCTCTACCTGTACTCTGTTTTAATTTAAATACAAACTCTGTTTCTACTCTGTAATAAAAAATATTCACCCTAATTTAGTCCTATGTTTCAAAATATATATACCCTCTTGTGGTATTCTATTTTAAAATAAACAGTATCCCTATTTTTACTCTGTTGTAAAATATATACACCCTCTACATGTACTCTGTTTTAAAATAATTACACCCTGTATTTCTACACTGTTATAAAATCGTACACCCTCAATTTGTAATCTGTTATAAAAAATATACTCCTACCTGTATTCTGTTTTACAATAAACACAAACTCTGTTTCTTCTCTGTTATAAAAAATATTCACCCTCACTTTGTACTCTGTTATAAAAAATATATAACCTCTTGGAGTACTCTGTTTTAAAATAAATACTACCTCTATTTTTACTCTGTTATAAAAAATATACAGCCTATACATGTACTCTGTTTTAAAACAAATTCACTCACTATTTCTACATTGCTATAAGAATTTTACACCATCAATTTGTACTCTGTTATAAAACATATACTCCCTCTACCAGTACTCCGTTTAAAAATAAATACAACCTCTGTTTCGACTCTGTAATAAAAAATATTCACCATTATTTAGTTCTCTGTTTTAAAATATATGCACCCTCTAGTTGTACTCTCTTTGAAAATAAATACTATCCCTATTTGTACACTCTTATAAAAAATATACACTCTCTACATATTCTCTGTTTTATAATAAATACACATTCTATTTCTACACTGTTATAAAAATTATCCAATATAAATTTGTATTCTGTTATAAAAAATAAACTCTCTCTATCTGTACACTGTTTTACTATAAACACAACCTCTCTTTCTACTCTGTTATAAAAAATATTCACCCTCACTTCATACTCTGTTATATTCTCTGGTGTATAAAAAATATATACCCTCTGGTTGTACTCTGTTTTAAAATAAATACTACCTCTATTTGTACGCTGTTATAAAAAATATACACCCTATACATGTACTCTGTTTATAACTAATCACCCCTTATTTCTATACTGCTATAAAAATTATACACCCTCAATGTGTACTCTGTTATAAAAAATATACTCCCTCTACCTGTACTTTGCTTTAAAATAAATACAATATCTGTTTCTAATCTTTAATAAAAAATATTCACCCTCATTAATACTCTGTTTTAAAATATATATACCCTCTAGTTGTACTCTCTTTTAAAATAAATACTATCTCTATTTGTACTCTATTATAAAAAATATACCCCCTCCACATGTACTCTGTTTTAAAATGAATACACAATCTGTTTCTACACTGTTATAAAAATAATACAATCTCAATTTTTACTCTGTTATAAAAAATAAACTCCCTCTACCTGTACACTGTTTAACAATAAACACAACCTGTGTTTCTTCTCTGTTATAAAAATTATTTACCCTACATTTTTACTCTGTTATAAAATATATATACCCTCTTGGTGTACTCTGTTTTAAAATAATTACTACCTCTATTTGTACTCTGTTATACAAAAATATACACTATATACATGTACTCTGTTTTAAAACAAATACTACCCCTACATCTACACTGCTATAAAAATTATGCACCCTCAATTTGTACTCTGTTATAAAATATATACTCCCTCTACTTGTACTATGTTTTAAAATAAATACAACCTCTGTTTCTACTCTGAAATAAAAAATATTCACCCTCTTTTAGTACTCTGTTTTGAAATATATATACCCTCCAGTTCTATTATTTTTAAGTAAATACTATCTCTATTTCAATTCTGTTATAAAAAATATACACCCTCTCCATGTATTCTGTTTTAAAATAATTATACCCTGTATTACTACAC
Source organism: Ateles fusciceps (assembly GCA_036589455.1). Lineage (NCBI taxonomy): Eukaryota > Metazoa > Chordata > Mammalia > Primates > Atelidae > Ateles > Ateles fusciceps. The sequence continues at coordinate 78,082 of JAZHEH010002022.1, forward strand.
TGTTATAAAATCGTACACCCTCAATTTGTACTCTGTTATAAAAATATACTCCCTCTACATGTACTCTGTTTTACAATAAACACAAACTCTGTTTCTACTCTGTTATAAAAAATATTCACCTTCCCTTTCTACACTGTTATGAAAAATGTATACCCTCTGGGGTGTACTCTGTTTTAAATTAAATACTATCTCTATTTGTACTCTGTTATAAAAAATATACAAACTATGCATTTACTCTGTTTTAAAACAAATACACCCCCTATTTCTGCACTGCTTTAAAAATTTTACACCCTCAATTTGTACTCTGTAATTAAAAATATACTCCCTCTACCTGTACTCTTTTCTAAAATAAATAAAACCTCTGTTTCTACTATGTAATAAAAATATTCACCCTCATTTACTACTCTGTTTTAAAATACATATACCCTCTTGTTGTATTCTTTTAAAATAAATACTACCACTATTTGTAGTCTGTTATAAAAAATATACACCCTCTACATGTACTCTGTTTTAAAATAAATACCCCCTCTATTTCTAAACGGTTATAAAAATTATACACCCTCAATTTTACTCTGTTTTAAAAAAAGTACTCCCTCTACCTGTACTCTGTTCAACAATAAACAAAAACTCTCTCTTTCTACTCTATTATAAAAAATATTCACCCTCACATTGTACTCTGTTATAAAAAATATATATCCTCTGGGTGTACTCCATTTAAAAAAAAATACTACCTCAATTTGTACTATATTATAAAAAATATACACCACATACATGTATTCTGTTTTAAAACAAATACAACCCCTTTTTCTACACAGCTATAAAAATTATACACCCTCAATTTGTACTCTGTTATAAAAAATATACCCCCTCTTCCTGTACTCTGTTTTTAAATAATTACACCCTGTATCTCTACACTGTTATAAAATCATACACACTCAATTTGTACTCTGTTATTGAAAATATACTCCCTCTTCCTGTACTCTGTTTTAAAAAGAATATAACCTCGGTTTCTACCCTGTAAAAAAATATTCACCCTCATTTAGTACTCTGTTTTAAAATATATATACCCTCTAGTTGTTCTGTCTTTTAAAATAAATATTATCTCTATTTGTGCTCTGTCATAAAAAATATACACCCTCTAAATGTACTCTGCTTTAAAAAATTATACCCCTGTATTTCTACACTGTTATGAAATCATACACCCTCAATATGTACTCTGTTATTAAAAATATACTTCCTTTACATATACTCTGTTTTACAATAAACAAAAACTCTGTTTCTACTCTGTTATAAAAAATATTCACCCTCACTTTGTACTCTGTTATAAAAAATACATACCCTCTGGTTTTACTCTGTTTTAAAATAAATACTACCTCTATTTGTACTCTGTTATAATAAATATACACAATATACATGTACTCTGTTTTAAAAAAAATACACCCATTATTTCTACATGGCTATAAAAATTTACACCCTCAAATTGTTCTCCGTTATAAAGAATATACTATCTCAACCTTTACTCTGTTTTAAAATAAATACAACCTCTGTTTCTACTCTGTAATAAAAATTATTAACCCTTAATTAGTACTCTGTTTTAAAATATATATACACCCTAGTTGTACTCTCTTTTTAAAATAAATATTATCTCTATTTTTACTCTGTTATAAAAAATATACACCCTCTACATATACTCTGTTTTAAAATAAATACATCCACTATTTCTACGCTGTTACAAAAATTATGCAATCTCAATTTTAACTCTGTCATAAAAAATACTCCCTCTACCTGTACTCTGTTTTACAAGAAACACAACCTTTGCTTCTACTCTGTTATAAAAATATTCACCCTCACTTTGTACTCTGTTATAAAAAATATATGACCTCTGGGTGTACTCTGTTTTAAAATAAATACTACCTCTATTTGTACTCTGTTATAAAAAATATACACCCTATACATGTACTCTGTTTTAAAACAAATACACCCCTATTTCTACACTGCTATAAAAATTTTACACACTCTATTTGTACTCTTTTATAAATAATATACTCCCTCAACCTGTACTCTATTTTAAAATAAACACAACATCTGTTTCTACTCTGTTATAAAAATATTCTCCCTCACATTGTACCCTGTTTTAAATAATATATACCCCCTGGGTGTACTCTGTTTTAAAATAAATAATACTTCTATTTGTAGTCTGTTATAAAAAATATGCACAAAATATATGTACTCTGTTTTAAAACAAATGCACCCCGTATTTCTACAATGCTATAAAAATTTTACACCCTCAATTTGTACTCTGTAATAAAAAATATACTCCCTCTACCTGTACTCTGTTTTAAAATAAATACTTCCTCTGTTTCTACTCTGTAATAAAAAATCTTCACTTTCACTTAGTACTCTGTTTTAAAATATATATACAATCTAGTTGTACTCTCTTTTAAAATAAATACTATCTCTATATGTACTCTGTTATAAAAATATACACCCTCTACATGTACTCTTTTTCAGAATAAATACACCCCCTGTTTCTACACGGTTATAGAAATTACACACCCGCAATTTGTACTCTGTTATAACAAACATACTCCCTCCACCAGTACTCTGTTTTACAGTAAACACAACTTCTGTTTCTACTCAGGTATAAAAATATTCACCCTCACTTTGTACTCTGTTATAAGAAATATATACCCTATGGGTGTACTCTGTTTTTAAATAAATATTACGTCTATTTGTACTCTGGTATAAAAATATAATCCCTCTAACTGTGCTCTGTTTTACAATTAACACAACCTCTGTTTCTACTCTGTTATAAAAAATATTCACCTTCACTTTGTACTCTGTTATAAAAAATATACAACCTCTGTGTGCACTCGGTTTTAAAACAAATACAACCTCTATTTGTACTCTGTTATAAAAATATACATGCTTAATATGTACCCTGCTTAAAAACAAATACACCCACTATTTCTACACTGATATAAAAATTATACACCCTCAATTTGTACACTGTTATTAAAAATATACTCCCTCTACCTGTACTCTGTTTTAAAATAAATACAACCTCTGTTTCTACTCTGTAATAAAAAATATTCACACTCATTTAGCACTCTGTTTTAAAACATATATACCCTCTAGTTGTACTGTCTTCTAAAATAAATACTATCTCTATTTTTCCTGTGTTATTAAAAATATACACCTCTACATGTACTCTGTTTTAAGACAAATACACCCCCTATTTCTACAATGCTACAAAAATTATACAACCCCAATTTGCACTCTGTTATAAAAAATATACTCCCTCTACCTGTACACTGTTTTAAAATAAATACCTCTGATTCTACTCTGTAATAAAAACATTCACCCTCATTTAGTACTCGGTTTTAACCCTCTATTTGTACTCTCTTTTAAAATAAATATTAGCACTATTTGCACTGTGTTATAAAAATATATACCCTATACATGTACTCTGTTTAAAAATGAATACACCCTCTATTTCGACACTGCTATAAAAATTATGCACCCTCAATTTGTAGTCTGTTATAAAAATATTCTCCCTCTTCCTGTGCTCTGTTCTACAATAAATACAACCTCTGTTTCTACTCTGTTATATAAAATATTCACCCTCACTTTGTACTCTGTTATAAAATATATATACCCTATGGGTGTACTCTATTTCAGAATAAATACTATATTTGTACTCTGTTATAAAAAATGTACACCCTCAACCTGTACTCTGTTTTAAAATAAATACAACCTCTATATCTACACTGTTATAAAAATTATACAATCTCAATTTCTACTCTGTTATAAAAATATACTCCCACTACCTGTACTCTGTTTTTCAATAAACACAACCTCTGTTTCTACTCTGTTATAAAAAAGATTCACCCTCACTTTGTACTCTGCTTAAAAAAAATATACCCTCTGGGTGTACACTGTTTTAAAATAAATACTACCTCTATTTGTACTCTGTTATAAAAAATATTCACCCTGTATATGTACTGTATTTTAATACAAATACACCCCCTATTTCTACACTGTAATAAACACCTTACACCCTCAATTTTTACTCCGTTATAAAAATATACTCCCTCTACCTGTACTCTGTTTTAAAATAAATACAACCTCTGTTTCTACTCTGTAATAAAAAATATTCACCTTCATTTATCACGCTGTTTTAAAATATATATACTCTCTAGTTGTTCTCTTTTTTAAACAAATACTATCACTATTTGTACTCTGTTATAAAAAATATACACCCTCTACTTGTACTCTGTTTTAAAATAAATACAACGTCTATTTCTACACTGTTATAAAAATTTTACACCCCCAATTTGTACTCTGTTATAAAATATATACTCCCTCTACCAGTAATCTGTTTTACAATAAATGCAACTTCTGTTTCTACTTTGTTATAAAAAATATTCACCCTCACTTTGTACTCTGTTATAAAAAATATATACCCTCTTGGTGTACTCTGTTTTAAAATAAATACTACCTCTATTTATACTTTATTATAGAAAATATACACCCTATACATGTACTCTGTTTTAAAACAATACACCCCTTATTTCTACAATGCTCCAAAAATTATACACCCCCAATATGTACTCTGTTATAAAAATATACTCCCTCTACTTGTTATCTGTTTTAAAATATATACAACCTCTGTTTTTACTCTGTAATAAAAAATATTCACCGTCATTTAGTACTCTGATTTAACCCTCTAGTTGTACTCTCTTTTAAAATAAATACTACCTCTATTTGCACTCTGTTATAAAAAATACACACCCTCTACATATACTCTGTTTTAAAATAAATACACCCTCTATTTCTACACTGTTATAATAATTATACACCCTCAATTTGTACTCTGTTATAAAAAATATGCTCCATGTGCCAGTTCTCTCTTTAACAATAAACAAAACCTTGGTTTCTACTCTGTTATAAAAAATATTCACCCTGAGTTTGTACTGTGTCATAAAAAATATATACCTCTGGGTGTACTCTGTTTTAAAACAAATACTACCTCTATTTGTAATCTGCTATTAAAAATATACACCCTCTATATGTACTCTGTTTTAAAACAAATACACCCCCTATTTCTACAATGCTATAAAATGTATACACCCCCAATTTGTACTTTATTATAAAAAATATACTCCCTCAACCTGTACTCTGTTTTAAAATAAATACAACCTCTGATTCTACTCTGTAATAAAAAATATTCACCCTCATTTAGTACTCTATTTTAAAATATATATACCCTCTTGGTGTACTCTGTTTTAAAATAAATTCTATCTCTATTTGTACTCTGTTACAAAAAATATACACCCTATATATGTACTCTGTGTTAAAACAAATACACCCCCTATTTCTACACTGTTATAAAAATTATACACCCTCAATTTGTACTCTGTAATAAAAAATATACACCTTCTACCTATACTCTGTTTTATAATAAATACAACCTCTCTTTCTACTCTGTAATAAGAAATATTCACTCTCATTTAGTACTCTATTTTAAAATATGTATACCGTCTATTTGTACTCTCTTTTAAAATAAATATGATCTCTAATTTTACTCTGTGATAAAAAATATACACCATCTAAATATACACTGTTTTAAAATAAATACACCCTATATTTCTACACTGTTATAAAAATTATATACCCTCAATTTGTACTCTGTCATAAAAAATATACTCCCTCTACCTGTACTCTGTTTTACAATAACTACAAACTGTTTCTAATCTGTTATAAAAATTATTCACCGTTACTTTGTACTCTGTTATGAAAAATATATAACCTCTGGGTGTACTCTGTTTTAGAATAAATACTATCTCTATTTGTACTCTGTAATAAAAAATATACACCCTCTACCTGTACTGTTTTAAAATAAATACACCCTCTATTTCTACACTGTTATAAAAATTATACACCCTCAATTTGTACTCTGTTATAAAATATATACACCCTCTACATATACTGTTTTAAAATAAATACACCCTCTGTTTCTAGATTGCTATAAAAATTATACACCCTCAAATTGTACTCTGTTTTAATAAATATGCTCCCTCAACCTGTACTCTGTTTTACAATAAACACAACCTCTGTTTCTACTCTGTTATAAAAAATATTCCTCCTCACATTGTACTCTGTTAAAAAATATATACCCTCTGTGTGTACTCTGTTTAAAAATAAATACTACCCCTATTTGTACTCTGTTATAAAAATTATACTCCCTCTACCTCTACTCTGTATTAAAATATATGCAACCTCTCTTTTTTACTCTGCAATAAAAAATATTCACAAAAATTTAGTGCTCTGTTTTAAAATATATATACCCTCTAATTGTACTCTCTTTTAAAATAAATACTATCCATATTTTTATTCTATTATAAAAAATATACACCCTCTACATGTACTCTGTTTTAAAATAAATTCACCCTCTGTTTCTACATTGTTATAAAAATTATACACTCTCAAATTGTACTCTGTTTTAAAAAATATACTACCTCTACCTGTACTGTGTTTTACAATAAACACAACCTCAGTTTCTACTGTGTTATTAAAAATATTCCGCCTCACATTGTATTCTGTTATAAAAAATATATACCCTCTGGGTGTACTCTGTTTTAAAATAAATACTACCTCTTTTTTTTCTGTAATAAAATGTATACATAATATACATGTACTCTGTTTTAAAAGAAATACACCGCCTATTTCTACATTCTTATAAAAATTATACACCCTCAATTTGTACTCTGTTATAAAAAATATACTCCTTCTACCTGTACTCTGTTTTAAAATAAATACAACCTCAGTTTCTACTCTGTAATAAAATATATTCACCCACATTTAATACTCTGTTTTAAAATATACATACCGTCTAGATGTACTCTCTTTTAAAATAAATACTATCTTTATTTGTACACTGTTATAAAACTATACACCCTCCACATGTACTCTGTTTTAAAGTAAATACACTCTCTATTTCTACACTGTCATAAACATTATACACCCTCCATTTGTACTCTGTTATAAAAAATATACTCCCTCTACCTGTACTCTGTTTTAAAATGTACCCACCCTATAAATGTACTCTGTTTTGAAACAAATACACCCCCTAGTTCTACACTGCTATAAAAATTGTACACCATCAATTCGTACTCTGTTATAAAAAATATACTATCACTAACAGTACTCTGTTTTAAAATAAATACAACCTCTGTTTCTACTCGGTAATAAAAAATATTCACCCTCATTTATTACTCTGTTTTAAAATATATATATACACCCTCTTTTTCTACACTGTTATAAAAATTATAAACCCTCTATTTGTACTCTGTCATAAAAAATATACTACCTATACCTGTACTCTGTGTTAAAATAAGCACAACGTCTGTTTCTACACTGTTATAAAAAATAATCTCCCTCACTTTGTACTCTGTTATAAAAAATATGTACCCTCTGGGTGTACTCTGTTTAAAAATAAATACTACCTCTAAATGTTCTCTGTTATAAAAATACACACCCACAAATTTTGCTATGGTATAAAAAATATGCACCCTCAATTTTTACTATGTTATAAAATATATACACCCTCTGCATGTACTGTTTTAATATAAATACACCCTGTATTTCTACTGTGTTATAAAAAATATAAACACTCAATTTGTATTCTGTTTTGAAAAATATACTCCTTTAACATGTACTCAGTTTTAAATAAATATATCCTCCATTTCTACTCTGTTATAAATATATGCACTCGAGGTGTACTCTGTTATACAAAAATACAAAGTCTGTTTCTACTCTGTTAGAAAAAATATTCACACTTGATTTGAACAGTGTTATAAAAAAAATATACACCCACAATTTATACTCGGTTATAAAAATTATACGCACTCACAATAAAGCATTTTACAAAAAGTATAAACCCTACACTGTACTCTGTTATAAAATATATACACCCTCTCTTTTTACTGTGTAAGAAATTATATACACCCTCTATTGTACTCTGTTATCAGAAGTAAACACCCTGTATTTATAATGTGTCATAAAAAATATACACACTCACAACCTAGTCATTTAAAACAATATAAATCCTCTATTTTTACTCTGTTATAAATAATATACACCCTTCCTTTTTACTCTGCTATAAAAAATATACACCCTTTATTTTCATTCTGTTATAAAAACATTACACTCACTATTTGCACTCTGTTATAAAAATATATACCCTTTATTTGTAGTCTGTTATAAAAAAGATACACCCTCTTTATGTAAAGTGTCATAAAACATATACACCCTCTATTTGCATTCTGGCATAAAAAATATACACACTCACAAAATAGTCCTTTAAAAATATATAAACACTCTATTTGTACTCTGTTAGAAAATATATTCCGCATCTGATTGTTCTCTGTTAGAAAAGATATAAGCACTCGAAAAATAGTTTTCATGAAAAACATGCACCCTCTATATGTACTCTGTCATAAAAAGATACACCCTCTATTTGTACCCTCTTATAAAAAATAGACACCCTGTATTTGTACTCTGTTATAAACACCGTCTCTTTGTACTCTGTTATAAAAAATACACAAACTCACGAAATTGTCATTTATAAAAAATACAAACCCTATATTGTACTCTGTGGTAAACTATATATACACCCTCTATTTGTACTGTGCTATAAAATATATACACCCTCTATTTCACTCTCTTGTACAAAATGTACACCCTCTATTTGTACTCTGTTATAACCATTATACACACTCACATAGTGGATTTTATAAAAAAACAATCCCTCTATTTTTACTCTGTTATAAAGTGTATACAACCTCTCTATGTACTCTCCTATAAAATATATACTCCCTCTATTTTCACACTTATTAATTATATACTTATTCAGAAAATTTTCTTCTATACAACATATAAACCCTCTCTTTCTGCTGTGATTGAATATATACACCCTCTATTTGTACTCGGTTATAAAATATATACACATTCACAAAATTGTCATTTTTAAAAAATATACCCCTTCTACTTGTACTCTGTTATAAAGAATATAAACCCTATCTATTTACTCTGTTTAAAAGATTATGCACCCTCTCTTTGTAGTCTTATAAAAAATAGACACCCTCTATTTGTACTCTGTTATAAAGAGTATACACACTCACAAAATAGTCTTTCATAACAAATATAAACCTTGTATTTTTACTCCCACAAATATACCTAATGCACAGTAAGTACTCAGTGAATGTTAGTCATCTATTTTTTCTCACTCGTATTTCATTGATGTAACAATTAAATTACTCCATTACAATAACACATTGAACTGGTCCAAACAAGTTTAGGAATTCACGCAACTGGCTCTTGATATGCTTTCAGTCCAAACGGAGGGAACCAAATTAGAGTGGCATGTAAGACAACAATAACCAGAACATGCAGCAGTAGTTGCCAGTAGTATGTTTTGCAGAAGGAATGGAGACCCGCAGGTAAGTTAAATGGAGGTCACTCAAGAGAGTGGCTTCTTTGATGAAGCTCTAACCTCACCCCCTTAGACTCTATTCCCAACCAGGGCTGATGCTTCATGTGGCACAGGCTGTGGCCCGCACAAAGATACCCACCTGAGAGGGTGAGTGGGGGTTTGGAACCCATCTATGCTCCAAAGGAAGAGACACCTTTCCCTAATTCACACATCCATTCTCCTTCCTTCTTCCCTAACCCTGCCTGCTACTCAAACCCACGCATTATGACATAGAACACAATTAGTCAGGTGAAAGCACTGTCAAGGATACTCTCATTCAAAACAACAGCACAGTCAAACAGAGAGCATGCTTGTATATGAAATGGGATGAATTCTTTCAGACATGGCTCATGATGACTGGGGCCACACCAACAGGACAGCAGCTCTGCTCTGCATCGAGCCTAACTGTGTGCCTGGCCACACCCCAAAATGCTTCCTACTCTCTCATTTCACCCTCAGAGGCAGACAAGAGGACTGCAAAGGACTCATGTCTTCTCCCATGCTCTCTGAAAAGGACTCCCATTTCTCCTGGGGACCAAAAGGAACAACAAAAGTAGCTTTTGATTGGTAGAGCACACAACTTTTTCAAAGTACAGAGCTAAAACTGTCCCTGCTTTAAGTGCAAAAGCACTTAAAGCAGGGGACAGTTTTAGCTCTGTATTTTGAAAAACTTATCTCCCTTGAAGTGCTGTAGCTGATGAAGTTAGAATGAGTGCTCTGTGTCCACTGGAGCATTCTTGCAGTAATCAAGGATTCGGTGCCATTTTAATTCTTTAGAACTGATCCTCATTCTTGTCAATCAAATGTGAATTTTCTGTGTTCTTTTCCATTTGTATTCTGTTTTCAAAAAATATAAACCCTCTCTTTGTATTCTTTTATAAAAAAAAAAATAAGTACACTCACAAAATAGTCTAATAAAAAATGTAAAACCCTATTTGTACTCTGGTATAAAAGATATCCAAACTGTCTTGCACTCTATTGTAAGATACATGCACCCTCTCTTTTAACACTGTTATGAAAACCATACAGCCGTATTTGTACTCTGTTATAAAAGATATACACCCTCTATTTCTACAGTGTAAGAAAATATATAAACCCTCTATTTGTACTCTGGCATAAAAAAATATACACACTGTCAATATAGTCTTTTAACTATATGTAAACACACTATTTGTTCTCTGTTATACAGCATATTCACCTTATGTTTGTTCTCTGTTAGAAAAGACGTACACACTCAAAAAATCGTCTTTTATGAAAAATATGCACCCTCTGTATGTTCTCCGTTTTAAAAAATAGGCATCCTCTATATGTGCTCAGTCATAAAATGATATACCCTGCATTTGTATTCTGTTATAAAAAATACACACCCTCTATTTGCACTCTGTTGTAAAAAAGGTAAACCCTCTATATTACTCGGTTAGAAATATATACACACTTGGAAAATATTTTTATAAACATATGAATCCTCTATTTGTACTCTCTTGTAGAAAATATACACCCCCAATTTTTACTCTGTTATGAAAAGATACAAAGTAAAAAATAGACTTTTGAAAAACATATAAACCCTCTATTTCCACTCTGTTATAAAATATATACACCCTCTATAGGTAGACTCTTATAAAAAATATACACCCTCTATTTTTGCACTGTTATACAAAATACATACTCTATGGGTACTCTGTTGTAGAAAATATACACCCACCATTGTACTCTGTTATAAAAATGTACACGTTTGTACCCTGTTATAAAAAATATACACACTCACACAATAGTCTTTTATAGAATATATAAACTCTCTATTTGTACTGTTATAAAAAATAGACACAATCTATTTCTACTCTGTTATAAAATATATGAACATTGTATTAGTACTCTCTTGTCAAATATATACATACTCACAAAATAGCCTTTTCTTAAAAATATAAACCCTCTATTTTTACTCTGTTATAAAAAAATACACCCCCTATTTGTACTATGTTTTAAAACATGTAAACCATCTACTTGTACTCTGTTCTAAAAACATACAAACTTCCAAAGCATCTTTATAAAAAATATAAACCCTCTATTTGTACTCTGTTATGAAAAATATACACCCTCTCTTTCTACTCGGTTATATAAAATATACACACAAACAAAATTTTTATGAAAAATAGATGCACTCCATACTCTGTAACAAAAAATATACAACCTCTGTTTGTACTCTGTTATACAAAACACACACACTCTAATTGTATTCTATTATAAATAATATACACCCACAATTTTTACTCTGTGATAAAAATATACTCCGTCAAAAACAACTTTTACAAAAAAAATTAACTTTATATTTGTACTATGTTACAAACTACATGCACATTGTCTGTGTATGCAATTATAAAATATGTACGGCCTCTCTTTTTACTCTGCTTTAAAAAATACACACTCTATTTCTACTCTGTTATAAAACACATACGCACTCTATTTGTACACTGGTATAAAATATAGACACCCATATTTTATCCTCTGTTATACAAAATGGACACACTCACAATAAAGCATTTTACAAAAAGTGTAAACCCTATATTGTACTCTGTTATAAAGTAGATACACCCTCACTTTTTACTGTGTGAGAAATTATATACAGCCTCTATGGCACTGCGTTATAAAAAATAAACACCCTCTATATAAAATCTGTTATACAAAATAAACACACTCTCAACCAAGTGCTTTAAAAAAATATAAATCCTCTATTTTTACTCTGTTATAAATAATATACACCCTCCCTGCTCACTCTGGTATAAAAAATATGCACACACAATTTTTACTCTCTTATAAAAATGTACTCAGTCACAAATTTGACTTTTACCAAAAAAAATAATAAACACTCTATTTGTACTCAGTTATAAAAAATGGCCGGGGGAGGGGGGGCCATAAACCGAGAATAAGGGGGGAAAATTTCTGGTTTGGGGGGGGGGGGGGGGGGGGGAAACCCCCCTTTTAGGAAAAAAAAAAAAAAAAAAACCGGTTGGGGGGGGGGGCCGGGGGGGGGGGGGGGGGGGGGGGGGGGGGGGGGGGGGGGGGGGGGGGGGGGGGGGGGGGGGGGGGGGGGGGGGGGGGGGGGAGGGAGGGGGGGGGGGAGAGAAGAAAGGAAAAAAAAAAAAAAAAAAAAAAAAAAATATATACACATTCTCTATGAAAACTATTATAAAATACATACGCCCTCAATTTTAACTCTGTTATAAAAAATACAAAGTCTGTTTCTACTCTGTTATAAAAAATATTCACACTTGATTTGAACAGTGTTATAAAAAAAATATACACCCACAATTTATACTCGGTTATAAAAATTATACGCACTCACAATAAAGCATTTTACAAAAAGTATAAACCCTACACTGTACTCTGTTATAAAATATATACACCCTCTCTTTTTACTGTGTAAGAAATTATATACACCCTCTATTGTACTCTGTTATCAGAAGTAAACACCCTGTATTTATAATGTGTCATAAAAAATATACACACTCACAACCTAGTCATTTAAAACAATATAAATCCTCTATTTTTACTCTGTTATAAATAATATACACCCTTCCTTTTTACTCTGCTATAAAAAATATACACCCTTTATTTTCATTCTGTTATAAAAACATTACACTCACTATTTGCACTCTGTTATAAAAATATATACCCTTTATTTGTAGTCTGTTATAAAAAAGATACACCCTCTTTATGTAAAGTGTCATAAAACATATACACCCTCTATTTGCACTCTGGCATAAAAAATATACACACTCACAAAATAGTCCTTTAAAAATATATAAACACTCTATTTGTACTCTGTTAGAAAATATATTCCGCATCTGATTGTTCTCTGTTAGAAAAGATATAAGCACTCGAAAAATAGTTTTCATGAAAAACATGCACCCTCTATATGTACTCTGTCATAAAAAGATACACCCTCTATTTGTACTCTCTTATAAAAAATAGACACCCTGTATTTGTACTCTGTTATAAATATAAACACCGTCTCTTTGTACTCTGTTATAAAAAATATACAAACTCACGAAATTGTCATTTATAAAAAATACAAACCCTATATTGTACTCTGTGATAAACTATATATACCCCCTCTATTTGTACTGTGCTATAAAATATATACACCCTCTATTTCACTCTCTTATACAAAATGTACACCCTCTATTTGTAGAAAAACCTTCTCTGTTATAAAGTGTATACAACCTCTCTATGTACTCTCCTATAAAATATATACTCCCTCTATTTTCACACTTATTAATTATATACTTATTCAGAAAATTTTCTTCTATACAACATATAAACCCTCTCTTTGTGCTGTGATTGAATATATACACCCTCTATTTGTACTCGGTTATAAAATATATACACATTCACAAAATTGTCATTTTTAAAAAATATACCCCTTCTACTTGTACTCTGTTATAAAGAATATAAACCCTATCTATTTACTCTGTTTAAAAGATTATGCACCCTCTCTTTGTAGTCTTATAAAAAATAGACACCCTCTATTTGTACTCTGTTATAAAGAGTATACACCCTGTATTTCTACTATGTTATATAAAATGTATAACCTCTAAATTTAATTTGTTATAAAAATATACACCTTCTATTTGTACTCTGTAATAAAATATATACACGCTCTAATTTTGCTCTGATTGTAAAAAATATACAACCTATATTTCTACTATGTTGTACAAAATGTATACCCTCTATTTTTACTCTGTTATAAAAAATATACACCCTGTCTTTTTACTCTGTTATATAAAATAAACCCTTTGTATTTCTACTCTGGTATAAAAATATGCACCCTCTACTTGTACTCTGTTTTAAAATAAATACCACCTCAATTTCTAGTCTGTAATAAAAAATATATAGCTTGTATTTCTACTCTGTTATAAAAAATATACACCTTCTATTTGTACTCTGTAGCAATAAATATACATCGTCTCTTTTTTACTCTGTTTTAATAAATATACACCCTCTCTTTGTACTGTTTTTTAAAAATATACCCTTTCTATTTCTACTCTGTAATAAAAATTACACCCTCTATTTGTACTCTGTAATAAAAAATATACACCCTCTATTTGTACTCTGTTACAAAACATATACAATCTATTTTTGCACTCTGCTTTAAAAAATATACAACCTGTATTTCTACTATGTTGTATAAAATATATTACCTCTAATTTTACTGTTATAAAAAATATACACGTTCTGTTTGTACTCTCTAATAATATACACCCTCTAATTGTACTCTGCTTTAAAAAATATACACCCCATATTCGTACTATGTTATACGAAATGTATACCCTCTTTTATTTCTGTTATAAAAAATATACACCCTCTCTTTGTTCTCTGTTATAAAAAATATACCCTTTGTATTTCTACTCTGTTATAAAAAATATACACCCTCTACTTGTACACTGTTTTAAAATAAATACAACCTCTAATTCTAGTCTGTAATAAAAAATATACAGCTTGTGTTTCTACACTTTTATTAAAAAATACACCTTCTATTGGTACTATGTAACAAAAAATATGCACCCTCTATTTGTATTCTGTTATAGAAAACCTATACCCACTCTTTGTACTCTGTTATGAAAAGATACCCCTTCTGTTTCTACTCTGTCATAAAAAACATACACCCTCTATTTGTACTCTGTTTTAAAAATATACACTCTTTATTTCTACTATTTTATACAAAATATATACTCTCTGTTTTCACTCAGTTATAAAATATATACACCTTCTATTTGTATCCTGTAATAAAAAATATACACGCTCTAATTTTACTGTTATAAAAAATATACACCCCCTATTACTACTCTGTTTTAAAAAATACACTCCCTGAATTTCTACTACATTATACAAAATATATACCCACAATTTTTACCATGTTATAAAAAATACACACCTTCTATTAGTACTCTGTGATAAAAATATACACCCTCTATTTGTACTCTGTTTTAAAAAATATAAATCCTGTATTTGTACTATGTTATACAAAATATATAAACACTATTTTTACTCTATTATAAAAATTATACACCTTCTATTTGTACCCTGTAATAAAAAACTTGCACCCACATTTTTATTGTGTCATAAAAATATACACCCTCTCTTGTTCCCTGTTTTAAAAAGTATACCCATTCTATTTCTACTCTGTAATAAAAAATATACACTCTCTATTTGTACTCTCTCCTTTAAAAATATACACCCTTTATTTCTACAATGGTATACAGTATATACACCCCTCTATTTTTACTCAGTTATGAAAAATATGTATCTTCTATTTGTACTCTGTAATAAAAGATATACATCCTCTTTCTGTACTCTGTTATAAAAAATATACACCCTCTCTTCATACTCTGTTTTAAAAAATATACCCCTTCTAATTCTACTCTGTAATAAAAAATATACACCCTGTATTTGTACTCTGTTTTAAAAAGTATACACCCTGTATTTCTACTATGTTATACAAAATATATACCCTCTATTTTTACTGTGTTATAAAATTATACACATTCAATATGTACTCTGTAATAAAAAATATACACCCACTATTTGTACCCTGTTATAAAAAATATGCACCCTGTAATTCTACAATGTTATACAAAATATATAACCTCTAATTTTAGTCTGTTATAAAAAATTATACACCTTGTATTTTGACTGTTATAAAAAATATACACCTTCTATTTGTACTCCGTAATAAAAAATATACAACCTCTATTTGTACTCTGGTATAAAAATATACACCCTCTTTTTCTATTATGTTATACAATATTATGCCCTCTATTTTTACTCTGTTATAAATAATATACACCCTCACTTTTTACTCTGTTGTAAAAATACAACCTTTCATTTTCTACTTTGTAACAAAAAATATACACCCTCTATTTGTACTCCGTTTTAACACTCACCCTGAATATCTACTATGTTATACAAAATATATTCCCTCTATTTGTACTCTGTTATAAAAATATACACCACCTTTTTTCTCTGTTTTAAAAAATACATTCCTACTATTTCTACTCTGTAATAAAAAATATACACCCTCTATTTCTACTCTGTTTTATAAAATATACACCTTGTATTTCTACTATGTTATGCAAAATATATACCCTCTAATTTTACTGTTATGAAATATATATGCCTTCTATTTGTACTCTGTAATAAAAAATATACACCCTCTATTTGTAATCTGTTATACAATATATACACCCTATTTTGTTCACTGTTTTAACTAATATAACCCTTCTATTTCTACTCTGTAATAAAAAATATACACCCTCTATTTGTACTCTGTTATAAAAAATATACACCCTGTGTTTCTACTGTTATACAAAATATATAAAGTCTATTTTTACTCTGTTAGAAAAAATATAGAGCTTGTATTTGTACTCTGTTTTAAAAAATATACGCTTTTATTTCTACTCTGTAATAAAAAATATACACCCTCTATTTGTACTCTGTTATTAAAATATACACACTGTATATCTTCTATGTTATACTAAATATATGCCCTTTACTTTTACTCAATTGTAAAAAATATACACCTTCTATTTGTAATCTGTAAATAAAAACATACACACTCTATTTGTATTCTGTTTGTATTCTGTTATAAAATATTTACGCCCCCTCTTTGTACTCTGTTATAAAAATATACACCCTCTCTTTGTACTCTGTTGTAAAGAATACACACTCT
Source organism: Ateles fusciceps (assembly GCA_036589455.1). Lineage (NCBI taxonomy): Eukaryota > Metazoa > Chordata > Mammalia > Primates > Atelidae > Ateles > Ateles fusciceps. The sequence goes on from JAZHEH010002022.1 coordinate 95,343, forward strand.
GTATTTCTACTATGTTGTACAAAATATATACCCTCTATTTTTATTCTGTTTTTAAAAATATACACCTTCCATTTATTCTCTGTAATAAAAAATATACACCCTCTATTTGTACTCTGTAATAAATAATATACACCTTCTGTTTGTACTGTGTTGAAGAAATATTCCCCTTTTATTTCTACTCTGTAATAAAACTATACTCCCTCTATTTGGCCTCTGTTTTAAAAAATACACACCCTGTATTTCTACTATGTTATACAAAATATATACAATCAAATTTTATTCTGTTATAAAAATACACACCTTCTATTTGTACTCTGTAGTAAAAAATACCCTCTATTTGTACTCTTTTATAAAAAAAAACACACACACTCTTTTTAGCCTGTTCAAAAAAATATATCCCTTTTAATTTATCTTGTAATAAAAATATACACACTTTATTTGTACTCTGATTTAAAAAATGTACATCCTGTATTTCTTCTATCTTATACAAAATATATACCCTCAATTTTTACTCTTTTATAAAACAAATACACCTTCTATTTGAACTCTGTTATAAAAAATATACACCTTCAATTTGTACCTTGTAATAAGAAATTTACACCCTCTCTTTATAACCTGTTATTAAAAATATACAACCTCTCCCTGTACACTCTTTTAAAAAATTTACCCCTTCTATTTCTATCCTGTAATAAAAAATATACACCCTCAATTTGTACACAGTTTTAAAAAATATATACCCTGTATTTCTACTATGTTATACAAAATATATACCCTCTATTTTTAGTCTGCTATAAAAAAATACAAATTCTATCTCTTACTCTGTAATAAAAAATATATACCCTCTATTTTTACTCTGGTATAAAAAGCATACACCATCTATTTTATTCTGGTATAAAACATGTACAACCTCTACTTGTACTGTGTTTATAAATAAATTCACCCTCTATTTCTAGTCTGTAATAAAAAATATACAGCTTTTATTTATTCTTCTTATAAAAAATACACTCCTTCTATTTGTACTCTGTAACAAAATATATACAACCTCTATTTGTACTCTGTTATAAAAAATATACACCCTAATTTTGTGCTCTGTTTTAAAAAATGTACACCCTGTATTTCTACTATGTTATACAAAATTTATACCCTCTATTTTTCTCTGTGGTGAAAAATATGCACCTTCTATTTGTACTGTGTAATAAAAAATACTCCCCCTCTATTTGTACTGTTATTAAAAATATACACCTTTCTTTTGCACTCTCTTTTAAAAAATATACTGCTACTATTTCTACCCTATAATAAAAAATATACACCCTTTATTTGTACTGACTTTTGAAAAATGTACACCATGTATATCTACTATGTTATACAAAATATACACCTTTTAATTTTACTGTTATAAAAAATATACATCTTTTATTTGTAGTCTGTAATAAAAAATGTACACCCCTCTATTTGTACACTGTTATAAAAGTATACACCCTCTCTTTCTACTGTGTTTAAAAAATATACCGCTTCTATTTCTATTCTGTAATAAAAAATATGCTCCCCTCTATTTGGACTCTCTTTTAATATATATACACCCTGTGTTTCTACTATGTTATACAAATTACATACCCTCAAATATTGCTCTGGTAAAAAAATAAAAACCTTCTATTTGTACTCTGTAATAAAGAATATACACCTTATATTTGTACTCTGTAATAAATAATATATACCCTCTCTTTGTACTCTGTTTTTAAAAATATATACCCTGTATTTCTACTATGTCATACAATATATACACCCACATTTTTTACTCTGTTATAAAAAATATACACCTTGTATTTGTACACTGTGATAAAAAATATACAGCCACTCTTTGTACTCTGTTTTAAAAAATATATCCCTACAGTTTGTACTATGTAATAAAAAATGTACACCCTCTATTTTTACTCTGTTTTAAAAATTATACACTGTGTATTTCTACTATGTTATACAAAATATATACACTCTATTTATACTCTGTTATAAAAAATATACACCTTCTATTTGTACTCTGTTATAAATAATATACACCCTCTATTTTTAGTCTGTTTTATAAAATATACCACTTCTATTTCTACTCTGTAATAAAAATATACACCATCTATTTGTACTCTGTAATAAAAAATATACACAATCTCTTTGTAATCTGATATAAATAATATACACCCTATCTTTGTACTCTGTTGGAAAATATACACCCTTTCTACTTCTACATTGTAATAAAATATATACACCCTCTATTTGTACTCTGTTTTAAAAAATATTCACCCTTAATTTCTACTATGTTATACAAAATATATAAACTGTAATTTTACTCTCTTATAAAAAATTATACACCTTCTATTTGTACTCTGTAATAAAAATATACACCCTCTATATGTACTCTGTTTTAAAAAATATACACCTTCTATATTTACTCTGTTTTAAAAAATATGCACACTGTATTTCTAATATATTATACAAAAAATATGCAATACAGTTTTACTCTGTTATAAAAAATATATACCTTCTATTTCCGTTATGTGATAAAATAATGTACACCCTCTATATTTACTGTGGTGTAAAGAATATACACCTTCTATTTGTAATCTGTTATAAAAAATATACACCCTTTATTTGTACTCTATTTTAAATTATATACACCCTGTATTTCTCCTATGTTATACAAAATATATATGCTCTGTATTTACTCTATGATAAAAAATTTACACCTTTCATTTATACTCTGTAATAAAAAATATACACCCACTATTTTTACCCTGTTATAGAAAATATACACCTTGTAATTTTATGTTATACAAAATATATATCCTCTACCTTTACTCTGTAATATAAAATATACACCTTCTATTTGTATTTTGTAATATAAAATATACACCCTCTATTTGTACTCTGTTATAAAAAATATACACCCTCTATTTGTACTCTGTTTTTAAAAATATATCTCTATTTCTACTTTGTTATAAAAAATATACGCCTGTAATCCCAGCACTTTGGGAGGCCGAGGCGGGCGGATCACGAGGTCAAGAGATTGAGACCGTCCTGGTCAACATGGTGAAACCCCGTCTCTACTAAAAATACAAAAAAAAAAATTAGCTGGGCGTGGTGGTGCGCACCTGTAGTCCCAGCTACTCGGGAGGCTGAGGCAGGAGAATGCTTGAACCCGGGCAGCGGAGGTTGCAGTGAGCTGAGGTCGCGCCACTGCACTCCAGCCTGGCGCCTGGTGACTGAGTGAGACTCTGTCTCAAAAAAAAAAAAAAAAAAATATATATATATATATATATATATACCCTCTTTTTGTGCTCTGTTACAAAAAATAGTCTCCGTGTATTTGTACTACGTTATACAAAATATACACCCTTTATTTTTACCCTTTAATAAAAATATACTCCTATTTGTACTCTGGAATAAAAAATATACACCCTCTATTTCTACTGTGTTATAAAAATATACACCCTCTATTTGTACTCTGATTTAAAAAATATACACTCTGTATTTCTACTATGTTATACAAAATATATCCTCTCTAATTTTCCTGTTATAAAAAATATAAAACTTCTAATTGTACTCTGTAATAAAAAATATAAACCCTCTCTTTGTACTCTGTTTTAAAAAAATATGCTGCTTCTATCTCCACTCTGTAATAAAAAATATACACCTTCTATTTGTTCTCTGTAATAAAAAATATACACCCACTGTTTGTACTCTGGTTTAAAAAATATGCCGCTTCTATCTCCACTCTGTAATAAAAAGTGTACACCTTCAATTTGTACTCTGCAATAAAAAACATACACCCTCTATTGTACTCTGTTTTAAAATAAATACACACTCTATTTCTAGTCTGTAATAAAAAATAAACCGCTTCTATTTCTACTCTGTTTTAAAAAATATACACTTTCTATTTGTACTCTGTAATAAAAAATATACACTCTCTTTTTGTGCTTTGTTATAAAATATATACCCCTTTTATTTCTACACTGGTATGAAAAATATACACACTCTATTTGTACTCTGTTCTAAAAAATACACACCCTTTATTTCTCCTATGTTATACAAAATATATACCCTCTATTTTTACTGTTAAAAAAATATACAGCTTCTATTTGAACTCTGTAATAAAAAATATACACTTTCTATTTGTACTCTGTTATAAAAAATATACAACCTCTCTCTGAACTTTTATAAAAAATATACTCCTTCAATTTCTTCTCTCTAATAAAATATATACAACCTCTATTTGTACTCTGTTTTAAATAATATACACCCTGTATTTCTACTATGTTATTCAAAATATATACGCTCTGTATTTATTCTGTTATAAAAAATTTACACCTTTCATTCATAATCTGTACTAAAAAGTATACACTCTCTATTTTTACCTTGTTATAAAAAATATACACCTTGTATTTGTACTATTTTATGCAAAATATATACCCTCTTCTTTTACTCTTTAATATAAAATATACACCTTCTATTTGTACTTTGTAATAAAAAACATACACCTTCTATTTGTACTCTGTTATAAAATATATGCACCCTCTAGTTCTACTCTATTTTATAAAATATAACCCTTCTAATTCTGCTTTGTAATAAAAAATATATATCCTCTATTTGTACTCTCTTATAATAAATAGGCTCCCTGTATTTCTACTATGTTATACAAAGTATATACCATTTATTTTTACCCTGTAATAAAAAGTATACACCTATGTGTACTCTGTAATAAAAAGTATACACCCTCCATTTGTACCCTGTTTTAAAAAATATACACCGTATATTTCTACTATGTTATACAAAATATATAAACACTATTTTTACTGTTATAAAAAATATACAGCTTTTATTTGCACTCTGTAATAAAAATATACATCCTCTATTTGTGCTCTGTTTTAAAATATATACACCCTGTGTTTCTACTGTGTTGTATAAAATATATCCCCTCTATTTTTTCCTTGTTATAAATCATTTAAACCTTCTATTTGTACTCTGCAATAAAAAATAAAAACCCTCTCTTTGTACTCTGTTTTTAAAAATATGCTGCTTCTATCTCCACTCTGTAATAAAAAATGTTCACCTTCCATTTGTACTCTGTAATAAAAAGTATACACCCTCTGTTTGTTCTCAGTTATAAAATACATACACCCTCCCCTTGTACTCTGTTTGAAAATATATACTCTTTCTATTTCTGCTGTGTAATAAAATATATACACCCACTATTTCTACTCTGTTTTAAAAAATATACACCCTGTATTTCTACTAGGTTATACAAAATATACACCCTCAATTTTCCTCTGATATAAAAAATATACACCTTCTATTTGTACTCTGTAATAAAATATATACACCCACTATTTCTTCTCTGTTATAAAAAATATGCACCCTCTCTTTGTACTCTTTTTTAAAAAATATACCCCTTCTATTTCTACTCTGTAATAAAAAATATACACCCTCTATTTGTTCTCTGTTTTAAATAATATAGAACCTGTATTTCTACTATGTTATACAAAATATATGTGCTCTGTGTTTACACTGGTATAAAAAATTTACACCTTTCTTTTATCCTCTGTAATAAAAAATATACACCTTCTAATTGTACTCTGTAATAAAAATTATACACCTTCTGTTTGTACTCTGTTATAAAAAATGTACCCCCTCTCTTTTTACTCTGTTTTGAAAAATATACCCCTTCTATTTCTACTCTGTAATAAAAAACATACACCCACTCTTTGTACTCTGTTTTAAAAAATATACACCCCATATTTGTACGACATTATGCAAAATATATACCCTCTGATTTTAATCTGTTATAAAAAAATATACATCTTCTATCTGTACTCTGTAAAAAAAAATATACACCCACTATTTTTACTCTGTTATAAAATATATACACCCTCTCTTTGTGCTCTGTTATAAAAAATATCCCCCTTCTATTTCTACTGTGGTATAAAAATATACACCCTCTATTTTATTCTGTTCTAAAATAAATACACACTGTATTTCTAGTCTGTAATAAAAAATATACCGCTTCTATTTCTACTATGTTTCAAAAAAATATGCCTTCTATTTGTACTCTGTAATAAAAAATATACACCCTCTCTTTGTGCTCTGTTATAAAAAATATACCCTTTCTATGTCTACACTGGTATAAATCATATGCACCCTCTACTTGTACTCTGCTTTAAAATAAATACCCCCCTCAATTTCTAGTGTGTAATAAAAAATATACCACTTCTATTTCTACTCTGTTATAAAAAGTATACACCCTGTATTTTCTACTATGATATACAAAATACATACCCTCTTATTTTACTCTGTAATATAAAATGTACACCTTTCATTTCTACTCTGTAATAAAAAAATACACCCTTTATTTTTCACTCTGTTATAAAAAATATACACCCTCTCTTTGTACTCTGTTTAAAAAATATACCCCTTCTATTTCTTCTCTGTAATAAAAAATATATACCCTATATTGTTACACTGTTTTAAAAAATAAACGCCCTGTATTTATAGTATATTTTACAAAATATATACCCTCCATTTTTACTCTGTAATAAAAAATATACAGCTTTATTGTGTGCTCTGTAAAAAAATATACACCCTCTATTTGTACTCTGTTATAAAAAATATATCCCTCTCTTTGTACTCTGTTTAAAAAATATATCCCTACTATTTCTACTCTGTAATAAAAAATATACACCCTCTATTTGTACTCTGTTTTAAAAAATATATACCCTGTATTTCTACTGTTATACAAAATATATTCCATTTTACTCTGTAATAAGAAATACACACCTTCTATTTGTACTCTGTATTAAAAAATATATACCCTCTATTTGTACTCTGTTTTTAAAAATATACACCTTGTATTTCTGTATTTTATACAAATATAAACCCTCTATTTTTACTTTGTTATAAAAATATACACCTTGTATTTGAACTCTGTAATAAAATATATACACCCTCTATTTGTACTCTGTTATAAAAAAATATACACCCTCTTTTTTGTACTCTGTTTTAAAAAATATACCACTTCAATTTCTACTCTGTAATAAAAATATAACCCTCTATTTGTAATCTGTTTTAATAATATATACCCTGTATTTCTACTATGATATACAAAATATATACTCTCTATATTTACTCTGTTATAGAAATTTACACCTTCTATTTGTTCTCTGTATAAGATATATACACCCTCTATTCCTATCCTGTTTAAAAAATAAAACCCTGTATTTCTACTATGTTATACAAAATATATACCGTCTATTTTTACTCTGTTACAAAAAATATACACCTTCTATTTTTACTTATAATAAAAAATACACACCCTATATTTTACTCTGTTATAAAAACTATACGACCTCTCGTTCTACTGTTTTTATAAATATACCCCTTCTATTTCTTCTCTGGAATAAAAAATATACACCCTCTATTTGTACTCTGTTTTAAAAATTATATACCCTCTATTTCCACTATGTTATACAAAGTACGTATCCTCTCTTTATACTCTGTTATTCAAATTATAAGCCTTCTATTTGTACTCTGTAATAAAAATATACACTCTCTATTTGTAATCTGTTATAAAAATATACACCCTCTCTTTTTACTCTGTTTTGTAAAAATATAACCTACTATTTCTACTCTGTAATACAAATATGCACCGTCTAGTTGTACTCTGCTTTAAAAATGTACACCCTGTATTTCTACTATGTTATAAAAAAGAATACCCCCTATTTTTACTCTGTTATTAAAATATACACCTTCTGTTTTTACTCCTCAACAAAATATATATACCCTCTCTTCGTACTGTGTTTTAAAAATATACCATTCTATTTCTAAACTGTAATAAATAATGTACACCTTCTTTTTGTACTCTATAAAAAAAATACACCCTGTATTTGTACTCTGTTAAAAAAATATACAACCTCTTTGTACTCTGTTTTGAATATATACCCCTTCTATTTCTACTGTTTAATAAAAAATATACACCCTCTATTACCTACTCTCATTTAAAAAATATACACCCTGTATTTGTAATATGCTACACAAAATATATACCCCAAGTTTTACTTTGTTATAAATAATATGCACCTTTTATTTGTACTCTGTAATTAAAAAATATACACCCTCTATTTTTACTCTGTTATACAAAATATGCACCCTATCTTTCCACTCTGTTATAAAAAAAATATACCCCTTCTGTTTCTACTCTTTAATAAAATATATGGAGCCTCTATTTGTACTCTGTTTTAAAAAATATACACCCTGTATTTCTAATATGTTATACAAAATATATACCCTCTAGTTTTACTCTGTAATAAAAAATATACAACCTCTATTTGTACTCTGTAATAAAAAATATTCACCTTCTATTTTTACTATTATAAAAAATATACACCCTCTCTTTGTTCTCTTTTGAAAAATATACCACTTCAATTTCTACCTTAATAAATAATATACACCCTCTATTTGTACTCTGTTTTAAATAATTTACACCCTGTATTTCTACTATGTTATACAAATTATATACGTTCTGTATTTACTCTGCTATAAAAAATTTACACCTTCTTATTGTACTCTGTAATAAAAAAAATACACCCTGTATTTGTACACTGTTATAAGAAATAAACACCTCTCTCTGTATTCTTTTAAAAATATACCCCTTCTATTTCTTCTCTGTAATAAAAAATATACACCCTCTATTTGTACTCTGTTTTAAATAATTTACACCTTGTATTTCTACTATGTTATACAAATTATATACGCTCTGTATTTACTCTGTTATAAAAAATTTACACGTTTCATTTATACTCTGTAATAAAAAATATACACCCTCTCTTTCTACTGTTATACAAAAGTACACCCTGTATTTCTACTATGGTATACAAAATATACACCCTCTATTTTTACTCTGTAATATAAATATACACCTTCTATTTGTACCATCGAATAAAAAACATACACCCTCTCCTTCTACTCTGTTATAAAAAATATACACCCTATATTTGTACTGCGTTCTAAAAATACCCCTTCTATTTCTACTTTGTAATAAAATATATATACCTCTATTTGTACTCTGTTATAAAAAAAATGGGCTCCCAGTGTTTCTACTATGTTATACAATATATATACCCTTTATTTTTACCATGTTATAAAAAATATACACCTTCTATTTGTACTCTGTAATAAAAAATATACACCCTATATTTGTACTCTGTTATAAAAAAATAGGCTCCAGTGTTTCTACTATGTTATACAATATATACACCCTTTATTTTTACCCTGTTATAAAAACATACACCTTCTATTTGTACTCTGTAATAAAACATACACACCCCATATGTGTACTCTGTTATAAAAAATATACACCCACTATTTGTACTTGTTTTAAAAAATATACACCCTGTATTTCTACTATGTTATACAAAATATATACCCCTCTATTTTTACTCTGTTATAAAAAGTATACACCTTTTATTTGTACTTTGTAGTAAAAATATACACCCTCTATTTCTACTGTTTTAGAAAATATGCACACTGTATTTCTACTATGTTATACAAAATATATAACCTCTATGTTTCTCCTTTTATAAAAAATATACATCTTCTATTTTCTCTGTAATGAAAATATAAACCCTCTCTTTGTACTGTGTTTTAAATAATATACCATTTCTCTCTCCTCTCTGTAATAAAAAATATACACCTTCTGTTTTTACTATGTAATAAAAATTACGCACTCTTTGTTTGTACTGTGTTATAAAAAATATATATCCTCTCTTTCTATTCTGTTTTAAATATATACCCCTTCTATTTTTGCTGTGTAATAAAAATATACACCCACTATTTCTTACTCTGTTTTAAATATATACACCCTGTATTTCTACTATGTTATACAAAATATATACCCTCAGTTTTTACTCTGTTATAAAAAATATACATCTTCAATTTCTACTCTGTAATAAAAATATATACCCTCCCTCTTTACTCCGTTATAAAAAGTATACATCTCTCTTTGTGCTCTGTTACTAAAAATATACCCCCTCTATTTCTACTCTGGTATAAAATATATACACCCTTACTTGTATTCTAAAATGATAAAAGCTATTTACGACAAACCAACAGCCAATGTCATACTCAATGGGCAAAAATAAAGCATTCCCTTTGTAATCTGGCACTAGACAAGGATGTCCTCTCTACCACTCTTATCAATATAGTACTGGAAGTTCTAGCCAGAGCAATCAGGCAAGAAAAAAAATAAAGGGTATTCAAATAGCAAAGGAGGAAGTCAAATTGTCTTTATTTGCAGACGATATGATTGTATATCTAGAAGACCCCATCGTCTCAGCCAAAATCTCCTAAACTCATAAGCAACTTCAGCAAAGTCTCAGGATATAAAATCAATGTGCAAAAATCACAAGCATTCCTATACACCAATAACAGACTAAAACAGCCAAATCAAGAACCAACTGCCATTCACAATTGCTACAAAGAGAATAAAATACCTAGGAATACAACTAACAAGGAATGTAAAGGACCTCTTAAGGAGAGCTACAAACCACTGCTCAATAAAGAGGCACAAAAAAGGAGAAATATCATGTTCAGGCTAAAATAATATTGTCAAATGGCCATACTGCCCAAAGTAATTTACAGATTCATGCTATCCCTATCAGACCAATACTTCTTCTACTGGACTTAACTTCATAGGACCAAAGCCCATAGCAAGTAATTCTAAGAAAAAAAAGCTGAGGCATCACACTCCCACTTCAAATTATACTACAAAGCTACAGTAATAACAGCATGGTACTCGTACCAACAGAGTTATAGACCAATGGAAGGAGAGACCTCCTACGAAACACACATCTACAACACCTATCTTTACAAACCTACAAACAAAAATGTGGAAGGAGTCCCTGTTTAATAAATGGTGTTGGGAAAACTGGCTAGTCATGTGCAGAAAGCAGAAGCTTACCCCTCTCCTAACCTTACACTAAATTAACTCCAAGGATTAAACTTATAAGACCTAAACCATACCTAAAGAAATTAGGAACCATTCAGGACACAGGTGTAGGAAGGACTTCATGACCAAAACACCAAAAGCAGTGGTAACAAAAGCCAAAATAGACAAATGGTATTCTGTTTTAAAATAAATAAATCCTCTTTTTTAGTCTGTGATAAAAAATATACCGCTTCTATTTCTACTCTGTTTTAAAAAATATACACCTGCTATTTGTACTCTGTAATAATAAATATACACCCTCCCTTGTGCTCTGTTATAAAAAATATACCCCTTCTATTTCTACTCTGGTATGAAAAATATACACCCTCTATTTGTACTCTGTTTTAATAAATGTACACCCTGTATTTCTACTATGTTATACAAAAATATACCCTCTTTTTTTACTCTGTTATAAAAAATATACACTTTCTATTTGTACTATGCAATAAAAATTATACAACCTCTATATTTACTCTGTTATAAATATATACACCCACTCTTTTGTACTCTGTTTTAAAAAATATACCCATTCTATTTCTATTCTGTAATAAAAAATACACACCCACAATTTGTACTCTGTTCTAAAAATATACACAATGTATTTCTACAATGTTATACAACCTGTATACCCTCTATTTTTATTGTTATAAAAAATATACACCCTCTTTTTTAGTGTGTTAAAAAAATGTACCCTTTTATTTTACTCGGTATTAAGCAATTTATACCTCTATGTGGACTCTGTTTTAAAAAATTTACACCCTAGTTTTTACTATGTTATACAAAATATATACCCTCAATTATCACTCTGTTATGAAAAATAAGCTCCTTCTATTTGTACTCTGTAATAAATAATATACACCCACTCTGTGTATTCTCTTATAAAAATATACACCTTCTCTTTGTACAGTGTTTAAAAAAATATACCTCTTCTATTTCTACTCTGTAATAGAAAATATACTCCCTCTATTTGCAGTCTGTTTAAAAAATATACACCCTGTATTTCTTGTATGTTACACAAAATATATATACTCCATTTTTCTCTTTTATAAAAAATACACACCTTCTGTTTGTACTCTGTAATAAAATATACACCTACTATTTGTACTCTGTTATAAAATATATACACCCTCACTTTGTGCTCTATTATAAAAAATATACCGATTCTATTTCTACTCTGGCCTAAAAAAATATTCACCCTCCACTTGTACTCTGTTTTAAAATAAATACACCCCCTATTTCTAGTCTGCAATGTAAAATATGCAGCTAATATTTTTTGCTCTGTTATAAAAAATAAACACCTTCTAATTGTACTCTGTAATAAAAAATATACACCCTCTATTGGTTATCTGTTTTAAAAATATACACCCTGTATTTCTACTATGTTATACAAAATATGTACCTTCTATTTTTACTCTGTAATAAAAAATATACACCTTTTATTTTTACTATTTAATAAGAATATACACCCTGTGTTTGTACTTCGATTTAAAAAATATACACCGTGTATTTCCACTATGTTATACAATGTACATACCCTCTATTTTTACCATTATAAAAAATATACAGCTTCTATTTGTACTCTATAATGAAAAATATAAACCCTCACTTTGTGCTCTGTTTTAAAAAATATACTGTTTCTATCTCCACTCTATAATAAAAAATACACACCTTCTAATTTTACTATGTAATAAAAAATATACACCCTCAGTTTGTACTGTGTTATAAAATATATACATCCTCTCCTTGTACTCTGTTTTAAAAAATATACCCCTTCTATTTCTGTTGTGTAATAAAAAATATACACCCACTATTTTTACTCTGTTTTAAAAATATACACCCTGTATTTCTACTACGTTATACAAAATATATACCCTCTGTTTTTACTCTGTTATAAAAAATATACATCTACAAATTTTACTCTGTCATAAAAAAATATACAAACCCACTTTGTACTCTGTTGTAAAAAATATACCCATTCTATTTCTACTCTGTAATAAAAAATATACTCCCTCCCATTTTACTCTGTTTTAAAAAATATGCACTATGAAATTCTACCATATTACACAAAATATATACCCTCATTTTTATTCTGTTATAAAAAATATAGAACCCCAATTTTTACTCTGTTATAAAATATATACACCCTCTACTTGTACTCTCTTTTAAAATATATATGCCCTCTATTTCTAGTCTGTAATAAAAAAATATACAGTTTCTATTTCTACTGTTATTAAAGATATACACCTTCTATTTGTACTCTGTAATAAAAAATATACACCCTCTATTGTTACCCAGCTTTAAAAAATATACACCCTGTAATTCTACTATGTTATACAAAATTTGTACCCTATATTTTATTCTGCTATAAAAAATATACACCTTTTATTTGTACTCTGTAATAAAAATATACACCTTCTATTTGTACTCTGTTTTAAAATATATACACCCTGTATTTCTACTATATTATACAAAATACATACCCTCTAGTTTTACCCTGTTATAAAAAATATACCCCTTCTCTTTCTATGCTGTAATAAAAAATATACCCCCTCTCATTGTACTCTGTTTTAAAAAATATACCCCTTCCATTTCTACTCTGTAATAAAAAATATACACACTCTATTTTTACTCTGTTTTAAAAAATATACACCCTCTATTTCTACTGTTATGCAAAACATATACCCTCTATATTTACTCTCCTAAAAAAAATACGCCTTATTTTTAGACTGTAATAAAATATATAGCCTGTTTGTACTCTGTTTTACAAAATGCACACCCTGTATTTCTACTATGTTATACAAAATATATACCCTCAATTTTACTCTGTTATGAAAAATATACACCTTCTCTTTGTTCTCTGTTTTAAAATATATACCCCTTCTATTTCTGCTGTGTAATAAAAAATATACACCCACTATTTTTCCTGTTTTCAAAAATATACACCCTGTATTTCTATGTTATGCAAAATATATACCCTCTATTTTTACTCTGCTATAAAAAATATACACCTTCTATATTTACACTGTAATAAAAAATATATACCCTCTATTTGTACTCTGTTTTAAAAAATATACACCCTCTCTTTGTACTCTGTTTTAAAAAATATACCCCTTCTATTTCTACCCAGTAATCAAAAATATGCAACCACTATTTTTACTCTGTTTTAAAAAATATACACCCTGTATTTCCACTCTGTTATACAAAATATATACCCTCTGTTTTTACTCTGTTATGAAAAGTATACACCTTCCATTTGTACTCTGTAATAAAAAATATACACCCACTAATTTTACTCTGTTATAAAACATATACACCTTCTCTTTGTGCTCTGTTATAAAAAATATACCCCTTGTAAATTTTACCCTGGTATAAAATACACACCCTCTACTTGTACTCTCTTTTAAAATGAATACATCCTCTATTTCTAGTGTGTAATAAAAAATACTCATCTTCTATTTATACTCTTTTATTAAAACTATAAACCTTCTTTTTGTACTCTGCAATAAAAAACATGCACCCTCTATATTTATTCTGTTATAAAAAGTATACAATCTCCCTTTGCACTCTGTTACAAAAAAATATACCCCTTCTATTTCTACTCTGTCATAAAAAATATACCCCCTCTAATTTTACTCAGTTTTAAAAAATATACACCCTGTATTTCTACTATATTATTGAAAATATATACCCTTTATTTTTACTCTGTTAGAAAATATATGCAACCCCTATTTTTACTCTGGTATAAAAAACATACACCCTCTACTTGTACTATGTTTTAAAATAAATACACCCTCTATTTGTAATCTGTAAGAAAATATATACAGCTTCTATTTCTACTCTGTTATAAAAAATATACACCTTCTATTTTTACTCTGGAGTAAAAATTATACACCCTCTCTTTGTACTCTGTTATAAAAACATACACCCTCCATTTGAACTCTACTCTAAAAAATATACCCCTTCTAATTGTACTCTGTAATAAAAAATATACACTCTGTATTTGCACTCTGTTTTAAAAAACATACACCCTGTATTTCTCCGATGTTATATTAAATATGTACCCTCTAATTTTACTGTTATAAAAATATACAAATTCTATTTGTACTCTGTAATAAAGAATATATACCCAGTATTTTTACTCTGTTTTAAAAAATATATGCCCTGTATTTCTACCATGTTATACAAAATATGTACCCTCTCTTTTTACGCTGTTATTAAAGCATACACTTCTAATTGTACTCTGCAATGAAAAATATACACCCTCTTTTTGTACTCCGTTTTAAAATATAAACCGTTCTATTTCTAATCTGTAATAAGCAATATACACCTTCTTTTTTACTGTGTAATAAAAATATACACCCTGTATTTGCAATCTGTTTTAACAAATATACACCCCTGTAGTTCTACTATTCTATACAAAATACATACCCTCAAATTTTACTCTGTTATAAAAAATATACACCTTCTATTTGTACTCTGTAATAAAAATATACTCCCACTATTTTTACTCTGTTATAAATAATATACACCCTCTCTCTGTACTGTTTTGAAAAATATGCCCCTTCTCTTTCTTCTCTGCAATAAAAATATACACCCTATATTTCTTCTCTGTTTTTAAAAATATGCACCCTGTATTTCTACTGTGTTATAGAAAATATATACCCTTTATTTTTATCCTGTTATAAAGAAATACACCATCTATTTGTATTCTGTAATAAAAAATATACACCCCGTATTTGTACTCTGTTATAAAAAATATACACCCTCTCTATGCACTCTGTTTTAAAAAATATACCCCATCAATTTCTACTCTGTAATAAAAAATATGTACCCTCTATTTGTATTCTGTTATAAAATATATGCAGTATATATTTCTACTATGTTATACAAAATATATGCCCTCTTTTTTTACTCTGTTTTAAAAAACATATGTCTTCTCTTTTGTACTCCGTAATAAAAAATATACAACCTCTATTTGTACTCTGCTATAAAAAATACCCACCCTCTTTGTACTCTTTTGAAAAATAAACCCCTTCTATTTCTACTCTGTAATAAGAAATACAAACCCTCTATTTGCACTCTATTTTAAATAATATACAAACTGTATTTCTACTATGTTATACAAAGTATATACGGTCTATGATTACTGTTATAACAAATGTACACCTTCAATTTGTACTGTATAATAAAAAATATACAACCTCTAGTTTTACTCTGTTATAAAACATATACACCCTCTCTTTGTACTCTGTTTTAAAAAATATACCCCATCAATTTCTACTCTGTAATAAAAATATATATCCTCTATTTGTATTCTGTTATAAAATATATGCACTATGTATTTCTACTATGTTATACAAATAAATGCTCTCTATTTTTACTCTGTTTTAAAAAATATATGCCTTCTATTTGTACTCTGTAATAAAAAATATACACCCTCTCTTTGTACTCTGTTTTAATAGATATAAACCTTCTAATTCTACTCTGTAATAAAAAATATACACCCTCTATTTGAAGTCTGTTTTAAAATATATACACCCTGTATTTCTACTATGTTATACAAAATATATAACCTCTATTTTTCCTCGCTTATAAAATATATAAAGCTTCTGTTTGTACTCTTTAATAAAAAATATACACTCTCTATGTGTACTCTCTTTTAAAAAATATACCCCTTCTATTCCTACTCTGTAATAAAAAATATACACCCTCTATTTGCACTCTCTTTTAAGAAATATACACCCTGTATTTCTACTATGTTACACAAAATATATACCCTAAATAATTATGTTATAAAATATATACACCTTCTATTTCTACTCTGTAATAAAAAGTATACAAAATCTATTTTTACTCTGTTATAAAAATATACACCTTCTAATTGTACTCTGTAGTAAAAAATATACACTGTATATTTGTACTTTAATAATAAATATACACCCTCCCATTTTACTCTGTTTTTAAAAATATACCCCTTCTATTTCCACTCTGTAATAAAAAATATACACCCTCTATTTGTACTGTTTTAAAATATATATACCCTTTAATTCTACTATGAAATACAAAATATGGACCCTCTTTTTTACTCTGTTACTAGAAATATACACCTTCTATTTGTAGTCTGTAATAAAATATATACACCCTCACTTTGTACTCTGTTTAAAAAAATATAGCCCTTGTATTTCTACCGTGTAATAAAATATATACACCCTCTGTTTGTACTCTGTTTTAAAAAATATACACCCTGTATTTCTACTGTTATACAAAATATATACCCCTAGTTTTTATTCTGTTATAAAAGTATACACCCTCTATTTGTACTCTGTTATAAAAAATATACACCCTCTATTTTTACTCTGTTTTAAGAAACGTACACCCTGTATTTCTACTGTTATACAAAACATATACCCTCTATACTTACTCTCCTATAAAAAATATACACCTTCTATATTACACTGTAATAAAATATATAGAATATCTGTTTGTACTCTGTTTTAAAAAATACACGCCCTGTATTTTAACTATGTTATACAAAATATATACCCTGTATTTTACTCTGTTATAAAAAATATACACCTTCTCTTTGTACTCTGTTTTAAAATATATAACCCTTCTATTTCTGCTGTGTAATAAAAAATATACACTCACTATTTTTACTGTTTTCAAAAATATACAACCTGTATTTCTAATATGTTATGCAAAATATATACCCTCTATTTTTACTCTGCTATTAAATATATACACGTTCTATTTTTACACTGTAATAAAAAATATATACTCTCTATTTGTACTCTGTTATAAAAAAATATGCACCCTCTATTTTTACCCTGTTATAAAAAATATACGCTCTCTATTTATACTCTGTTATAAAAATATACACTCTCTCTTTTTACTTTGTTTTAAAAAATATACCCCTATTATTTCTACTCTGTAAAAAAAATATACAGCCTCTCTTTGCACTCTGATTTAAAAAAATATAACCCTTCTATTTTACCTCTGTTATAGAAAATATGCACCCTCTATTTTTACTCTGTTATAAAATATATACACCTTCTATTTTTAGTCTGCTATACAAAATACACACACTCACAAAATAGCCCGTTATAAAATATATACACCGTCTAATTGTACTCTGATTTAAAAATAAAATCACCCTGTATTTCTACTCTGTTATAAAAAATATACACATTATATTTGTACTCTGTTAAAAAATATGCACCCTGTATTTTACTCTGTTGTGAAAATTTTACACCCTCTCTTTGTACTGTTATCAAAAATATACCCCTTCTATTTCCACTCTTTTATAAAAAATATACAACCTCTATTGTTACTCTGTTATAAGACGTATGCACCCTCTATTTTTACTCTGTTATACAAAATATATTACTCTGTTATAAGAAGTATGCACCATCTATTTTTACTGTTATACAAAATACACACACTCAAAATATAGTCTGTTATAAAAATATACACAATCCAAATGTGCTCTGTTTTAAAAATAAGCACACCCTCTATTTCTACTCTGTTATAAAAAATATACACCGTCTATTTGTACTCTGTTAGAAAAATATATACCCTCTATTTTTACTCTGTTATAAAATGTATATACTCTCTATTTTTGCTGTTTTATGCAAAATACACAGACTCACAAAATAGTCTGTTATGTAAAACATACACACTCTACTTGTACTCTGTTTTGAAATAAATACACCTTCTATTTCTACTCTGTCATAAAAATATGCACCCTCTATTTCTGCTCCGTTATAAAAAATTCATACCCCCTTTTTTACTCTGTTATATAAAATACACACATGCACAAAATAATCTGTTATGAAAAATATACACCTTCTATTTGTACTCAGAAATAGAAAATATACACCCTCTATTTTTATGCTGTTATAAAAAATATACACCCTCTCTTTGTACTCTGTGATAAAAAATATACCACTTCTATTTCTACTCTGTAATAAAAAATATACGCCCTCTATTTGTACTCTTTTATAGGAAATTTACACCATCTATTTTTACACTATTATAAAAAATACGCAAACTCACAAATTAGTCTGTTATAAAAAATATACACAATCTAATTGTGCTCTGTTTTCATATAAATACACCATTTATTTCTACTCTTATAAAATATATACAGCCTCTATTTCTGCTCTGCTATACAAAATATATAACCCAAATTTTACTCTGTTATAAAAAATACACAAACTCACAAAATAATCTGTTATAAAAAATATACACCTTCTATTTGTTCTGTTTTAAAATAAATACACCCTCTATTTCTACTCTGTTATAAAAAGTATACAACTCCTCTTTCCACTCTGTTACAAAAAATATATACCCACTGTCTTTACTCTGTTATAAAAAATGTACCCCTTCTAATTGTACCCTGTAATAAAAAATATACACCCTCTATTTCTACTCTGTTATAAAAAATATACATTTTCCATTTTTACTCATACAATATACTCACTCAAAAATAGTCTGTTGTAAAAAATATACACCGTCTATTTTTAATCTGTTTTAAAATAAAAACACACTCTGTTTCTACTCTTTTATAAAGAATATACACCCTCTATTTGTACTTTGTTATAAGAAATTTTCACCCTCTAATTTTACTCTGATATACACAATACACACACTCACCAAATAGTCTGTGATAAAAAATATAAACCCTCTACTTGTACTGTGTTTTAAAATAAATATACCATCTATTTCTACTCTGT
This sequence comes from Ateles fusciceps, assembly GCA_036589455.1. NCBI lineage: Eukaryota > Metazoa > Chordata > Mammalia > Primates > Atelidae > Ateles > Ateles fusciceps. Next base: position 115,101 of record JAZHEH010002022.1, read on the forward strand.
TATAAAAAATATACAGGCTCTATTTCTGCTCTGTTATAATAAATATATACCCCCTATTTTTACTCTGTTATACAAAATACACACAAACACAAAATAGTTTGTTATAAATATATACACATCTATTTCTTCTGTTTGAAAATAAATACACCCTCTATTTCTACTCTATTGTAAAATATATACACCCTCTATTTCTGCTCTGTTATAAAAAATATATACCCTCTAATTTTACTCTGTTATAAAATATTTACACCCTCTATTTTTACTGTTATAAAAAATATACACCCTGTATTTTTACTCTCTTATATGAAATACACACACTCATAAAATAGTCTGTTACCAAAAATACACATCTTCTGCTTGCACTCTTTTAAAATAAATACACCCTCTATATCTGCTCTGTTATAACATATATACACCCTCTAAATCTACTATGTTATAAAAAAATGTTTACACTCAATTTTTACTGTTATAAAGTATATACACCTTTTATTTGTACTCTGTAATCAAAAATATACACCCTGTATTTTTACTCTGTTATAAAAATATACACCCTCTCCTTGTACTCTGTTTTAGAATAAATAGACCCTCTATTTTTACTCTGTTACAAAAAATATGCATTCTCTATTTCTACTCTCTTATAAAAAATATATACCCTCTATTTCACGTTGTTATAAAAAAGTATGCCCTCCAATTTACTCTGTTTTAAAAAATGTACACCCTCCGTTTCTACTCTGTTATACAAAATATATACCCTCCCTATTTACTCTGTTATACAAAATAAACACACTAACAAAACAGTTTTTACGAGAAATATAACCCCTCTGCTTGTACTCTGTTTTAACATAAACACAACCTCTATTTCTACTCTGTTATACAAAATATGATCCCTCTAATTTTACTCTGTTATGAAAAACATACACCCCGTCATTTTACTCTCTAATAAAAAATAATCCCCTTTTATTCCTACTCTGTAATAAAAAATATATACCCTCTAAATATACTCTGTTATAAGAAAAATAAACTCTCTATTTTTACTCTGTTATACAAAATACCCACACTTCCAAAGTAGTCTGTTATGAAAACTATACAACCTGTATGTTTACTCTGTTTTTAAAATAAATACACCCTCTATTTCTACTCTGTTATAAAAAATATACACCCTCTATTTTTACTCTGTCATAAAAATACACACACTCACAATATACACTGTTAAACCCACTAATTGTACTCTGTTTTAAAATAAATACAACCTCTATTTCTACCCTTTTATAAAATAAATACAACCTCTATTTCTACTCTCATAAAAATATGCAACCCCTATTTCTGCTCTGTTATAAAATATATACATATTCTATTTCTACTCTGTTATAAAATACATACACCCTGTATTTTTACTCTGTTATATAAAATACACACCTTCTCTTTATAGTCTGTTATAAAAAATAAACCCCTTTTATTTCTACTCTCTACTAAATAACACACCCTCTATTTGTACTGTTGTTAGAAAAATGCATCCTCTTTTTTACTCTGCCATACAAAATATACACACTCACAAATACTCTGTCATGGAATATTATGCAGCCATCAAAAACAATGAGTTCGTGTCCTTTGTAGGGACATGGATGAACCTGGAAAACCATCATTCTCAGCAAACTGACACAAGAACAGAAAATCAAACACCGCATGTTCTCACTCATAGGCGGGTGTTGAACAATGCGAACACATGGACACAGGGAGGGGGAGTATCACACACTGGGGTCTGTCGGGGGAAAAAGGGGAGGGATAGTGGGGGGTGGGGGGAGTTGGGGAGGGATAGCATGGGGAGAAATGCCAGATATAGGTGATGGGCAAGGAAGGCAGCAAATCACACTGCCATGTGTGTACCTATGCAACAATCTTCCATGTTCTTCACATGTACCCCCAAACCTAAAATGCAATAAAATAAAAAATAAAATAAAAAAATAAAAATAAAAAATAA
>JAZHEH010002023.1:0-34483 GCA_036589455.1 Ateles fusciceps
GACCCTCAGAATGTCTGCTGTTTTCATCTTTTCAATTACGCCGACCTCTTTCTTCACTGATAAAAGCACTCAAATTGTATTTCTCTCTTTAATACTAATATATGAGTGTTAGAAATGAAAAATAGAAAACAAAGGGTGTATATAATGTGTGTGATACTTGGTTTTAAGGGAAACCAGAATAATGTTCCAACTAACGATGTGCCTTCCTAATGTTACATAGCTCATTCCAGTGGTGCATTTCTCTAAGTGCACTGGTGGTATATGATGGGGAGTTGCAAGGGTCCAGTTTGTTAGCGAAACACCTGAGTTAGAGGCTCTCCCACTTCTTCCTACATCTTTCTCTGGTTCTCCAGCTCATTTCAAGACCCCTTTCCTTAGCTTCTCTAACACACCAAGCCTGCATCTACTCTCAGCAGGATGCCATTGACCCAGAGGTAAATACAGCCCAATTCATGGCTTCAACAGAATTTGGGCCAAAGTAAATATTTACAGAAGTGTAATAAGCTCAATATAATGCATGCCATAAAAGAGGTGTGACTGTAGTGCCAAGGAAGCAGAAGGAAAGGATTGCATTTTCAGGTAGAACGAGAACAAGAAAGTTACCTGAAAGAAGTGACAATTTAAGCAGGTTTTGATACTTGGGTAAAATTCCAGTGAAGAGAGAAACACATAGGCAGTTGAAACTGAGAGAAGTTGCTTACCTAATGGTTAGGGGATGTTTGGGGCTAATGTGAATCATGCAGTTTTGTTAATAAGTGAGGAAAAATGTAAGATCAATGTGGAGAATCTAGAAATTTGTGGTTGGAAACAAACTACTGAAGAACAGGGAAAGATATCCACACTGAAGTATGGGATGTAATTGTGTTTTGGAAACTCATCGGAAGATTTTAATATGCATTGAGCAAAAAGAGTCTAGGGGTGAGGAGGCCTGGTAGGAGATGTAAGGAGAGAAAGGGATTAATAGGAGGGAAGATGCAGAGACAGAGGGCCTAATAGGCTTAACTAATTCATTAATTCATAGTGGGCCCTGGGGTTGTGGTGTTGAGCAAAAATAACCATATTACAATCAAATGCAGTGGGAGGAATTAAGTAATTGCACACATCTGAGCATAATCACGGCAGAGATGCATACTCAATAGAAGCAATCTCAATCTAGGAAGATTTGAGTACTCAGTCCTAGTACTCACTAGGAATGATTGAGAATATTATATTTTCTTTCCCAAATGATTCCTTGTTAAGAAGTTTGGGCTTTATCTTTTAGATAATGAGACACCATTGAAAATTTTGCATCAGGAACTAAAATTTAAAAAGTCATTTTTTTCCCCCGTATTTCTTCTGATCGCGTGGTCTTCTTTCTAATGATACGCGTTACATGATGTACACCATGACATTCTGGAAGCTTAGTCAGAGACTAAGTGCACGTTTATTATATAGATAAATTGTGTGTTGCAGGGTTTGGTGTATAGACCCCTACCTTCCACCCTTAAGTAGGCCCTGGTGTCTGTTGTTCCCTTCTTTGTGTCCATGTGTACTCAATGTTTAGCTTTCACTTATAAGGGAGAACATGAAGCATTTGGTTTTCTGTTTCTGTGTTAAAAAACTGTAACCTGGCTACTGTGCCTATGGAGTAGCCAGTCTTTATTCCTTTACTTTCTCGATAAACTTGCTTTCACTTAAAAAGAAAAAACTATAACTTTAAAACATGTTTCCATGCGTCTCATAAAACTGCCATTAGAGTTCACCTATTAGGAGGTTTATCATTTTCCACTATATTTAGGTACAATTTAAGTACTTGCTTCCAGATTTATTGCCCAAAACCCCTTATCCCAACTAACATATGTTTGTTTTGGGTTTTGTTTCTAAAAAATCAGTATTCTTGTTCCATCCTGATTTCATAATATAAGGATGATTTACTTTGGTAAAATACACAGAAACAATATCATTTAATCTATTTGTAAGTGTACAATTCAGTGGCATCAAATACATTCACAATGCTGTATAACCATCAATACTATCTGTACCTAAAACTTTTTCACTTTCCCAACAAAAACTTGATCTACTCAACCACAATCTTTCCTTCTCTCCTCCCAGTCCCTGGTCACTTTTTTTTTTTTTTTTTTTTTTTTTTTTTTTGAGACAGTGTCTCGCTCTGGCACCAGGCTGGAGTGCAGTGGCATGATCTTGGCTCACTGCAACCTCTGCCTCCCAGGTTCAAGTGATTCTCCTGCCCCCCTGGGTAGCTGGGACTACAGGCATGTGCCACCACACCCAGCTAATTTTTCTATTTTTAGTAGAAACAAGATTTCACCATGTTGGCCAGGATGATCTCGATCTCTTGACCTCGTGATCCACCCGCCTTGGCCTCCCGAAGTGTTGGGATTACAGGTGTGAGTCACTGCACCTGGCTGGTCACTTCTATTCTACTTTTTGTCATTGTGGATTTGCCTATTCCAGGTACAGCATATAAGGGGAATCATAAGATATGTGTCCTTCTGTGTCTAGATTATTTCACTAAGCATAACATTTTCATGGTCCATCCAAATTTAGCATATATTTTTAAAAATTAATTTTTATGGCTGAATAATGTTCCTTTGCATGTTCATACCATGATTTGTTTATCCATTCATCTGCTCATGAGCACACGGGTGATTTGTACTTTCTGGCTATTGTGAATGATGTGTCTGTGTGCATTAATGTTCATATGTCCATTCAGATCTCTATTTTCCGGTGTTTGAATGTACACCTTAAAGCATAATTGCCGGGTTACATGGCACTCTTATGTTTAAACTTCCGAGAAAATGCCACATTCTTTTCTTTTCCCTCCCCCCTCCCCTCATCCTTCCTTTTTTTCTTTTTTGAGACAGAGTCTTGCTCTGTCACCCAGGCTGGAGTGCAGTGGCACAATCTCAACTCACTGCAATCTCCGCCTCTGGGGTTCAAGTGATTCTCCTGCCTCAGCCCCCCAGGTAGCTGGGATTACAGGGGTGCACCACCATGCCCAGCTTTTTTTTTTTTTTTTTTTTTAAGTCCAGACTAAGTTTCACCACATTGGCTAGGCTGGTGGTCTTGAATTCCTGTCCTTAAGTGATCCACCGATCTTGGCCTCCCAAAGTGCTGGGATTACAGGTGTGAGGCATTGTGCCCAGCCCACCACACTACTTTCAACAGCAGCTGTACCATTTTACATTCCCACAAGCAATGTCAAGTGTTCTGATTTCACCACTTTCTTGTCACCTCATGTTATTTACCATTTTTTGTTAGCATACACATCTTACTAAGTAGAAAGGGGTATCTAATTTTGACTGATAATTGAACTTCTCTAAAGACTAATAATGTTAAGCATCTTTTCAAGTGTTTGTCATTTGTGTATGTTCTTTGAGTAACGTTAAACAATTTTCAAATCCTTTGCTCGCTTTTAATTGGGTTATCTCTGTGGTAGTGTTATTGGTGTTCTTTATATATTTTAGATATCGCTATCCTGTCAGACATATGATTGGCAATTATTTTATCATATTTAGTAGGTTGTCTCTTTGCTTTCTTGATAGTATTATTTGATGCAAAAAAGTTCTTAATTTTGATCAAGTCCAACTGACCAAGTTTTTCATTCTGTTGTCTGTGTTTTTGGTATGTCCACAAATCCAATGTCATGAGGATTTTCTCCAATGCTTTCTTCTGAAAGCTTTATAGTTTTAGGTCTTGCCTTTAGATCAAAATCTATTTTGTGTTAATTGTTGTCTATGTTGTAAAGTAAGGGTTAAAGTTCATTGTTTTGCAAGCAGATCTCCCATTTTCCCAGCACTGTTTTTTGAAGACTATATTTTTCCATTGAATGGCCTCAGCATCTTTGTCAAAAACAATTTACCATATATTTGAGAGAGATGTTGACCACCACCTGCGGAAGTCTGGCCTGCAGACCCTGACTCAAGGACAGATAAATGAATGCACTCTCACACCATTACAGTGATACAAACGGGCTAGGGATGGCCGTTGGCTGCTTTCAGAGGGCAAAATGCAACCAATCTACCAAGACCCTCTATCCATCCACATTTTTAATCCATAGATGTTACAATAGAGGTTCTAAGTTAACACACTTGTGGGATACTTAACATGGTTAAGAGAATGGTTTTACAACTGATAAAGGCTTTAGGTTCTGGGGCCCAGAGTAAATACTATTAACAGGTAATTCCTCTTTGATCTTCCCTGGAGAGGGCCACCCAGCACAAAATTAACATGAGTAAACAGAGTGGAGACAAAGGGATGTGGGGTGAGGCCTTTGATCTGTCTCTTTTTCCTATGTTAATGAGGAGGCTGCCTTCAGCATGCCCCAATAAAACCTTCTGGCCTTACAAAAGGTTTGAAATTACAATCTATAACTTTTCCTAAAAGTTAATATCTTGCAAGCCACCCCGAGTGAATTATCAACATTTGAGGGTTTACTTCTGGGATCTCCATTACATTAATCTATTAGTACTACAATATTTTAATTACTGTAGCTTTGTGGTAGGTTTCAAAGTCAGGAAGTAGGAGTACCCCAAATTTATTCATCTTTCTGAAGATTGTTTTGGCTATTTGGTGCCCCGTGTAATTTTTTTTTTTTTTTTTTTTTTTTTGTAGACAGAGTCTTGCTCTTGTCATCCAGGCTGGAGTGCAGTGGCGCGATCTTGGCTCACTGCAACCTCTGCATACCAGATTCAAGTGATTGTCCTGCCTCTGCCTCCTGAGTAGCTAGGACTACAGGTGCCTGCCACCATGCCTGGCTAATTTTTGTACTTTTAGTAAACACAGGGTTTTGCCATGTTGGCCAGGCTGGTCTCGAACTCCTGACCTCAGGTGATCCACCTGCCCAGGCCTCCCAAAGTGCTGGGATTACACGTGTGTACCACCATGCCCAGTCATGTAATTTTATAAGAATTTGAAAATTAGCTTTTCCTTTTCAGTTAAAAGTGTTACTGAAATGTTAAGAGGAATTACATTGAATTTTGTGCTCTCTTTGGGTAGTATTAACACCTTAACAGTGTTAAGTCTTCCTATACACAAACAGGGATGTCTATCCACTTATTCATTTCTTCTTTAATTTCTTTCAGCAGCAGTTTATAATTTTTAGTATATAAGTCTTTAACCTCCTTAAATACATTCATTGCAAAGTATTTAATTCTTTTTAGGTGCTATTGTAAATGGAGTCATTTCTTTTTTTGGATTTTTCATCAGTGGTATAGGAAACAAAATTGCTCCTATTGTAGCTGAATTTGTTTATTAGCTCTGGTTTTCCTTGGATTCTTTGAGATAGTCTACATACAGGTTCATGTCCTCTGCAAATAGAGATATCTTTACCGCTTTCTATTTTTGATGTTTTTATTTTTCTTATCTAATAGCTCTGGCTAGAACCTCCTGTAGCAGGTTAAATAGCAGCAGTAAAAAGGAATATCCTTGCCTTGTTCTTAGGGGGAAATCTATTTAGTCTTTCACCATTAATTATGATGTATGCCATGGGTCTTTCATAAGTACCCTTTGTAAGGTGGAGAAATTAAATTCCTAGTTTTCTGAGAGTCTATCATGAAATAGTGTTGGAATTTTTCAAATGCCTTTTCTGCACCAACTGAAATACTCATATATAGGTTTTTTTTCCCTTTCTTCTACTAATAATATGTATTGCTTTAGTTGATATATTTATATTGAATCACCCTTGCATTCCTGGGATAAATGCTATTCACTCATAATGAATAATTCTTTTAACAGACTACTGAATGCAATTTACTAATATTTTGTTTAACATTTTTGCATCTATACTTGTAAGGATTTTGAGTTCCAGTACAATATTTAATAAATCACTTAAGATAATCAGCACTTTATTATAAAATAGGCTTTGTGGAAGATCATCTTGCCCTGCTGTAGGTTAATGTAAGTGTTCTGACCATGTTTATATGGGCCAGATAAGCCATGATGTTTTGTAGATCAGCTATATCAAATTCACTTTCAACACTCTTAATGGAGATGTAACCCCATTGTAACTCAAGGAGCATCTGTAGTTGGTTTATTGTGTTGTTCAAGTCTTTTTTTTTGTTTTTAACTTTTCTTCCATATGATTGATCCATTTGTGATTTTAAGTAGGGCGCTAAAGTCACCAACTATTATCATAGAATTGTTTGTTTCTCCCTTCCATTCTGTCAATTGTACATCATATATTTGAGGGTTTGTCAATAGGTGCATAAATATTTATAACTTTTATTGCTCTATTGACTCAGCGATGTAGTCTCCTTTATCTCGTTCAAACTTTTTTAAGATTTAAAGTTTATTTTGTTTTAATATTTTAGCCACTCAGATTTATTTTGCTTATTACTTACATGTAATATATTTTTACTATCCTTTTCTTTCAAGTTATTTTTGTCTATAGGCATACAGCAAGTCTCCTGCGCTTTTTATTAATATTGCTGTATCATGTTTTAAACATTAATTCTGCCTTATTAATGTTTTTTGATTGGAAATCTTACTCTGTTCACATTTAAAGTAATTACTGGCAACACAGGGCGTAATTTTGCCACTTTGTTGCTTGTTTTTGATATGCGTTATAAAGTTTTCTTCCTTATTTCCTTCATTACTGCCTTTTAAAATAATTTTTTTGTAGTGAAAGTTCTGATTCTTATCTCATTTATTTATGTGTGTATTCTTTAGATATCTAGTTGGCAGTTCTATAGGGATTACATCTTTATCCTAAAGTTATAACAATATAATTTGAATTGATACCAGTTAAACAGCATACAAAAACTGCTACTCTACAGTTTCATCCTACTTTCTGTTATTAATGCCACAGGCTGCATCTTTATTCATTGTGTGCTCAATAATATAGATTACTGATTATTTTTACACATTCATCTTTTAAATTCTATAGAAAATAGAAAGTTATATTACAAACCAAAATCAGAAAACAAAATTATTTTTTATAATTGTCCATGTATTTACTTTTTCCTCGCCCTTTTTTTTTAGAAAAAAATGGTATATTAGTCTGTTCTAAATTGCTATTAAGGAAATACCAGACACTGGGTATTTATGAAGAAAAGAGGTTTAATTGACTCACAGTTCCATGTGGCTGGGGAGGCCTCAGAAAACTTAAAATATGGCAGAAAGCACCTCTTACAGCAGCAGGAGAGACAATGAAAGCCAGTAGGGGAAATGCTAAAGCTTATTAAAACCATCAGATCTTGTGAGAAATCACTCTCATAAGAACAGCATGGGGGAACCGCCCCCATGATTCAGTTACCTCCCACCAGCAGCCTTTTTTATGCCTTATTTGTTTGTGGTTTTTGTTTTTATTGACTAGACTTTAACCTTATAATGTAGAAACTCTGGAAAGCAGATTCTCCCTCCTCCTCCAGGGCTTGTTGGTTTTTAAAAAAATGTTTTATGGTGTCCCTGTTTTGGCAATCAGCCTGAGGTAAAAACTTAAGGTCTTATTCAGGTCATTCCTGGGTGTTTGTCTTTCCCTGGGCAGGTACGTTGGCTTTCTAAATTCCCTCACATATGCAATTACTTTTCAGTCTCCAAAAACAGGTGTATCCTTTTTGAATCCCTTGGTGGCTACTTCAGTTTATGGAGGTTGGGTAACTGGTGACCAGCCTACATGCCCACACCACAGTTACCAGAGAAGCATTCCATAATTAGAACACAGAGCCCTGATATTTGGAAGGCCAGGTCTTTATTGCCCACCCTGACTCCAGCAAGACCCTTCACCCTTGCATGTGGGTTATGGACCCCGATGCTGCATGACATGAGACTGTCGTTGGGGGGATGGTCGTTGCAACTCTGCTAGTTTCTTAAATAAAACAAAGATTACCATAATGTACCAGCCAAGCTATCCCCTGGAAGTTGCAAGTGTTCAAATAAACTACAGAAGTTCAAAATATTCCCCTCAGCCAATATTTTTCACTATAATTGTTGTGCAAATGGAGAGACAGATTTTTGGTACTTTGTACTCTGCCATTTTTCTTGACTTTATTCCCCTAAGGATCAGTTTTAATAGTAAAGCATAGTTACTCTTTGAAGCATATTAGTTTTCCTATATTGGAAGTCCTAATTTGCTCCTCTTTTATTAAATTTAAAATGTGTATGACTCACGATATTGGCATCCTAAAATAAATAACTCTTTGTAATCCAGACATTTTGATTAATCAGAAACTTACATTACACTAACATCCTAGTCAATCAAGTATCTATGCAGCACTGTGGGCCCACTTTGCAGAGTGACTATAATTGCCTTGCTTTGCCATTGATGATTGCTCTAGAGTGTGAAATTATTATGTGTATGAAGCCTCTTGTAGAGAGAACTTCACCTATGCTTGTGGCATTACTATTGGAGAAATGAGTGCCTTCTGGGGACAGTCAGCTCAACTGACTTAAATTTTGCAGTGTGACACCACAAAAGAAATCTCTATTTAAAGTATAGATTTCAGTGTAAAAACTTAAATTTACCTTTTTATTGCTATGTTTGGTGATATAAATGCAGCTAAAAACATGAGTTAACAAAGTGGGGTTTAGAAAGAAAATGTCATAGACCACCTGAGCTTCATGGAATGTCTTTTTGTAAAAAAGTCCCTAGAAAATCAGGAAACTTATGAAAGAAGCTTTTATATATATATATATATATATATATATATATATATATGTTTAAAACTTATATTGGATTAAGATTAGAATACTTAATGGGGTCTAAAATGACAAAAGGGGACATGAGAATGTAAGCAAGGACTGTCAGTGCTTAATTTATTAGCAGCATGTGCTCACCAGGGAACCACTGTCTAAAAGCCAATCTCCTGAGAACAAACAGCATTGAGTCTGAAATTCAAATTTCCCAGAATGGAAAATGATGAGCCCTAGAATTTTAGAGTCTTGTCATTAAATTTGCAAAGTTCAGTTATACCACAGCCTGGCTACTTAACTCTTATTACTCTTCTCATTGGGTCTGCTTAACCCAACTAAAGAATCAGGGAGTCAGACTAAATATCCTTCGTAAAGACACATCCTCCAGTTTAGACACTTTGAATATCCAAATAAAGTTCTGTCCCTGCAGGTGTTCTTGTTTTATAGCATCCTTTTAGAGCTGTAGTCTATCTGCAGAGGAAGGACTACAGACAGGCTTGGAGTACATGAGTTCATTACAAATATCATGTTTTATAAATTGATGCCAGTGTTCTTGACCTGTCTTGTGAACAATCAGGACCTTACTTCCTGTGTCACTCTCTCCCCTTTGCATCTTACACTTTCAGCTAATCTTAGAGTTCTAAAACAGACTTTCAGAATATTCATTCTCTTGCTTCCTTTCCTCTAGAGTTATTTCTGTTCATTATTGTCCTTTTTATGTGGTTTTTTAATTCTGATTAGAAGGCAACTAAAATAGTCTTGATTATTGATCAGTATGTTGAATCTCTAACTTATTTCTTCAATGGTTAGACATATTTTTCATAGTTAACACTTCTAGCCAGAATGAGTTTTAAAATGTGCATATTTAGTTTACTATTTTTCTTCCTTCAAGCCTCTGAAAATATTGATGGTGTCTCAAAATTAATAATTTACTGACTAAAAAATAATTCCATTGATATAGTCATATTTATTTATAATGTATCAAATCTAATACCATAAGTAGTCCCAGGAATTTGGTTCCCACTTTGGAGTTATACTTAATTTCAATTTTTCTTTTTTTTTTTTTTTGAGATGTAGTCTCACTCTATTGCAGGATGGAGTGCAGTGGCCCAATCTCAGCTCACTGCAACCTCTGCCTTCTGAGTTCAAGCGATTCCAAGTAGCTGGGACTACAGGCACACACCACCACACCCAGCTGATGTTTGTGCTTTTAGTAGAGATGGGGTTACACCATGTTGGCCTGGATGGTCTCAATCTCTTGACTTTGTGATCCACCTGCCTCAGCCTCCCAAAGTGCTGGGATTACAGGCATGAGACACCACACCCAACCGAATTTCAGTTTCTTTATAAACCCCAGTTCATTTTTATCTCCTCTGGGACATATATTAATAATCATCTTAGCATTATTTTAGTTGTTATGGATGAGATAACTGTAGTTTGATGTTTACTTCTTTTTCACCTGCCAATGGTCACCAGAGCTGTGTGGTCCTGTAAGTTTGCTTACCCTTACAAAAAACTTATATTTTAAAATGATTGCTATGGCTGTACTGGATCATAGATCCATAACTCTTGGATTTGTCAAAAAGTACCCAAATGCTCCACCACAAACACTGATCTTTATTTTTTGCTTATTAAAACAAGTAATAGACCAGGATGTTAATGGATTCCAAGAAGAAAAGAAATTGACCAAAGTAACTTTGGAAAATGGTATTTGACTGGATACTCTAGGCTAACACAAACTGAGCTGTATGTAAACACTGTATCTAGTTGGTAATTTTATCACAGGGACAAAATTAATTCTGACATTACTTTTCATTTACACTAGGCTGAGAATATGAGTAAGTTGTAGAGAATGTGAGCTAGATTCCTTACTGTTGCAAAAGGAAGTTATAAGTAAGAAAGGGTAAAAGACTAGAAAAACTCTGTGGTGCTGGATTAGAGTTGAAGATACCAATTACACACAGATAAGATATGCAGATGAGGTAGACTGAAAGGGAGATGTAGGTGCATAGATAGAGAGAAAGATGAGATAGATAGATAGATAGATAGATAGATAGATAACAGATAGAAAGGGAGAGAGATTGATAGATAATGTATATACATGGGTTAGGACACACTATTCCTAGTTGTGTCTGCTAAGAGGCATATGCATCCCACAAGCAATGAGCATAAATCTTGGTTTTTAAATAACATTCTCCAATATAAGGATTCAGATCTCTGGAGCAATGGTTGCTTCTAGGACTGGGAGAGCGAAAACCTAAGATAATCCTGCAGCAACCTGATGTACCAGCATGCAAGAAAGTGCTCAAATACAAAGGTGGGGCACGTGTCACAATCCAAAGTAAAATATAAAGAGAAGTGAGTCCATACTATGTAAATAAATTGTTAATTAAATCAGTGAGAAGGAAGAGACTAATGTCTCCCATGGAAGAATTTCAAATAATTTATGTAGAAAAAGTGAGGGCAAAGGAAAATCGCCATTAGAACACTACAGTGATAGTTGCTGTTGGCGAGATCCAATGAAAGCCCCTATTAGTGGGTGAAACTTGAGGAGGAGACAGAATCTTTGCAGAGCCTGAAAGTATTTTTAACTGAATATTTACTAATTACCATGATTGTTTTAGCATACATTACAAATTCATTGTTATTTCTGCTTTAAGGAGGTGGAATTTAGTTTTCCTCTCCTTAAGTGTGGGCTCGATTTAGTGACTCAATTAACATATAGAAGGTGGAAGGGAAAAGTAATAATCTCACAGAGGAAAAACCTGGCAGACACAAAGCCAAACCGAGTGATCGCGGTTCACCTTATCCCCATAGGATGTGATGAAAAAACCACCTCACCTCTGCTACATTTTATCCTCAAATCCATAATCCTAGTCTAGTCAAACCAACATAAACCAGGGAAACTCCATGCATATCCGACTGGTTTTAGCAAAAGCGTCAAGGCATGAAAAACAGGGAAAGACTGAGACACTGTCACAGAGTCAAAGACACTAAGGAATCATGATGACCAAACACAGCACATACCCTCTATTGGATCCCAAACCAATAATAATAATAATAATAGAAAAGTGGCAAAATCCAAATGAATTGTATAGTCTAGTTATAGTATTATACCAATGTTAATTTTTTTAGTATTTTTAAATATCTTGTAGTTACATAAGACGTTAACCTTAGGGGAAGTTAAAGGCTCATTGAAACCATCCATCTATCTCTGGAATTCTTCTTGAAATCTAAAATTATTTCAAAATAAAAAAAATTTTTTAATAGAGCAGGAAAGAAGTTAAAGCAGGCCGAGCGTGGTGGCTCACCCGAGCCGGAGGCAGGCAGATCACTTAAGCCCAAGAGTTTGAGACCAGCCTGGCCAACATAGTGAAACCCTATGTTTACTGAAAATACAAAAAGTAGCTGGGGCACGGTGGTGTGCACCTGTAGTCCCAGCTACTCAGGAGGCTGAGGCAGGAGAATTGCTTGAACCCAGGAGGCAGAGGTTGCATTGAGCCGAGATTGCGCCACTGCACTCCATCCTGGGTAACAGAAAAATAAAAGCGGATAAAGCGTCAAAATGGAAAGCAGGGGAACAGGGCTCTATTTTGTCTTAATAGGGAGGTCTACAAGTTCTGGCACCATTGTCATATGTTTATAGCAGAGCAGAAAGCCAGGGCTGGGCAGTGTCTGGGCAACAGCCTCAGGATAAAGTAGACAGCAGATAAGGGAACTGAGGCCAGACTCCAGAAAAAAAAAATAAATATTTATACAGAGAGAAATACCAATATAAACAAACTTCTACTGCTCTGATGAAAAATGTAAGATGATTGACAGGGTACTAATTCATATTTACCCTTAAAATCAGAAAATATAAACACTATTAAAACAAAATGTTTACATAGATCCAAGCTTATATTGTGAAATTAGAGCTTCTCATTGTTCTCTAGGTGGGGATGTGTACAACATTGGTGGACCCCGGTAGACTCAAGCTTGCTCAGGTACAGCTGATCATCTGGGAACCCTAAGCATGGCCCCCTGAGTCAATAAATGACAAGATTGGTCAGGCTGGTTCTGCCTTCAAGAACAGAGATTCCACTTTAGCTGAGAGAAGGTAATAGTTTTTAAAATTCTATTTTGCTATGTCTATGCCATTTTTAAATGTATGGATTTCTCAAGATCCTCTATCTGTGACTTCGGGTGTGATATTTCAGGCACATCACTTGTTGTAGCCCACTGGTGTCCCCATCCTGCCATGTTATGATATGGAAGATCCTCACTTCCATGTAGGCTCATTTCTCCTTCTCACTTTACAACATACTTTACATGCATGGAGAACTCTATCAGACTATGGGGTAATTTTTGCTTCAATCATCAAACAGTTTAGAAAACTCAAGAAGGCTAGCGTATCATATTTATCCATGTTTTATTATTTCTACTTTCTCTTCATTCCTGATGTTATAAGTTTCCTTCTTTTATCATTTTGTTTCCGAATTGAGAACTTCCTGGCTGGATGTGGTGGCTTATGCCTGTAATCAACTTTGGAAGGCCGAGGCAGGTGGATCACCTGAGGTAGAAGTTTGAGGCCAAGGCGGGTGAATCACCTGAGGTCAGGAGTTCAAGACCAGCCTGGCCAACATGGCAAAACCCTGTCTCTACTAAAAATACAAAATCTAGCTAGGTGTGGTGGCAGGCACTTGTAATCGCCGCTACTTGGGAGGCTGAGGCAGGAGAATTGCTTGAACCAGGAAGGCGGAGGTTGCAGTGAGCTGAGATCATGCCACTGCACTCAGCCTGGGCGACAAGAGTGAAACTCTGTTTCAAAGAAAAAAAGAAACTCCTTTAGCCATATCTTTAAGAAGGTTGTTGTCTTCTTCCTTAAGTCCCAGGGCCCCTTGGCAGCCTGCAGTGTGGATCTGGGATACACACTGTGGGCACGGGCTGTAGGAAGTCTTGAAAGTCTGGCAGGGGGGTCTGCACTTAACCTAAGAGATAACGCACCAGCACTTCTGAAACCAGACAGAGTTGGATGGAAGCCATATTTCAAGGTGATTGTCTATATTTATGAGGATTAATCTTTTGCATAATTTGGAAGACCTTGTATACTCCCTGGAAAGATATGGTAATAATTTCAATAAATATTTAAGGACTAAACCAAGGTGAGGCTGATGGGACTGAGGAGAAGCAGCTGCATGTTACATATTGAGATCACCTAAAGACAGGAAATTGATGTTGTATATAAGGTTGATTTTGAAGAGTAAGGAGACATATCTGGTCCCCAGTCTCATCTCTGGAAAGAACTGCACTAGACTCAACCCACCCTAATTACCTGTTCTCTCCTGATTGTGAAGTCTATGAAAAGAAACCCACAGGTCATTTTTCAGAAAATGAAGACGTGATGTTAGTAGCAAAATCTCACTGTGTGTTGAGTGAACATTTATGAACTGTCAGGAAGGAGGCCTTCATTGCTCTGTTGTCAAGAATGGGAGACACAAAGTGCTCAGCCAGGACTCTGATTTAAGCTCCATGTGAAGGAACTTGGCCTATGCTCCCTGGACATGCAGTTCACTATTTGGAGAGTGTGGCCAGTTTGCCTGATGGGAGGAATCTCATGAACTGCATGGCAGGAGCCACCCCTTGCAGCAAGAAGTCCACAAACAGGACCTTTCCCTGGCAACGGTGAGGTCAACTGGGGCCTGGAGCTGCCCAAAACTGGCTGCACGCTCCAGGGACGGGAGTTTTAGTGACCTGGAGGGAGGCTCTACCTGTGACTGCTTTAGGGCTGCTGTGAGAACCATGGTCCACTTGGCGTCTGTTAGCTGAGATGTGGGAATGAGGAGACACCACTGAGCTGCAGAGGTCAACAGGGATGTGGAGATGTCTTTTATTGCAATTAAGTTTTCTAGTCATCAAACCTCTTTGAGGTATGAATCAACTTTGAAATTCTGAAAGTGTTTTGATCATAGTATTCAGGGATTTATTTTTTAACTGAGATTTACATTGCCATGTATTTGCAGTAATATTTTTGTTAAAAGTTGTATTGCAATGTATTTAGCCAGAACGCAGTGTCTGTGAGAAAGAAAATATACTAGAACTTCTTACTACCTTCTATGATATAAAGTTTAAAATTAATTATATAATGTAACCAGTGACTTTCCTGTTTTTTAAAAAAAATCACATAATCAAAAAAATAAACTTATTGTCTGTATATATTTGTTTTAATCAGTATATACTCACCCATGGGTATATTAATTTCACTCACAGTCAAATACAATTATAAAATATATATTTTGGAATAATGTGACCCACAGATTCATGATGCAATATAGTATGAATTAATTCTTTTTTATTATAGTCATCAAATGCTTGTGTCAACTTCTCAATGAGGGGTCAAGCCCTGAAGGACCTAATGAATCCACATGGGTTTAGTGTGTAGGGGAGCCCACATGGGTGGTGCTCCTGGACATCTGAATGTCTCCTGATATAATTTCTGAAATATTTCTGTCACATCAATTACCTATGTCTGCTTGGGTGAAGCTGGAAAAATTCAATAATTTCATCACAGAATAACATCTTGAATTCTTTAACATTCCCAGCAGTGAACCCAATGCTGCATGCAATTCTTGTATGCAGCGCCACCGAGCTGCATACAAGACTCGAGAATCAGAGGTAAGAAGCTAGCCAGAAGTCATCCAGATTCTACAACATATGTAGTGCTGGGTCAGGTCAGTTCAGCTCTAAAATAATACATTTACTAAAATGATGGATTTATATAGAAATTTTCCAAATGGGAGGTGTGGGAAATAGCATATGGAGAATTGACAGTATTGAAAGTTAAAAAGAAAGTCAGAAATGCAAATCCCTCCTCACTCCTTTACACCCAGGGCAGTTTTGAGCCCCTTGGCTGCTAAACAGGTGGGAGACAAATTCAACAGCCTTATTGACATTCACACATTCCTCATTTTCCAAAACAAAACAAACAACAATAAAAGCAGATCCAGGCCCAGTGGCTCACGCCTGTAATCCCAGCCTTTGGGGCCCGGGGGGGGGGGCCGGGGTCGGGGTCAGGGCGGGGGGGCCCGGGGGGCGCCCCGGCTCAAAAAAAATATTGGGCCCCCCCCGTTGGCGGGGGGGAGCTTGACCCGGGGGCGGGGGGGCGGGTTGGCGGGGGGGGGGGGGGGGGGGAAAAAAAAAAAAAAAAAAAAAAAAAACAAAGCCCCCCCGGGGGGGGGGGGTATCTCTTTTCGCGGGTAGTGGAAATTTTCTTTTACTTTCGGGGGGGGACCTCCGGGGGTGGGTGCGGGGGGGGGGGGGGGGGGGGGGGGGGCGGGGGCAGGGGGCCGGGGGGGGGGGGGGAGGAGAAACGAGGGGCGGGGGGGGGAGGGGGGGGGGGGGGGGGGGGGGGGGGCGCCGGGGGGGGGGGGGGGGGGGGGGGGGGGGGGGGGGGGGGGGGGGGGGGGGGGGGCGGGGCGGGGGGACGGGGGGGGGGGGGGGGCCGCCTGTAATCCCAGCACTTTGGGAGGCTGAGGTGGGCAGATCATCTGAGGTCAGGAGCTCAAGACCAGCCTGGCCAACATGGCGAAAGCCCGTCTCTACTAAAAATACAAACATTAGTTGGGCATGGTGGTGGGTGCCTGTAATCCCAGCTGCTCAGGAGGCTGAGGCAGATGAACAGCTTGAACTCAGGAAGTGGAGGTTGCAGTGAGTTGAGATTGCACCATTGCACTCCAGCCTGGGTGACAGAGTGAGACTTCATCAAAAAAAAGAAAAGAAAAGAAAAGACTGTGAGATACTTTTTTTTTCCATTGAAATCATTGCCTCTTAACCTGGCATAATTTGAACAACTCAAGCAGTGAGAAGCCAGAGCCAGGCACATTTCCCTAAGACTTAACAACAGGTGTTTTAATAGTTTGTGAGGATATTGATAAACAGCTGGATTAGACTTTGGGATAAATTAATTAAGCCCTCATATTTTATTGGTGAAAAGACAGGTCCTGAGAGACAATAAAAAAAGATACTTGATTTTTACTGTAGAGTTGATCCTGGGACAATGTGGACCTGAACTGTGCAAGTCCACTTACAGAGGATTTTTAAAAGTAAACGCAGTAGGTCCGTATAGGTAGTTTCCACATTTGAAACCAAACATTGGAGGAAAATACAGTATTGGCCAGGTGCCAGGCCTGCATGCACAAAGGGTGGCCTTTTCCTACCCACAGGCTCCACAAGGCTGACTTCAGGACCTGGGCACACATGGATTTGGGTGTCCAAAGTGGGTCCTGGAACCAATCTCCGGCTACCAAGGGATGGCTGTGTTTGAACCATGACTTGGGTTTGGAGAGATTAATGACAACAGTGGCTAAGCATGGAAAGGGTTTCTATGGTGGGACTGCATCGGACCACCTCTGAATGTGTGTATTATGACTCATTGGAGCCTGTTGTGTTAGCCCATAAGGAGAGTAATTATTGGTTGACACTTGCTCATCCTCTACAGCTCAGTCAAGTGAATGTTCAGTTTAGTAAACAAATCTAAATTATTATTTGATTGGGGTTAGCAGGATGCAAATAATAAGATTTACTCAGAGTATCCTAAAAATCCCCCCAGTTTTATTTAGTTTTGTGGAATTATGTCTGCTTTCCAATTTTGCAACATTTCCTTGCACTTTAAAACATTCTTCCCTGATGCTGCAATGAGTCTTTTACAATCCATCTCTGATACAAGACAAAAGATATTTCAATGAAAAACAGAGATTGATTTTGTACATAAGCTAAAACCAAACTAAACAAACCCAGTAGCACACCTGCTCTGCTCATTCCCTTGTGCCCAAGAGAAAAAAAAGAAAATAAAGACCCCGTCAAGGAAACATGCCTTAGCAAATCTCTTACTCATCATTTGGAAATTTATCACCAGCAAACTGAGGGCAAAACCCGTCTTCTCTCAGCTACTTGTAGATAATTCACATCTTTGTCAAAAGACTCTTTCAAAAAATGTGAAAAATTGATTTTGATGAGTAAAGGAAATACCAGTCATGAGGAATGGAGAAGAAAATGCACATAGATAATTTGTCTTGTCACATTTTATGTCTACATATTGAGAGTATCAAGGAGATGCATGCCTGGTGATAAATAAAGACAAACAGTTGACCTTGGAGGCATGGAATTGGGACTTGGAACTGCAGCCCCTAGCTCAGATTTTCTTATGTTATTAACCATCTGGAGAGACAGGCACATTGGCATCCATGGTTTACCTACACTAAACCTCTTGCATACAGATGAGCAAACTGAGACCTAAAAAAATAAACTGGCCCAAATTTCCAGAAGTAGGTGACTTTGTCACATGAGTGGGTGAATAGTCTCAAAGATTAGTGAAGTCTACAAGACTGTGGGAGAGTCATCAACTAAGTTGTGCAAACTGTCCAATCCCCTCCCAGATTTCACATGAAAAATTTCAGTGGGTACAGAGCCAAATGAAGGGAGTTGGGAACACACACGAGAGCTGGTGTGGCCATTGAGATGCCTGAGCATTTCCCAGTGGAGTTTTTATTTTTAGAAGGAAATATCTGCAGCATCTTATCCAATGCTCTGCTTAGGATCTCAGATGCTCTGAGTACACTAGGCTCTGCCTGTGATCCTACATTAGGAAAAACCAAGAGAGATGTAGCCATTGTGCTTGTGTTTTACCTAGAGGGAGGCTCACAGCCCCATCCAAACAACTTCTACACCCCACGGTTGATCCCAGAGGCTGATGGGGAATGTCTTAACCAGCTGCAGCCCAAGGTATGGTTCTAACTCATAGAAGCTCCTCTGAGAAATCTGAAGGGCTTCATTAGGGCCATCAGTAGGGTTGCTTGTCTTGCCACATTTCTGGGACTTTGAAATTTTGTTAATGATTTTCTTTAATATATTTTTTTTGATGGAGTCTTGCTCTGTCACCCATGCTGGAGTGCAGTGGCACGATCCTGGCTCAGCACAGCCTCTGCCTCCTGGGTTTGAGCAATTCTCCTGCCTCACCCTTCTCAGTAGCTGGGATTATAGACACTCGCCACCACAACTGGCTAATTTTTGTATTTTTAGTAGAGATGGGTTTCACCATATTGGCCAGGCTGATATAAAACTCCTGACCTCAAGTGATCCACCCTCCTCAGCCTCCCAAAGTGCTGGGATTACAGATGTGAGCCACCACACCAAGCCATACTAGCTTAAATATTCTAACACAAAATGATACCTTAACCTATCATTAATATTTCCACTTCTGAGAAGGATGCAACTGCTGTGCTCTTTTTGAAATAATTACTTTTGAAAATAATTATTTCAAAATGTAGTCTTACCACACAGTCCTATTTCTATTGGGATTTTAAAAGATTACACAAAATAGCCATCGCATTTCACTTAATGTGCCCTATATAATGCAGCACCCAGCCTGCTATAGCCGCTTGGGTGGCTCTTGCCCACACTCACCTCCTGGCTCTCTCACCTGCATCAAGGTTGTGATCAAATGGGAGATTCTCACTCCATCCCCTCTTCCCCCCTAATTCAGATTGTAGCCCACCCCTCAGCAGTGCCTATTCCTTTTCCTTCATTTTGTGCCATAACTTTTGACATTTTCCAACATTCTAGTTATGCTTATTTCTTTTGTGAACTATTTGCTCCTTTGCACAAAATTGCAAGTTCCACCAGGACAGATTTTTTTTATGGGTTTATTCTTTGCGGTATGTCCAGTGCCTAGAAAAGTACCCGGCACAGTGTTAAGTGTTATGAAGTATTTCCTGAATAAAGATTGAATGTTGTGACAAGTTTCACTGTGACTCCTCATCTTGTGTCTACACTCTGAAGTTTCTTCTTGTCTGCCTGGGGAGGTATGCTAGGTACCCTTAGCCTCTACCACTCAAGGTCCCCGTCTACATGAGTGTAATCACCATCGAGTGTCAACAGCTCCATCCCTTCCCCCACTCTCATTCAGAAGCTCCTCATCTGCTCTGGGATGGGACAAACTCGCTCTTGTGTCATCATTTTTCCAAGTTTATTAAAACGCAAAATGTGAGTGTCTACTCTTTTCTTTTCCTTTGTCCTTTTGTTAAAACGTCCCCTTCAAAAGACAAGATGCCAAGGTTTAGCCTAAATGGGAGCAAAATAGTGGTCAACTGGAGAACAAGGGAGGAAAACCACATTGGTTCATCTATCAAATCATTGCATTTCTATATGATTAAGCACAAAATAAAATGTCTTTGAAGAAGTTGTGCAGTCCCAAATGCCTTTAACTAATAAGCAGGTCTTGAAGGACATGGTAAAGCCCACATCAAAGCCAAGTTAATTAGTATTTTATCCTTATGCATCCATGGGGACAAGCAGTTCAGCTAAACTTTCATGAAACAAAGACATTTGTGGGGTCTGTGTCTGGCCTTGTCATAGGTGGGACATCCTTTGAGGGGTATCCATGAGTCTTAGCTAAGTCAATGCGGAAAGGGAGTTTTTGGCAGTAAGGCAGGAACACAAGGTGGGCATTTCTTCAACATCACTGTTTCCCAGTGTCTCAGGGCTCGAGTAAAATTCAACAGTGTCACTATCAATACCTGAGCATACATCATAAAAGAAATAGCTGAACACTCCAAATCTTTATTTACTGAGGAACTGCCTAACAACCATGTTCATGGATTTTGAAAATACAATGGCATGCTGCATCTTGCCATCTGGGACACGTTCCAGACTCAAATGAATCCCATGGACATAAGATTAGCCACAGACAGAATTGTGAAGAGCAACAGAACATCTTAAACTACATGGATAATTCAGAATCTAAGTGAAAAAAATAAAACTGGAATGCTTGGGGCCACTCTGTGAGTTATGAGGTGCACGATTCAGGTCATTCTTTTCAACCATAGCCACAGACGCAAAAGACAATGGAACTGAGTAACTTGCAGTCTTGTCATGAACACCACGCTGGAGTGAAATAGCGTGATCTCCGCTCACTGCAACTTCCGCCTCCTGGATTCAAGTGATTCTCCTGCCTCCACCTCCTGAGTAGCTGCCATTACAGGCACCTGCCGCCACACACGGCTAATTTTTTGTATTTTTAGTAGAGATGGGGCTTCACCATGTTGGCCAGGCTGGTCTCGAACTCCTGACCTTGAGTGATCCATCTGCCCCGGCCTCCCAAAGTGCTGGAATTACAGGCCTGAGCCACCGCACCTGGCTATGTAATTTTCTAATCTTTAATGTTCTTCTATAGAAGACTGAAGATTATCTATAGAAATCGAAGAACTCCGTATATTCAATCTTTAGTTTTTTTGTTCATTTTCTTTTTTTTTTTTTTAGGAGTCTCACTCTGTTGCCCAGGCTGGAATGTAGAATGTAGTGGCACAATCTCAGGTCACTACTACCTCTGCTCTTGGGTTCAAGTGATTCTCCCACCTCAGCCTCCTGAGTAGCTGCGCTTACAGGCATGCACTATCACACTCAGCTAATTTTTGTATTTTTAGGAGAGAAGGGTTTTGCCATGTTGCCCAGGATGGTGTTGAGCTCCTCAGCTCAAGTGATCTGCCCCACTTAGCCTCCCAAAGTGTTGGGATTATAGGCATGAGCCATCACGCCCCACCTTATGTTTTCAGTCTTTAAAAGAATGCCTATGTCTTCATAGAGTTTTGCTCAGTGTTAATGAAGAAATCCTTGCCAAAGTCCCACCAAGTGCCCCATGTACAGTGGCAATACCCTGAGCTCCCAGATGTTGCAAGCTGCTTCACTGGATGCTGAGACTTGGTTACTGCAGAAATGCTGAGACTGCTTGTTGAGGAAGGAGGAGATTATAAGTAAATAATCTTTCGAAGACTTTTTTTTTTGAGATGGAGTTTCATTCTTGTTGTCCAGGCTGCAGTGCAATGGCATGATCTTGGCTCACTGCAACCTCTGCCTCCTGGGTTCAAGCAATTCTCCTGCTTCAGCCTCCTGAGTAGCTGGGCTTATGGGCATGCGCCACCATGCCCAGCTAATTTTTGTTTTTAGTAGAGATAGGGTTTCTCCATATTGGTCAGGATGGTCTTGAACTACTAACTTCAGGTGATCTGCCCACCTCAGTCCCCCAAAGTGCTGGGATTACCAGTGTAAGCCACCACACCCAGCCTTGCTGAGGATCTGTAAAGCTATTCACAAACTTAGATCACAAATCTACCGTTGGAAGTTGTTTTCTCTGGGAAACTACATTGCTGTTTGTGCCTAACACAGTGTGGACATGGTGGCTGCAGCTCTCCTAGGTCCTACTGTGGAAGCTTCCTCCTCAACAGAGCCTCAGTATTTAGCAAAGTAAAAAAATAAAAATAAAAAATCCATATCCTATCTGACTGCTGCCACCGCTGAAGGAATCTGTTCTTTCTCAACCAGCAATAAAACACAGAAAGTTTCCTTAAAGATGGGTCGTTGCTTTTCTTTTGAGTGACAATATCATTATCCAAGACTTCCACAGTTGTTGATCTGATCAAGGAAATATAGTGAAACCTTTTGTTTCAGGTTATGAAGCAAAGCATTTTATTAGATGCTCCACAAAGAGCATATTAATAATAAACAGCAACCCAGTTTTAGATTATTAGCACCAAACTATGTTTTAAAGATAATGTATAATACTTCTACACAAGGCGCAGAGTGGTGGCTCAAGCCTGGAATTCTAGCACTTTAGGAGGCCGACGTGGGAGGACTGCTTGAGCCCAGGAAGCGAAGGCTGCGATGAGCTGAGTTTGCACCACTGCACTCCAGCCTGGGTCACAAAGTGAGACCTTGTCTCAAACAAATAACAAAAGCCAAAAATAAAAGCTTGCCATGGCCCATGGGGACAGTGGTCATGGCCGTGTCAGCAAAGACACTTCAAGCCTATGGCGTTTGGAGGTTTGAGCCAGCCGCCACATCGGATGCATCTTCTGGGCTCTGCTGCAGAAATGGAGGGGCAGTGCTGGACCCCTTGCCCCACTCTGAAGTTTGGGCCATGGGCTGGATATGCTTTTGCTTGGGGACGATGCCACAGGTTCCTTCCTCCTTTCCAGAGACAGACACAGGTCCTCAAAGCCTCTCGTAGCTGGCCGAGGAAGCCAGACAGACACATTCCCTGTCCAGAAGGAAGGCCCCGGAGCTCCTCAGGAGATGGAAGCTGCGCAGGTAAGTGGGGTGGCATTCCCTGTCACCCCTACTGACCCTGGGGTCATCTGATTTGCAGAGCTGATACCCTGGCTTGTGGGGGAGGAAAGTTATATGTATTTTGAGATTTGTGTTTGTTAACATGTATTGTTATCAAGGCCAAGGAAGTCTACTGAGAAGGAAGGAGGAGGACACTGAATGCCAGCCCAGGCCACAACGAGGCCTCCAGCAGCCTGCTGTATGACTTAATAAATGCTGAGTCAATGCAGAGTTGCACTTGAAATCATCTCCCAAATCATTCCATTTAAATGGATCTTCTTGAAATGAGCTTTCTGCTTTTGGGAAGGTTAATAATCTGACCACATATATTCATAATGAATTTCTCTACATATGAATTCCAGAGTAATTATTCAGTAAGTCTAGAGTTAACATTCTTTCCATTGTTACTTGCATACATGTAGTGTGTTTACTCCCCTTCAGGCCAAATATTTTCCCTTATGTAGCATACCAACTGCAGAGCTATCAGATTAATTTTGAAGACTTCAATATGTTTCAAACACAAGATACCCGACCAATTCTTATGCAATTGTCTGTTTTTAGATCTCAAGTTATAGTGTTAAACTCATAACATTTTTTTACTACATTGAACTTATACAAAGCTTTTGGCTCAGAAAATGGTTAATCACCATTTAATTACATGTAGTTAATAAGCAAATATACAGAAAGTAAGTAAGGTAACACACAGAAAGCTCAATTGCTAACTTAACCCACTACCAGGTCTTTAATGCGGATGGCCACAGTTAGTTGACACTCATGAAACTCACCATTGACCTGGTGGTGACTGTCCTTCCGTTGTTATGTTTTGTGGGTACCATCCATGCGGAGACCTCGATCTTAGGTGGAGTGGCTCCTGGCTTTCTCCCCCACTGGACGTATCCAGCTCTCCTCCCTTCATCTCCTCTTCCAAGATAACCAGTGTGTTGTTTCCCCCTCTTTCTCCCTACTCAGCCAGACGGCTTACAAAGCAGGAACTGTTTCATATACATCTGACTTTCTCACTGAGATCTGTGTGTGCGCATCTGCATGTATGAATATGTGTGCACATGTGTGCATTCATGTGTATATGTGTGGCTGTGTACCAAGACCCCTGAGGTTAGTGGCTAAGTATAAGGAACCTGAAACTCTTACAAGTACTTTGAATATGAAAAGACAAACGTGTGCACCATAGGTGCATCAGTCCTTTCAGTTGCCCAATAGTCCATTTTATTTTAATGCTAATATTTGTGA
Organism: Ateles fusciceps; assembly: GCA_036589455.1. Classification (NCBI taxonomy): domain Eukaryota; kingdom Metazoa; phylum Chordata; class Mammalia; order Primates; family Atelidae; genus Ateles; species Ateles fusciceps. Next base: position 24,016 of record JAZHEH010002023.1, read on the forward strand.
TAATGCGGTGGATTCACAGAATGACGGAGTCACTGCCTCCCCAGCATCACTGCCCTACACAGGTGATATTATTCAGCGTGCACACATGTGGGCTGTTAAGTCTTTAGAGTAAACAGGGAGTTCATGGAGACCTGACTGCTCCCAGAAGCACTCAGCAAAGCCTAACATGACATAAACTGTGACAATTAATAACTAAATTAGGTAAAGCTACTGCATAAAAGATCATTAGCAACCAGATTACTATACATAACTATGAAAACAAAGAAATGAAATAACAGAAATCAAACTAAAGAACAAGAACCTATGACAAAAATGAGCCAATAAAGGGCTAACTTACAGATTTTTAATGGTAAGTCCTTCAAATTAATATGAGGAGAAAAAAAATACCCTAAAGAAAAGTTAACAAAGTAAGAAGAATACATGAAAAAAAATAAGGTACAGAGGCCAATAAACATTTTCTAAACTCTACCCCACATGAAACAGGTTACAGTGAGAGAGGATCCGTGCAGGAGTTCAGAAACACGGAAAATCTATCACCTCAACTTCTTTCTCAAGAATCAAGAAAGAAAAATCAAGTTGAAAGAATAAATGATGAAGGCAATAATAAAGGCAAGAACAAACCTCAATGAAATGGAAAAAAAATACAACAGATACAAACCAAGGCTAAAAGTTGTTTTTATAAACATTAATATAGTTAATAAACCACAAGCAAAATGGATTAAGAAAGCTTCAAAAACACAAGCGACCAATATCAGAATCAAAACAACGGCCTGCTCTACACAGCAGTATTATAACAAGATAATCAGAGAATTTTGTGAAATACATAGGATCAAAAGTCTGACAACAGGGATCACAGTGGATGATGCTAAAAACCCAACTTACTAAAATTGACACAAAAATTGGCATAAGAACAACCCTATATATATTACACAAAATTAATTACTTTAAAAAAATCAAATCAACAAACAATGTTCCACAAGGAAAAACACCAGGATCAGACTTGAAATTTTCCAAATATTTAAGGGAAAAAAAATATCAACACTGTTCAGACTCTCTCAAAGAGAAAGAAAGGAATGTTTTCATTTGTCTCATGAGGCCAGCATTACCTTAATACACCATCTGACCAGGCAATAGAAAAAAAAAAAGCACCCAGAAATAATAGATGCCCTGTTTCACACACACAGATACAAATATTCTAAGAAAAACACTGTTACATGAATTAAACCATTATTAAAAAACCTATTTCACTGATACCAACTGCAATATACTAAAAAATGCAAGAGTGGTTAACCCTTAAAAATAAATCATGTATAACATCCTATTGTTGGCAAAAGAAAGGGAGAAAATCATAATTATTAAGGATAAATGTGAAAAAGCACATTAAAATTCAATAAGAACTCACACATAACTTATCATATGTTAAAGAGGGCAACTTCTTTAATTTGATTTAGTCTAAAATAAACTTATTAAAAATAACGTAAGTAATACGTGCTTATTAAAACCTTTCCCCTGGAATCAAAACTAAACAAGATTTCCTTAAAACACCACCCGCATTAACAGTGTATCGGAGGTTTAATTAGGACAATAAAACAAAAAAATAAAGTGTAATGTCCAACATTTAAGCAGCAAACGATTACATGCGACTGACAATTACATACATGGAAAATTCACCACAACCCTAAAATAATCACAGTTAATGGGTGAATTAAGCGAGGTTACTAGTGGATGCATGATCAAGGTATAAAATCGATTCGATTCCTTTGTACAAGAAAGCAGGAAATAAAAAATGAAATTAAACCATAAAGACCACACTAGGAAACAAATACCTACAACAGAAATGAACCAGTAAAGGACTCATCCATAAAGTGTCTTTAAAAACGCTTCACATCAATATAGAAAAAACGCAAATGACCCAAGACAAAAAGAACACTAGAGATGAGGGGGGAAAAGGGGTCCATCGGAGAATACAGATTTGCTAAGCCGTTCTTTGAAGCTGGTTATTTCCAGTTCCAGATGAAAGGATACCCACAGGCAGCCCGGAGGGCTGGACCCTAGCGGGCAGGACACCCAGGAGGGGACAGAGGCCCCGGCAGTAGGGGAACCGGGGCCCAGGGGGACCCCAGCCTCCTCCCCGGCTAACGCCCAAGGCTCCCGCCGCTCACAGGCTCCAGCGCCCTCTCATCGGGTCCTGATCCGGGCTCCCTTTCTCACCCCGGGGCGGGTAGGAGGCCCTGGACCCCAGTCCCGGAGCACACGGAGGCTCCAGGGATTTCACGGAGGGAAGGCGAAGGCTCCTCTCCGACCCGGGGATCCTCCAGCGCCACCCCCCACGGGCTCTGAAAAGGCGAGGAGGATGCCAGGAGTTGGGTTCAAGCCGCACAGAGCCCGGGATTCACGAAGGAAAAGGTGGGGGGGGGGGGGTGCTGTGCATCGGAGGGGTTCTGGATCAGGCTGGGATGGCAGCTCCGGGAGGGGCAGAAGGCTCCGCTGGGCTCCCAGGCTGTGGCCTCCCTCCCCGGCCTGCAACACCCGGCGCCGCGGGAGCCCTCCTGCCTTTCCCCGCAGGCCGCTCCCCCGGGGGTCGAGACTCCTACCCGGGCACCCTCCGCCGCCGGCACCCCATACTTCCAAACTCACCCACCCTTCGCTGGGCCGCCGTCTCCTCCTTTCAGCGCTGGACGCCACAGGCTCTGGACTTCTTGGGCTCTGGGAGAAGGCGCAGTGGAGGCCACGCTGTTGCCACCTTGCTGCCTCCAGCCTCCAGCGAGAGTATGGGCGGGCGCGCCCAGTCCTCTTCCTTCTCCTCCTGCCCAGGGCGGAGCAGCCTCCAGCATCCAGGGAGAGTGCGGGCAGGCTGCGCCCGCTCCTCTTCCTTCTCGTCCTGCCCAGAGCGGAGAAGCAGACACCACAAAACCTGGCGTAGGATGAAATGACCTAAGACCACGGAGAAACTATTTATATTGGCTCCTATTTAAACGCGCCTCCTGAAAGGCATATTCAGATTGGATGAGAGCCACTGCGTAAAACAACTCTGATTGGATAGTATGACCCAATCAGGGTTGGCCAAAAGGTTCCTTCTCGTCCTATCAGAACGAGGGTACAGACGGTGGGGGGGAGGGGCAGAGCCAGTGCCATCACCGGAGTCGGAAGCTGCTGCACATGCAGAGGACATCTTTGGCTTTATAGCCACCTCGCCTTCTGCTTTGCCTCCTGTGAGACCCTGCAGGGCGGGAGAATGTGGCCCCAGACTGAAGTGAGGAGAAAGTAGCCCCGCGGAGGGTGAGTCTGGAGAGGCTGGAGTGGGGGCTGTGAGGGGGCGCCCGGACAGGAGTCTCGGCCTCTGCTGGGAGCAGCATATTCAGTGTATAATGTAAATAGCAGGGAAAATAGGTCTTAACTGCTTGTGTTATCGGTGAGAAAGACTTCCAGCCAATCGCAGGCTGCTAGGAGTTATGTTTTAGGGTAGTCGAGAGTTAAACTCGGCGGGGCGCAGTGGCTCACGCCTGTAATCCCAGCACTTTGGGAGACCGAGGTGGGTGGATCACGAGGTCAGGAGTTCCAAACCAGCCTGGCCAACATGCCGAAACCCCGTCTCTACTAAAGATACAGAAAAAATTAGCCAGGCATGGTGATGTACGCCTGTAATCCCAGCTACTCGGGAGGCTGAGGCAGGAGAATCGCTTGAACCCAGGTGGCAGAGGTTGCAGTGAGCCGAGATCGTGCCTTCGCACTCCAGCCTGGGCCACAGGGTGAGACTCCATCTCAAAAAAAAAAAAAAAAAAGAGAGTTAAACTCGGATTTTTGACTGTGAGGGTTGGCATCCCTATCCCCCGAAATTGTTCAAGTGTCAGATGTATTAGAGCACTGGTGTGAAATCACTTTGGGTCCCACTTGTTGAAAATACGCGTTGACATTTGGAAGAGCTGCCTTGTAGCGAGCAGGTACTATTGATCTCTCTCTCTTCATGTACTTTCCTTTCCCCAGCTTCTGTGGAACCCTGTTTCCTGGAGTTTACTTGCATTCTTTAATCGGTTCTCAAATTCTTCCAAAAGTGGGTTTGGGGAAAGGGAAGACAAACCCACAGTCTGGTCTGTGTCCAGGTTTTGGTTCTGATTCCCGGCACATTCAGATTGGGGTCCTTAATGAAATCCGTGGCTTCAACTCTCCCTGAATGCCAGCATCACCCAATTGTGTATAATCTCGTACTCCCTTTGCGCAACAGACTCCCATTTCCAGGTGTTTACGAGGAATTGGATACTGAGCATGTGATACTTTTCCCCCAAACCAAAATGCATCTTCTTTTGTCCTTGTTTACCGGGTGTGATTCTCCCCTGCCTAACCACCAGCACCACAAATCTACACGCCCAAAATTCATCGATCTCCTTTGTAGTGACACCCACCCACTACATACAGTCCTTTTAAATGTCTCACTTCTGCATTTGAAAAATTACACATTTTAACCAGCTTTTCGCTGCCTTTCCATTAGTCTAGGGCCTCATGATTTCTTCACTGTTGGACTGATGAGTTATGAGTGTTTACGCTGCTAGTCCTTCTGCATGCTCCTTTACACCTCAGACGGAATAAATCCAAATTAAACTCGTGGGCATTCAAGGACACCCCCACGGTTTTCAGGATAAAGTTTGTATGGCTTAGCCTAATGCCCAATGTCTTTCACATTCCTCTGTTGATAACCTCAATCTCTTCAAACTTTCTCAAATAAAAATAACTAACATTTATTAACAACTTGGTGTTTCCAGGAAATACTTTAAGCAATTAAAGTCATAGTAAATAACATATGCAAAAACCCTATCAGTTATGCAAAAACCCTATCAGTACTGCTTTTATACTTAAAGCTTTGTTTAGACATAACCCTGTTTACTTGTTCATGTGTCATCTATAGCTGCACTCATGCTGCAAAGGTCGAGTAGAGTATGAAACAGATGATGTGGACCACAGCTCCAAAACATGTTTACTATTTTGCCATTATCAGGAAAAAGTTACTCCCTATAACTTTGAGGGGCTCAGCTATTCATCCTGTTTTGATTTCTTATCATTTACACTCCTTCCAGATTCCAAATCAGGTGATTTTATATTATTCCTCAGTAGGGTTCTGAGCGTCTTGTTTGTTTACATGTCTCTATGAGCCTCTTTGTTGTTTCATAAATAGATTGATGATATGTAAAATATACATATTCACGGAAATAGCATTTGTTCCAAGTGACAAAACTATTTATAAAATGAGGATTTAATTATGTGTGCTATTCACATTCTGTACGTGAATATTTCAGTCCTTTGATTGGAGGCAGAAAAGGGGTTGATTTTGGCTTGTGGTTCTTTCCTTAGAATCCCTAACTGTAATTGCTCTAGACATGGGGCCATAGGGTGAATATCCCAAGGTGACAGTCATTGTCAATCCTTAGAACTTTATTCCCTTTGGAATGTTTAATAAGTGGATTAATATTTTAAGAGCTGTGTTAGTTATAAGAAGAAATAGAATCAATTTTTATTTAAAAATTTTTCAATTTGAAATAATTGTACACTTCAGAAAATTGAAATAATAATATTAACAGTATTTCTGCATACTCTTCAGTTATCCCTAATGCTAATGTTTAACGTAATCATAGAGGGAAGGGAAGGACTCCAGGACCAAAACACCAAAAGGGGGGGGGGCAAAGACAAAAAGAGGGAGGGGAGGGGACGAACCGGCAAAGCTTAGGGAAAGAGGGAACAAGGGGAGGGGGGGGGGGGGCACCAGGGGGGAAGAAGAGAAGGCCGCCCCCCGGACGGGGGGGGGAAAAGGGGGGGGAAAAGAGAAAGGAGAGAAAACAGAAAAAGAAACGCCGGGGGGGGGGAGGGAGGGGAAGGGAGGAAAACAAAGAGGGAGAAGAAGAGAGAGGAGAGAAGGAAAGAGGGGGCCACCAGGGAAGAGAGGGAAGGGAAAGAACACAGTGGCGACCCGCGGGGGGGGGGGGGCAAATTGACAGGGAGGGGGGGGGGGGGGGGGGGGGGGGGGGCGGGGGGGGGGGGGGGGGGGGGGGTGGGGGGGGGGGGGGGGGGGGGGGGCGGGGGGGGGGGGGGGGGGAGAGAGAAACACACCCCCAGGAGGGCCCAGGGCAGGAGGGGAGAAAAAGAAACAAAAGGACACCAAGGGGACAGGCAGGGGGCGAGGGGAGGGGGGGGCGGCCGGGGGGAGGGGAGGCAAGGGAGGGGCCCGGGGCCCGACCCCACCGCGCGGGGGGGGGGGGGGGGGAGGGGGGAGGAAGACGAGGAGGGAAGAGAGGGCGCGGAGGGGAGGGGCGGGGTGGGGGGGGGGGGGGGGGGGGGGGGGGGGAGCCAGCAAAACAAGAAAAGAGAGCCCCACAGGGGGGGCCGCGCGGGCGGGCGGCGGCTACACAGGACGCTGGCCGGCCACACGCCCCCGCGCCCCCCCCCCCCCGCTCGTTCGGCCGGGGGGGGGGGGGGGGGGGGGGGGGGGGGGGGGGGGGGGGGGGGGGGGCGGGGGGGGGGGGGGGGGGGGGGGGGGGGGGGGGGGGGGGGGGGGGGGGGGGGGGGGGGGGGGGGGGGGGGGGGGTGGGGAGAGGGGAAAGGGGGGGGGGAGGGAAGAAAAAAGAAAAAAAAAAAAAAAAAGTAAAATTATGGGAGGGGGGGTGGGAGAAAAGAAAAAGGAAGAAAAAAAAAAAAAGAACAGTTATTAAAGGTGAGAAACATACTGAATGAGTACTGTCAACTAATCTTCAGGGTGCATCTGAATTCTCCCTCCAGTACCCATTTTCTGTCCTCATTGCATGTAGTTCTCATATTTCCTCAGGCTCCTCCAGTTTGCATAATTTCCTTATTCTTTCTTTTACTTTCATGACCTTGATACTTTTTAAGGATCCTATTTAGTTTGTAAATATTTTGTAGACTGCACCGCCATTTGGGTTTGCCTGATGTTTCCTCATAAGATAACCTTCCATCTAATCATCAGAAAACATCAGACAAACCCAAATGGAGGTCCAGTCTGTGAAACAGGATCACGTGGCAGGAATACCACAGAAGGAGTTATATACTTCTCTGTGCATTTTATCAGGTGGTAGGTGATGTTGCCGTGTCTTATCACTGGTGATGTTAATCTTTGTACAGTGGTGGCTGCCAAGTATTTTTCCCCTTTTAGTTGAAATGTATCTATGGGGAGACAGTTAGAGATATGCAAATATCCTATTTGTTATCGTACTCTCAGTTCCTATATATCAAGGTGTTGGTGCTTGGGCTGAGACAGGTCTAGATAGCACTGTCTGAAAAGGGGCTCAAGGAAGTAGCTGTGAAAGGCCCCTGGGATGTTTTCTGCTCTCCTCTCTGCAAATGCCCTGGAGGAAGATCCTTTTAGTCACTATGGGGTGTGTGTGTGTGTGTGTGTGTTATCACTTGTTTTTGTTTTTCTGCCTGAAGTCTGCAGACTTGCCAAAAGTACCTTGATGTTTTCTGAAAGCAGAGCCGATGAGCACACTCCAGGGCCTGAGGCCTCAATTGTGTGGTATTTGCTTGGGACTGGTGTGTACCTGCAGACTGCATGATGGGGTTCAGGGCCAAGGAACACTAGTTTCTGTGCCCTGTTTCTGTGTTAAAAAAGACATTTTATTTAACTGGATAACACGGCAAGTCTGGTGGAGAAAAGGTCTACTTTGCCGTAGGATGGGGCAGCAGCCTGCAGTTCAGAACACTGTTGTGTGTCTGGAAATTTCCAGGGCCTCCAGTTACTGATAGGGGACCAGAAGGTAGGGCACATTTATTTGCAGATCAGAGGTGGGGGTTCTGCTCACCACCACACGATTTTGGCCGTATGTGGACCCTTGAGTTTGCAGGGTTGGATGTCCTGACTGGCACTGCAATAGGAGGGCATAAGAGACTGAGAGTGACACAATTGTAGGCTGTGGGGATGATGTTCACGGGAAGCTTCCCTGCTGCCTGTGGCAAGAGCAAAGAGTGAAATGCTTGGGGCTGGGAAGAGGCAACAAAAGCCTACAGAATCTTTTGTTCTCAGTTCATCTCCCATGCTAGTCCAATCGTGGCCCAACATCCTTAGCTACCGCTTGCAGGGGAGACACTGCGCATTTGTGTTCACGTGGCGTTGGATGTTGGCAGATTCAGATTGGTGTCCCAGTAACTGCAGTTTCAACGGGCTCAGGACCAGGCTAAAGGGCCTCCAGGCTTCCTCCAGTTTCCTGGTGGAAGAAAACATTCTTAGGTGATGGGAAGAGGATCGACTCTTCCCTAATGGGATATACTTTCTCCTTGAATGATTTGGCAAGATAATCTGGTGAGAGAAGTTGAATAAAAGTTAGAAGAGCATGGAAAAGATTGGTTGTACATGTTGGGTTTCTGAAGAAATGATGTCATTGAAGAAACAAAACTTTTATTGATTTTTGGAAATATTTAGGGTCAATTTGTTGAGTAAGTAATTTGAATTTACGGTGATACGTCTGACCACTTTTGGTATTTTTCTGTTTCAGCTGAGTGGTGTCACTGAGCCAACACAAAGTGGGGCTCATCCAGGGACGAGATTTTGCCACAGAAAGGATGGGCAGCAAGTCAGGGAGCTTAAGGTAATTATGAGAAAGTGACAGTCTAAAATTGCTTAGGTAGAAGGAGACAGATTGGATTTTTGTGTTTGGTATTTGGGGGAAGAAGGGTGTGGATGTGTACAGGAGAGATATTGTTTATTCTCTTAAAAGCGAAAATGAGGATATTAATGGACTGTAGTTCTGGACAAGGTGGAAAACTCTTAAAGTGCAAGTACTGGGGCAGGTGCTATGACAGACTGGGATAGTGTAGTCAGTCCCTTCACCCGGAAATCAGTAGAATGTTAGCAGTCCAGACTCAAACCTTGTAAAAAACAGGTGGAGAAAAGGAAGTCCGTCATAGCAACTGGCGCCATAATCAAGAATATTTCCAGAATAAATGGAGTTATCTGCTTTCAGCCCCAGGTGGTAGCTATTCTCTGCCCTGATGATATGTGTTAATAATTTATGATCCTGATGTCTTAAAATAGCATCACTCATCTCCAGTAGAATTAAGTCTACAGTGAAGTTGTCCTTTCATCCCCAAAGAGATAAACATATATGAATGGACTAAGGTGATAACAACTACAGCTGCCTGGGATAGTGAGAGACCTGAAATGAACTGATAGGAAGTGAAAGGTGGCTGAGAAAATGAGAATGCACCCATCTGCAGAGGATCATAAAACCAGCAGAGACAAGGTCTTGTCTAAGATGTTTTCAGAAGCTTTGTCCATGAGAACTCTGAGGACTTCTCCAGACCTGGTGGCTGCTGCTATGATCTCTGCCCAAAAGGAGCATCTGACCAGCATCCAAAGGGCTTCTGGACCCACTGGACTCTTCTGGAGGTACACTGGTCTCCCAAGCCATTGCTGTGGTTTTTTATTCTGGTCATTCCTGCCTGTGTGTAGAATGAATGTGTAATTGATCGTGTGACTACCTCTTGACAAATGGTAAATCTGAGTATATGTCACTGTGAAACCTCACAGCTTCGGTCGATGTCAGCACAGCTAGGCAGCTTGCACCTAATGCACATATCAGTGGGCATAATCTACAGGCACCTAATGACTCAGGTACTTTAATAGTCACTAGTGAGTGTATCTCCAAGGAATAGTCCAACAACACGTGGCTGGCCTAACTGACGGTAACTCTACGTCTAATCCAGGGTCATACTGAGTGGACATCTGCCAACCAGAGGTCATTCCCCCTGCCTGCCATTGAGCAGTGCAAAAGTGACTGGTGTAAGCAGACACGAGTGCACTTGCTCAAGTCACTATTTGCCTTTTGTGAGGACATCATACTCAGGATCTAGGTCATTGTGCCTTATTGGAGTCCCACACATTTCACTTGCAAATTATATTTGGAAATTATAGTAAGTTACTATGTTGCTAGCCATTCACAAAACATTTTTTAAAAATTGCGATTTCAGAACCCATATTAACATCCAGTGACTCATAGAAAGCAATAGAGAAATGTACTAGGAAAAACATTCTGGCAGAGATCAGTCTGATGCTGGCCTGATTACCCTACCTCAGGCATTGGTCACATTAACTCACAGAGTTAAGAAAAATAAAAAGTACCAGCCTTGTTACTCAAGACATTAGGAACTATCAATGTAGACAGATAAAAGATTTTAGCTAACAAAATATTACAGTGTCATCCTGAAGAATATGTTCTTCTTCCAGGGAACCCAGGAGAGGTTTTAATGACCCCTGGAAAGCCCAAACAGCAATAATAGTGAAAGTTGCATAGGTGCATGAGTACAGAAATATAATCTCTACTGAAAACTAGTTTTGTACTAGGCAAGAAATACAGGATATACATAGAACTTTTGCTCATGAAATAAAATCAGATATACAAATTAATGGTTTGATTTAGTATGCATGTTATTTTTGAAAACATAGGTAGGGATGTCAGAAATGGTCTTAGCCTGC
>JAZHEH010002025.1:0-101918 GCA_036589455.1 Ateles fusciceps
ATGACAAGTGATGATGAGCTTTTTTCAGTAGATGTTTGTTGGCTGCATAAAAATGTCTTCTTTTGAGCAGTGTCTGTTCATAGCCTTTACCACTTTTTGAAGGGGTTGTTTTTTTCTTGCAAATTTAAGTTCATTGTAGATTCTGGTTAGTAGCCCTTTGTCAGATGGGTAGATTCTAATCATATTCCATCCTTAGTATAGATTATGTATACACACACACATGCTTAGACTAATCAACTTTAGATTTTTAGAATACTGGATATATACTAAAGTTCTTTATCCAGGATCCATGGACTTTAAGAGTTTGATCTTTGGGGCCCCTTAAATTGTATGCAAAACTTCACATGTGGACATTTCTTTGGGGAAAGTAACCATATCTTTTTTATATTTCCAAAAGGAATGTGTAATTCAACAGAATCATACACACAGGCCAGGCGTGGTGGCTTATGCCTGTAATCCCAGCACTTTGGGGGGCCAAGGCGGGCGGATCACGAGGTCAGGAGTTTGAGACCAGCCTGGCCAACGTACCCTAGATGGTGGGAGAAACTGCTATATACACACACGCAAAATTTACATTGTATATAACTTGTGATGCATACTAAAAAATGAACATGTGTGTACCCACCACTTAATTTAAACTAGAACCCCAGCCCTTTTAATTTTTAAATAAAATTGAAAATGAGCCAGATAAGTGTATATTCTATACACTGTTTTTCATTTACTCATGTTTTTGTTTATCATATATATTTATATATTTCTATTATTTTCCCACTGACACCTAATTCTAAAACATACATTTATTTATTTTCTCTTGTCCTCTTTTTGAGACAGGGTCTTGCTTTGTTGTCCAGGATGGGATGCAGTGGCATGATCTCTGCTCACTGCAATCTCTAACCTCACGGGCTCAAGTGATCCTCCCATCTCAGCCTCCTGAGTAGCTGGGACTACAGGTGCATGCCACCGTGCCTGGCTAATTTGTTTGTATTTTTTTTAGAGATGGGGATTTTGCCACATTTCCCAGGCTGGTCTCAAACTCTGGATTTAAGTGATCTGCCCACTTTGGCCTCCCAAAGTGCTGGGATTACAGGTATGAGCCACCATGCCCAGCCATATATTTACTTTTTATGAAAAATTTTACAACTTCAAAAATTCAGAAGTCTGGGAAGTTTTTAAACACAACATATAAGTATGTAAAGCTTTTACTACATTTAAGAAAGTTAAGGCTGGGTGGTGGCTCATGCGCGTAATCTCAGCACTTTGGGAGGCCAAGGTGGCAAGATTGCTTAAGCCCAGGAGTTTGAGACCAGCCTGGGTAACATAAGGAGACTGTATCTCTACAAGTGAAAAAAAAAATACTAGCTGGGCATAGTGGCATGTGCATGTGGTCATAGCTAACTAGGAGACTGAGGTGGGAGGATTGCTTGAGCCCAGGAAGTCGAGGCTGCTGTGAGCCGTGATTGTGCCATTGTACACACACGTGATTCTGCCTGGGTGACAGAGTGAGACCCTGTCTCAAAAAAACGTTAAGCTCTTACTGGGGGAGAAGATTACATATAGGGACAAAAAACAGAGGGTAGTATGTAATTAACTACCAGATTAGTGCCAAACAGGCTAGAATAATTTCACAAAGAAGTAGGGTTTTTTGTGACAGGATTGGTGAAACCCTCTGATGCTGATACTGCTGGTTGGTGGTATACACCTTGAGCAAGGGTTTTGATTTTGGGGCTTTGAGTGGCAATCAGTATCCATGATATTCTACTTCCTCTGCAGTTTCCTTTCATTCCCCGCCTATGGGCTTGGTCTTACCCTTACAGTTTCCTAGACTTTGGTGCACATTAGAATTGCCTGGGGAGGATTTTAAAAATTCTTCATGCCCAGCTCACATCCCACACCAATTATATGACAATGTCCAGGATTGAGAACCAGGGCATCAGTATTTTTAAAAGATCTCTAGGGGATTATACTATACAGCAATTTCATAGCCATTTCCCTGTTAAGCTCAATTATGATTTAGACAGATACCACTTAAAAGAGGCTGAGCTAGAAGTGTACAGTGTTGATAATTTTTTTGTGATAGGATTGGTGAAACCCTCAGAATCCCCACCAGTAATTCTTGGAACAAAAAGACCTCCTGGAAGTGATGGATCAGTTAAGACCTTTGCCTTCAGGACTGGACTCTGTATTACAGAAAACTGTACCATGGGGAGTAGCATTTCATCATGCAGGTATTTCATGTTATATAATCTGTTATTAAGAAACCTCCAAAATTCTTCATACTGTCTTAAAGTTTATATTTGTGTACATTTATTTCTTGTTAAAAACACTTAATACCCTTAGATTTCTTTTCAAGAAATTGTGTGGGCCAGGGTGTGGCACCACTGCACTCTAGGCTGGGAGACAGGGTGAGACTCCGTCTCAAAAAAAAAAAAAAAAAAAAGTAATTGTGTGGGCTGGGCAGGGTGGCTCATGCCTGTGATACCAGTACTTGGGGAGGCTGAAGCAAGTAGGTCACCTGAGGTCAGAAGTTCAAGACCAGCCTGGCCAACATGGCAAAACCCTGTCTCTACTAAAAATATAAAAATTCACCAGGTGTTATGGTGGGCAACTGTAATTCCAGCTTTTTGAGAGGCTGAGGCAGGAAGAATTGCTTGAACGTGAGAGGCAGAGGTTGCAGTGAGTCGAGATCATGCCACTGCACTCCAGCCTCGGGGACAGAGTGAAATTGTATGATAGATTAAACAAGAGTAAAAACAAACATGTTTTGGTTTACCTAATTGTATATAATAGTATCCCCTTGTCCACTGAAGACCCCCAGTGGATATCTGAAACCATAGATAGTACCAACCCTACATATGATGTTTTTTCATAACATGTTAAAAATTTTAAATGCATTTGAAATGTGTGTGTATGGGGGTATATATATTTATGTAACTGGTATATAGTAGTCCTTCTTTGTGGTGAATATGTTGCAAGATCCTCAGTGGATGTTTGAAACCACAGATAGTACCAAACCCTCTATATACTACGTTCTTTCCTATATGGTCACATTGTATAGTGCAGGTAGTGTATACAGCATGGATACACTGAATAAAGTGATAATTCATGTCCTGGGTGGTATAGCATGCAATTTAAAACTTATGAGTTGCTTATTTCTGGAATTTTCCTGTTTATATTTTTGACTTTGGGTAGCTGAAACTGGAAAGCAAAACCACAGATGGGGGAAACTACTGTATATACACACACATGAAATTTACATTGTATATAACTTATGATGTATACTAAAAAAGTGAACAACTGTGTACCCACCACTTTATTTTAAAACTAGAACTCTAACCCTTTTAATTTTTAAATGAAATTGAAAATGAACCAGGTAAGTATATATTCTGTACACTGATTTTCATTTACTCATGTTTTTATTCACACATATTTATATCAGAAGTGTATCTGATCATAGTCCCTGAAGATATATCGATGAATAAGGCATATCCCTACCCACAAGGAGTTCATTGTCTAGAACAGCAGTTGGCAAGTTATAGTCTGCCAGTGAAGTCTATCCTACCACATGTTTTTGTAAATAAAGTTTTATTGGAACACATGCATGCTCATTTGTTCTGTTGCTGCTTTCATGTCATAGTGGCAGGGTCGAATAGTTGCAGCAGAGACCTGCTGTTCCATAGGAACAGGAAAAGTTTGTAGACCCCTGGTCTATAAAATAAGATAGAGGCATCCTAGGGGCAGCAGATTATACTCTTTTGTTGTTGTTGTTGTTGTGGTTATGGTTGTGGTTGTTGTTGTTTGAGACTGAGTCTCGCTCTATTGCCCAGGCTGGAGTACAGCGGCGTGATCTCAGCTCACTGCAACCTCCGCTTCCCAGGTTCAAGTGATTATCCTGCCTTAGCCTCCCAATTAGCTGGGATTACAGGCACCCACCACCATACCCAGCTAATTTTTTATATTTTTAGTAGAGAAGGGGTTTCACCATGTTGGCCAGGCTGGCCTCGAACTACTGACCTCAAGTGATCCACCTGGTTCGGCATCCCAATGTGCTGGGATTACAGACATGAGCCACTACACCCAGCCAGATTATACTCTTAAAGAGGTAGACTGTGATGACTCCTTTGTCAACAGTCATAAAAATAGTTTCAAAAATCTTTAGAGGCTTGAAGCAGACTCTCAAATCCATTTGTGAATGATCAAGACAATATTTTCATTATATATCTGTAAATACATAAAAACCTTTTTTTAGGTCTTACTTTTGAGGAGAGGGATATCATTGAAGGAGCCTTTCGTCAAGGTCTCATTCGGGTCTTGGCAGCAACTTCTACTCTTTCTTCTGGGTGAATTTACCTGCACGTCGTGTGATTATTCGAACTCCTATTTTTGGTGGTCGACCTCTAGATATTCTTACTTATAAGCAGATGGTTGGTCGTGCTGGCAGGAAAGGAGTAGATACCGTAGGTAAGTGAGTTTGAATTTAATTGTAGCAGCACTGCTAAAGGACAGTGTCTACTTGGAATTTGACTGGTGCCTGGCAACCTGTTTCTCATCATGCTGTATTTCTTTATTATCCAATGCACTAATGTCATCATTCTGGATTCACTTCATATTTACCGTGAGTACGAGTTATAAGTTTCATATATCATCAACTCTTGATTTTCTACAAATGTTAAATTAAGATTTTCTTTTGTATTCTATACAATAAAATGATTTAGTATTATGTAAATCAAGATGACTTCTTATTACTTAGCTGGAAGATGATTTTTAATTTCCAAGTATAGTCTGCTCTTTAGCACTAATTAATTTTCACAGAGGTTAGTTCAACTTAGGTGACTAGTCTTAGAAATCAGACAAGGATGCTGGGAAGCACCCTCACACTTTGGGAATAGGAACTTGACATCCCATCTTTTTTCTCTAAATTGGTACTGGCTCTGAAAAAACACCTTTTCATTTTCTTACCTTGTACCAGCAAGTTATGGTTTTATTGCTGGCAATGCAAACAGAAGTTTTATCTTAAGTAGTGAGGAAGAGGTTTGTTTGAATTAAATGTCAAAATGGCAGCAAATTTTATTTCTAATATGCTGTATCATTACGTGTGTAACTAAATCATTATCAGCCATCTAACATTAAAGAACCTTGGGAGGAACATTCCCTGTCACTTCATTTTTCTACTCTAGGACATAATTGACACCAGTATTTTATTAGGTATATCAGAAAAAAAAAAAAAAAAAACAGGGAAACAGTTTTGTGGCAATTGAAGAGAAATTAGGTAATCCAGGAGAATAAGGAAAGTGGATGGGAAATGGATATTCTGGGCATAGGAGGCTGGGTTACAGTACACCGAGGAAGTAACTTTTAGAATAAACTGACTTGTTACATGAAATCCCCACATATGTCAATTATCATTATTCGTGGATTCCATATTTGAATTTTCCCACAATAAAATTTATTCAGAATCCTGAAATTAATACCTCTGGGGCTTTTGCGGGCATGTGCAGATCTGTGAAAATTTTGAGTCTTTCCAAGCACATTTTCCTTGTTACGGTTGAACGAGCCAAAGCTCTGCCTTCTTGATTCAGCTCTTATACTGTGAACAAGCTTGCTTTTAATGGGCTAGTTAGTGCCACATTTTTGTGCTTTTAGCTGATGATTTCGCTGTTAACATGACCCCACAAGCAAAGTATAAAATGCTGTCTAATGTTCCTAGTGCATTAAGGCTGTGCTGTGCCTTATGGAGAAAATATGTGATAAGCTTTCTTAGGCATGAAGTATAATGCTGTTGGCTGGAGCTCAACATAAACAACTATGTATATTAAATAAGATGTCTTTAAACAAAAACATGCATGAAACAAGGTTTTGTATTGATTAAGTGATGAAAATGTTTTTACTAGAGACTTGCAGAAAAACTAACCATCTATTTTCCTTGGCAGAATAATCAGTATTCTGTATTCGTGGCAACTTTATAGAACGTGACTACCACAATACCAAATATTGACCATAATTTATTGGTAACTGGATTAGTCAGAATATAAATTCACTGCTGTAACAAAAACTAATACAATAAGTGTTTAACAAGATAGAAGTTAATTTCTTTCTCATGTAAGTAATCTAGGCCTTATGTGATGGCTGTAGTATGTCAGGGACCTAGTCTTCTATTTTGTTTTAACATTTTCAGCAATATAGTTTCTATCCTGAGTGTAAGTTGGCTAGTCCAGTCTCTCTCATCACATCTGAATTTCAGCCCTCAGGAAGTGGAGATGAGGAAGCAAAGAGCACACCCTGCCTTTTAAGGCCACTCTTTCACATGGTTACATTCCCACTGTAAGAGAGGCTGGGAAATACAATCTTTAACCCAGGTGGCCGTGCCCCCAACTAATACTTAAGGAAGATGACGCTAATGGCTATTGGAACAGCTTTCAGTCTCAGCCCCAGTAATAAATGACCCATTTATAACCCCTGAAGGGCATTAGTCTGCCTTTCTTTTAAGCACTGAATATGTTGATGATTTTTAAAACAAACTTCTAATTTGTTAGATTTTTCCTACAACTGACATCAGAGTAGTTTATCCTGTTTCTCTCCTACTTTACCTACAAAATATGCAGATGACATGTACATGCTTAAGAAGCGTTGGGGGAAGAGAGTGAGACTCTTCCTTCCCATTCCTATTTGCCTACCTCTGCCCATCCCCAATTCTCAGTGGACTCACACTCTGGGGAATGGAGTATAAGTTCATTTTACACAGATATTCTTCTCTCAGGGACAGAGAGTCTTTTAGTTAATGTAGAAGATAAGGAGAAATAAGATAAATAAGATGAAGATCTTATTTGCTTTGCTATTTTCTTAGCTTGTGTTTATTATGGGAAAGAACAATTGGAAAGTCAGTGCCCTGGGCTAATTATCAAGTCTTAAATCACAACATTCAAGCAGAACTAAAATATACTGTAATAAGTTCATTTCTGACGTCTTGAAGACTTCCAGGCTTTTGACCTTGCATATCATTGTATTTCAGGATGCCATATGACTTGCTCATAACTTCAAGCTAGTGAGGAATGGAGGAATATAGTGTTTTATAGTGACTATGGAGACTTAAGTACTTGGTCATGCTTTTTGTATTGTGTAGCATCATTGTAAATTCTGTGCATTTTATTAGTGATATTAATATTTCCTGGACAGCACACAGTGTTTTCTTTAGATAACACTTCAGTCTTCCCATAGACCACTTAGAAGCGTCCAGTGTAGGATGATGGTACTTTGTGCCAGAATAGCAATTTGCAAGTTCAGCAGTCAGTAATAAATTGTTTGATTCTAAATAATTTCAACTCCCTCTTGTGATGTGGATGAGACCTCCCAGACAGGTGGTTGCAGGAACCTGTATGTATATACTGATGTTCATTTGGACATTTCATGAACCTTGCCCTTTCAGAAAAAAGGTTAGTTCATTTTGTTGAAGAATCAAAGCCTGGAAGACCTGTAAGCAGCCCAAAGTGGCTTGTTATCTTGCTGCTAATGCTAGTTGATTCATTTTCTAGGTAACTTATATGTGTGTGTGTGTTTTTCTTAAGCTGGGCTGTTTTGTAACCATTGCAAGAGCCAGGTGTTACACTCATGTGGTATTTTTTAAATTGGATATTGACAAATTATAATTGTATATATTTATGAGGTACAGAGTGATGCTATATGTATACAATGCAGAATGATGGAATTAAGTCAATTAACATATCACCCCCAAATACTTACCATTTATTCTTCCTAACTGAAACACTGTACTCTTTGACCATCCCCATCCTCCAGCTCCCCAGTCTCTCTTCTGCTTGATTGAGCCTCTGCGAAAGCTTTGATTGCATTTTTCAGTTCAGTCATTGTATTCTTCATCTCTAGGATTTCTCTTTTGTTTTTATTGATTCTATTTCTTTGTCAGACTTATTTTGTGTATTGTTTTCCAAATTTTATTTAATTTTTTATCCATATATCCTTGTAGTTCATTGGACTTTTTAAAGAGAATTATTCTGGATTCTTTCTCATTTCACAGATCTTCATTTCTTTAGGGTTCATTGTCGGAGCTTTGTTAGTTTCTTTCCAAGGTATCTTTGTTTCTTGGTTCTTTGTAATCTGTGTTCTTGTGTTGGTATCTGCACATTTGAGAGGACAGCTACCTCTTTGGCTTTTATAGGTGTTCTTTGGCAGGGATAGAACTTCACTTGTCTAGCCTTTGATTCTGAATAGGCCAGCTGGTTGCAGCTTTGAGCAGGCAAAGCTTGCCTTTGGGTTCTGTAGATAGTTGGGCTGCCTCTCTGAGTTTGGGTGGGACTGCTGCCTGGGCCCTGCTATCAGGTGAACCCACTAGCTGAGCTCTGCAATCAGGCAGAGTTGCTGGGCCCCAGGGGTGTATTCCTTGGCCAGGTGGCACCCCTATTTGAGATATGCACTTGAACAGTGTTGCAAGCTGGGCCCCGAGGTTAGGTGGAGTTGCTGTTCTGAGCTGCAATCCTCAGGGGAAATGCATGATTGAGCATGGTGGCTCATGCCTGTAATCCCAGTGACTTGGGAGGCTGAGATGGGAGGATCGCTTGAGCCCAGGAGTTTGAGGCTTCAGTGAGTTATGATCATGCCACCACACTCCAATGTGAGTGACAGAGATCCCACCTCTAAAAATAAAATAATAATAAATGCACATCTGAGGTTTGCCTCCCTGCCTAGGCGGGGCCTTAGAGTTGGCTTTGAGACTGAACCTGAGGGCTGTTCCATCTGTAGCAGAACTAATCCCTTCAGTTTGCAAAAATACACTATGATAGGCATCTTCCACCTGGGGCAGGTCCTTGAGGCTGAGTTGAGCACTGTTTAAAATCCCAGGTTTGGTGTAACTATCCACTGCTTCTTTCTAAAATGCACTGTGATGATCAGCAACCTTCCTGGGCAGGGTCCTCATGAGCTTTGAGGCTGGGCCTGAAGGCTGGCTATCTAAAGATTCAAACCAGGTGGAATTTCCTACCACTTCTGGAAGTGATCAGCTCGGCTTTGTGGTGGGCTACGCTGTTGGCTGGTACTTCTGATTGGGCACCACCGCTGGCAGGTACACAGAGCTACCACCAAGGTCGGCATGCTGGTTGCCGTGAGCTCTACCTCCTTGCTTTGTTTCTGCCTGGTCTGAGGTGATCTAGCTGTGCTGTTACACACTGTGTTCTCTGTGAGGTGAGACTGGAGTTGGCTTCTTAGGAAGCCTCTTGGAATGCTAGGGAAGCTATATGTTTGCCTCTGGTTCTCTTTTTCCACTGTAGAAGCTGGGGAGCCCTGGGGATTCCTTTCTGTGTGGTACTGTGCTGACTTGGGGTAGTGGAAGGGGTGATGCAGTCAAAGTGAGATAGTTTCTCTTATATATCTTGAAATTTTTATTTGATTTTGTGGTCCATGCAGAAGTTTGGGACTTATTCCCAAGTTTTGGGTGGCGGAGGGTTTGGTTGTTATTCGTTTTTTGTTTTTTGACACAGAGTTTCGCTCTTGTTGCCCAGGTAGAGTACATGGCACAATCTAGGCTCAGTGCAGCCTCTGCCTCCTGAGTTAAGCCTCTGCCTCACTCCTGCCTTAGCCTCCTAAGTAGCTGGGATTATAGGCATGTGCCACTACACCTGGTTTATTTTGTATTTTTAGTAGAGACAGGGTTTCACCGTCTTGGTCTGGCTGGTCTCGAACTACTGATTTCAGGTGATCCACCCACGTTAAGCCTCCCACAGTGCTGGGACTACAGATGTGAGCCACTGTGCCTGGCCTTTTTATTTATTTATTTATTTTTTTGAGACGAAATTTTGCTCTTGTTGCCCAGACTGGATGGAGTGCAGTGGCCCAGTCTAGGCTCACTGCAATCACTACCTCCCGGGTTCAAGCTATTCTCCAGTCTCAGCCTCTTGAGTAGCTGGGATTACAGGCATCTGCCACCATGCCCAGCTAATTTTTGTATTTTTAGTAGAGATGGGGTTTCACCATCTTGGCCAGGCTGGTCCCAAACTCCTGATCTCAGGTGATCCACCTGCCTCTTCCTCCCAAAGTGTTGGGATTACAAGCATGAGCCACTGTGCCAGGCAGTTTTGTTTTCACAAAGGTGTTCTTGTCTACAGATAGAAGCTAGTTCAAGCTTCTGAGGAGGAGGGTAGTAAAGCCTCCTATTCCACCATCTTGCTGACATCTTGTTTTGCTTTTTCAGTGGTGCCTATCTTTATAATCATTTCTGGGATAAATAGCCAGTTATCATCGAATTTATATTCCCTTTATCCTATGTTGATTCTCAGTGTGGCAGTTGGAAAGCATAATCTATACCTTCTCTTTGCCTGGGGTAGTAAGTACATTCAACACTGTGCCAGTTTTATTTTTATTTAAAAAAAAGTGTCCTTAATTTGGCTTTTTTAACCTCTTACCTGTTTTTCTTTTCCACAGTATTGGATTCATTTTTGAAGAAAAGTTATGATTCTTTCTAGTCATAATTGTTGCAATAATAGTTTGTATTTGTTCAAATCATATAGTTGCATATGGTTTTAACATATAAGTGCTTTCATGTATGTTTGTTCACTTGTCACAATGAAGCATTTAGATTAGTAAATGTTGTAATAAATTTTAGGTATCTACAAGTATTTTTGAATTTATTTTATCATCTATAACTAGTAAAACTTTACATTTGCATTTTACTTTACAGATTTGAAAGTACCTCTATTAATTAATTACTTCATTATTCAATAATAATGGTTAATCCTGTAGGGGAAGAAAAGACTTCTCTACTTTCTTAGGTTCTTCAGTTGGGACTTGCTAATTAAATTAACAGACAGATTAACAGGAGAAAAGGCATATAAACTTTATTTGATGCTAATATTTTAATTTTTATGTGCATGGAAGCCATTATAGAAAAGGATTGAAGACCTGAGAAACTGTTAAACCTGGGGTCTTATATAACATTTTAACAATGGGCAGTAAATTGTGGAGAAGTGACAAAAAGGAAAAGGTATCTGGGCTTCTAGTGGCAACAAATTATGAGAAGATAAATATATGGGGGGGAACTAATGGAAAATAGAAGTTATTTTAGCAGAATTTGTCTGTGCAGATCCATCTCAGTGCTGACCTGTCTCCGGTGATAAGAGTTGTTGTCCTGTATGGGAGAGGGAAGGGGAAACATCATCACAAAGGGAAAAATTCATTCTTGCTTTTAGGCAGATAGGGAGAGGACAAAGAGTTCTTTCTGTGTTTGTTGCTTCCCAGTGGCCTTTGGCTCAAAATAATCGTTACGCTAAAGTGGCATATTTTGGAGTAGCATATTCTGATCCCCTTCTGTCCAAAGTTCAGAAAATAAAAATAGCCATAATTTTATTACTGTAACAACTGCTATCATCTCCTGTCTCCTTTTAAATAAGTAAAGCAACTTAAATCTCTTTAACTGATATCTTACAGAACTATATTGGGATTTTGCAAATGCATGTCTTTTGGTTATAGGTGAGAGTATCTTAATTTGTAAGAACTCTGAGAAATCAAAAGGCATAGCTCTCCTTCAGGGATCTCTAAAGCCTGTTTGCAGCTGTCTGCAAAGACGAGAAGGAGAAGTAACTGCCAGCATGATACGAGCTATTCTGGAGGTAAAAGAGTTTGCTAAATTACCATTTGCTCTTTTATGCCTAAATTAAAGTGGTAAAATATTAGTAAATGAAAATCTTAGCTTTATGGGTTTTTTGTTGTTGTTGTTTGTTTTTTTGAGATGGAGTCTCACTCTGTTGCCCAGGCTGGAGTGCAATGGCATGATCTCAGCTCACTGCAACGTCCTCCTCCCAGGTTCAAGCGATTCTCCTGCCTCAGCCTCCCAAGTAGCTGGGATTACAAGTGCACACCATCATCCCCGGCTAATTTTTGTACTTTTAGTAGAGACGGAGTTTCACCATGTTGGCCACGCTGGTCTTGAACTCCTGACCTCAGGTGGTCCACCTGCCTTGGTCTCTCAAAGTGCTAGGATTACTGGTGTGAGCCACTGCGCCTGGTGCTTTATGTTTTTGTTTTTTTTTTTTTGAGATGGAGTCTCGCTCTGTTGCCCCCAGGCTGGACTGCAGTGGCATGATCTTGGCTTACCACAACCTCCACCTCCTAGGTTCAAGTGATTCTCCTGCTTCAGCCTCCTGAGTACTGAGATTACAGGCGCACTCCACCACGCCTGGCTAATTTTTGTATTTTTAGCAGTAACTGGGTTTCACCATGTTGGCCAAACTCGTCTTGAACTCCTGACCTTGTGATCTCCTGCCTCGGTCTCCCAAAGTGCTGGGATTACAGGTGTGAGCCACCATGCCTGAACCATTCTAAGAAAATTTTTAAAAATGAGAATGGAATCGCTTTCTTTCTTTTATATCCAGAGGGCTCGCATGTTTTAGTAAAAAGTTACAGAAATTTTCAAATATTTTCTTTCAGATAATAGTTGGTGGAGTGGCAAGTACATCACAAGATATGCATACTTATGCTGACTGTACATTTTTGGCTGCAAGTATGAAAGAAGGGAAGCAAGAAATTCAGAGAAATCAAGAGTCTGTTCAGGTTGGAGCAATTGAGGCCTGTGTCATGTGGCTGCTAGAAAATGAATTCATCCAGATTACAGAAGCCAGTGATGGAACAGAAGGTAAGTGTGACTTCTCAGTTGCAATTTACTCACTTTTTCATCTTTAGTGAGTGTATACTGCTCAGTAAATGGAAATTGTCTTTTCATGTAGTATAACAGGAAATTGATTTTTTGAGCAGTGTATCAACTCATTTTTAGTGAATCAGTATTGTATTTGGCAACTTCAGACAATTATTATAGAGGCTGCTCATACATTTTCATGCACTGGATAAGGTACTATTTGTAAAATTTACTCCGCCAGAGGGTTAGCTTGGAATACAGAAAGATAGTATTTTGTTTTGTTTTATTCTGAATGTTCCTCTCTTTTTTCACCTTAACCCTAAACCAGGAAAGGTGTATCATGCAACACATCTTGGTTCGGCTACTCTTTCTTCTTCACTTTCTCCAGCTGATACTTTAGATATTTTTGCTGACCTGCAAAGAGCAATGAAGGGCTTTGTTTTAGAGAATGATCTTCATATTGTCTACCTGGTAAGTTCTGTTGTCTTAACGATTATGTTTGTGAAAATTGGGAGAAAAGGTAGATATAGAATCCTGAACATCAGAGATACCCTAACAAAACACCTTGTCTGTTTTCCTTGACTAGGTTAGTACTGGTGGGAATAGAGAAGAAGTAAGAAGAGAATTGTTTTAAAATAACAATCTAAATGTTCTAGTTACCTTTTAATTGATTTTCTCCAACTTCCTTTCAAAAAAGATTTGAGTTGCTTTATAAATATATATACATTTTACAATATATAAAAGAACAGCAAAGGAGAATGGGATATTGGAAAATTAAAGATCAGATCATGATATAAAACTCAAGCAAAGGTTGGGACACAAACGTGCATGCCATTAAGTCATGTCCGATGCTGGTGTCAACTTTGATTCTGGGTTTTCTAGCAACTAAAAGAAAGAGGGAAGCTTGATTAGTCTTAATATTCGTAAGATAAAAAAAACAAAACAAGTTTAGGAAAAACATTGCATTTCCCTGCGTAAGAGAAATTTAGTCCTAAAAGGATACTTTGGAACTTAACATTGTTGGTAAAAATCTCTATAATCAATGCAATAAGGAATTTGAAAAGTTTGTTTACATTAGACTAGAATGCTCTATGAATACTATTTTGTATAACAGAGATTTTGATAAAAATTGGATAGTGTTTGAGGTCATATTCTCTTTGGCAAGAACCTGATCAGAGATAATTTTGTCAGTTAAGAGCAGATGCATGCCTTTTGATGAGCAAGTGACAGAGGGAGGTGAGTACAACAACTGAAATTCTCATTAAAATGAAGAGGGGTGTATCAGGAAATGTGTTTCCGTAAAAAACACTAAGTCGTAAGCATAGGGGAAATGTCTAGACAGTGTCAATGTTCTTTTCTTACAAACACGTATAATACGTGGGTGATAATAGGCTCAAAGGTCTGTGCCCAAGAATGCGGCTGGGAGGAATCTCAAAGCAGGTCTCACCAGTCATCTATCATGGCCTTAAAAATAAGTCTCATTTATTATACAGCAGCTGATTGTGGGCTCTAGGGTCAGACTGCCTTAGTTCAACTTTCAGCCACATCTCTTAGTAATTGTACAACCTTGATTAAGTACTTAACCTCTCGTAAGATTCCATTTTCTCATTTGTAAAATGGAGGTAACAATACTCACCTCAGGGCTGACAGTCTTTGAGAAATGTTTGGTATCTGAATAAATATTTAATAGCATTATCTATTATTTCTAGTAAATTCTCCCATAAACATTATGTAAGTCATTTGCCAAATTACCTAACTATTCCTGTCCCCTCTCTAAAACGTGTAGACTCTTGGCACTGTTAGTATGCTGAATGCTTGTGGTTAGTGATCTTGTTTACTTCTCTCACAGTTCAAGTTGGATGCCCTTCAAGAGTTACTTGTGTTCCCAAACTTGTTCATGCCAGTTTGCTTCTCAGAAAATTAGGCTGAGGCAGAAGGATCAGCTGAGGCCAGGAGTTTGAGACCAGCCTGGGCAACAGAATAAGAATCTGTCTCTACCCAAAAAAATTAAAAATTAGTTGTGTGTGGTGGTGCATGTCGGTAGTCCCAGCTGCTCAGAGAGGCTGAGGTAAGAGAATCACTTCAGCCCAGGAGTTCTGGGTTATTGTGAGCTATGATCACGCCACCATACTTCAGCCATGGTGACAGCAAGAGACCTCGTGTCTTAAAAACAAAAGGATACTGCTCAAAGTTTATTTAGCGATTATCTTTCTTTCTTTTTTTTTTTTTTCCTTGAGTAGAGTCTCATTCTGTCGCCCATGCTGGAGTGCAATGGCACAATCTTGGCTCATTGCAACCTCTGCCTCCCGGGTTCAAGTGATTCTTGTGCCTCAGCCTCCCAAGTAGCTAGGACTACAGGTGCATGCCACCACACCTGGCTAATTTTTGTATTTTTAGTAGAGACAGGGTTTTACCATGTTGGCCAGGCTGGTGTCGAAGTCCTGACCTTAAGTGATCCACCTGCCTCGGCCACCCAAAGTGCTGGGATTACAGGTGTGAGCCACTGCACCCAGCCAATGATTAATTTCTAACTTCACATTACAAAACAAACTGGATTTCTTAGACAATGTATTGTGGTTATGGTTTACTAAGAAAGCCATGGTAAATTCCAATCAACAGACTCATGCTCAAAAGGCCTTGACCCCTAGCTCATTGACAATTAAAATACACTTATGTTTTAGGTTAGACAAAACATTTTATGTTTGCGTGTATTATTTTATATATTGAATATATAAAGCATTTCTGTGATTCAAAAGTCAGAACTATATAAACAGGAAGAGTCAGAGAAGTCTGACTCCTATATCCATCCCTTGCATGCCTTTCCACCCACCTTTGATAGAATACTGTTTTCATTTATGTTTAAATGTATCTCTTCTCTTCTCTTTTTTTTTTTTTTTGAGATGGCGTCTCGCTCTGTAGCCCAGGCTGGAGGGCAGTGGCACAATCTCGGCTCACTGCACAACCTCCGCCTCCCTGGTCCCAAGTTCAAGCAATTCTCCTACCTCAGCCTCCCAAGTAGCTGGGATTACAGGCAAGAGCCACCATGCCCAGCTAATTTTTGTATTTTTTAGTAGAGACGGGGTTTCACCATGTTGGCCAGTCTGGTCTTGAACTCCTGACCTCATGATCGCCTGCCTTGGCCTCCCAAAGTGCTGGGATTACAGGCGTGAGCCACCGTGCCTGGCTACAAAAAATTATCAAGCATATTCTTCACTTTTTTATACAGTAGGTAGCATGCTGTGTACAGTATTCTATACCTTTTTTTTCTTAACAATATATCTTGGAAATCACTTCATATCAATTCATTTTTTATTCTTTTTCATAGCTCCACAATTCTGTTGTGTTGGTGGATGTATCATTGTTTATGCTATCAGTTCCCTATTGATGGACATTTGGATTGTTTTCAACATTTTGTTGTGGCAAACGATGCTGCAGTAAATAACGTGGTACACACAGTGTTTAGTTTTTATGAAGGTATGTCTTTACGAAAGACTTCTGGAAGTGCAGTTGCTGGGTAAAATGTAAAACCATAAGTGGTTTTGGTTTTGCAAAGTTGACCTCTGTAGAGTTTGTATTATTTTCCAGTTTTACTAGTGATATATGAGAGTTGTTGTTTTTCATGGCCTCACAAGTAGAGAGTATATTGTTAAGCTTTTATATTTTTGAGTGTAGTTTTAATTTACATTTTTTTACATTATGAGTAAATTTGGACATTTTCCCCATTCATATAAAATGTGCAGAATGGCAGTCTATAGAAACAAAAAGAACATTTAGTGCATTAGTAGTTACCCAGGGCTGGGGGAGTATGAGGAGGTTGGATGAAAATGGGGAGTGATTGCTGATGGGTACAAGGCCCCTCACTTCCCTCTCCAGTGAATTGTCCATGTCTTTTGCTCATTTTTCTGTTTTTTTTTTTTTTTAAGTTTTAAAGTTTTCTTATGTATTAGGGAGATTGGTGCTTTGTGGTATAAGTAGAAGGATTTTCCTGTTGGTTTTTCACTTTTCTTTTGTCTTTGCTTATTGTATGTTTTATCTAGCATTTAAAAAAATACAGTTGAATTTATGAAATTTTGAATTAGAACTTTTTTTGCTCTGAGATTATTAAGGAATTCACCCACATTTCTTCAAGTAATTGTATAGTTGTGGTCCCCCTATTTGAGCTCTGCTTCATTGGGAGTGTATTCTGGTATATGGTTCTTCAGTTTCATGTTTTTTTCAAAATGGCCATATGTAATCTCAGCATCATTTATTAAAAGGTTAATTTACATAATGACTCGAGGTGGCAACTTTTATCTTCTGTATTAATTTCCATTTGTATTTGGGTATATTTCTAATTTCCAGTTGTCATTGTATATATTTCTGTTTCACTTCTTAGTCTGACAAAAGTCCAGTTTGACTGATTTTTGTGCGAGTACCTCTGTTTTCATTAAAAACTTTCTGGTACGGCAAGTTTCTTTTATCGCTTTCCTTTTTCAATGTTCATAGCTATTCTGGTTGGCTTACTGTATTAGTCCATTCTCACACTGCTATAAAGAAATACTGGGAGACTCGGTAATTTATAAAGAAAAGAGGTTTAATTCACTCATGATTCTGCAGGTTGTATAGGAAGCACAGTGGCTCCTGCTTCTGGGAAAGCCTCAGAAAGCTTCCAATGATGGCAGAAGGTGAAGGGGAAGCAGGCACATCTTATGTGGCTGGTGCAACAGGAAGAGAGTGAGGGGAGAGGCGGGAGGTGCCACACATGTTTAAACAACCGAATCTCGAGAAGTCACTATTGCAATGACAGCACCAAGGGGGATGGTGTGAAACCATTAGAAACCGTCCTCATGATCCAATCACCTGCCACCAGGCCCCATCTCCAGCATTGGGGATTACGTTTCAACATGAAATTCAGTGGGGACACATATCTAAACTATATAAGTCTACCTTTGGGCCCCTAAATCTCATGACCTTCTCACATTCCAAAATACAATCATCCCTTCTCAACAGTCTCCCAAAGTCTTAACACATTCCATCATTAACTCCAAAGTCCAAAGTCTCATCTGAGACAAGGCTAGTCCTTTCCACCTATGAGCCTGTGAAATAAAAGAAACTAAATTACTCCCAAGATGCAATGGGGATATAGGCACTGAGTAAATACTTTCATTCTGAAAGGGAGTATCTGACTTGATCAGGTTGTATAATTCTTTTTTATGTTGCTGGATTTGGTTTGCTAGTATTTTATTGAGAATCAATGCAGTTGTTTCATCTGTATTTATAAGATACATTGACCTATAGTTCTGTTTTCTCATGATGTCTTTGTGTGGTTTTGGAGTAATACTAACTTCACAGTATGAATTAGGATATATTTCTTCCTCTTTTTTTTTTTTTTTTTTTTGGAATAATTTGTTAAAGATTGCTATTAATTGTTATTTAAATGTTTCATAGATTTCACCAGTCAAGCTATCTGGGCCTGGGCTTTTCTTTGGAGTAAATGTTTTGATGATTAATTTAATCTCTTGTTCTAACTATTCAGAGTTTCTATTTTTTCTTGAATGGGTTTTGGTACTTTGCGTATTTCCAGGAAATAGTCCATGTAGATTATCTAATTTGTTGGCATTTAGTTGTTCATAGTATTTCCTTGTAATACTTTTTATTTATGTAAGGATGATGGTTCCTCTTTTATTCTTGATTTTAGTAATTTGAATTGTCTCACATCATTTCTTAATCAGTCCAGCTAAATATTTTTCAATTTTGTTCTCTTTTCATTCTTGGCTGTTTTTGCTTAATTGATTTTCTCTACAGTTTTTTACTCTTTATTTCATAAATTTCTGCTGTTTATTATTTTCTTCTTGCTTTGGGTTTACTGTGCCATTCTATTGGAAGATGAGGATTTTGACTTGAGGTCTTTTTTTTTAAATATAGAAATGTAAAACTGGCGTGGCGCAGTGACTCATGCCTGTAATCCCAGCACTTTGGGAGGCCGAGGTGGGTGGATCACCTGAGGTCAGGAGTTCAAGACCAGCCTGGCCATCAGGGTGAAACCCCATCTTAAAAAAAAAAAAAAAAAAGGAAAACTATAACTTTCCTTCATAGTACTATTTTCACTATATCCTATAAGTTTTGGCATATGTTTTCATTTGTCATTTCCGTTAATTTCAAGGTACTTTGCAAATTCTATTGTGATTACTTCTTTGACCCATTGTTATTTAATCATGTGTTCTTTAATTTCCACATTAAAAAATTTTTTTCGTGCTATTTTTATTGTTGTCAGAAAATATCCTTTGTATAATTTCAATCCTTTGACATTTATTAAGGCTTGTTTTAGTGCCTAGCATATGGTCTCTCCTGGAGATTATTTGATGTGAGCTCAAGAAGAATGTGTAGCCAGCCCTTTGTATCTGTGGGTTCTGTATCTGTGGATTCAACCTACCACAGATCAACAATATTTTCTGGGCTGGGTGCGGTAGCTCACGCCTGTAATCCCAGGCGTGGTGGCACTTGCCTGTAATCCCAGCTACTCGGGAGGCTGAGGCAGGAGAATTGTCTGAACCCGGGAGGCGGAGGTTGCAGTGAGATCACACTTTTTACTCCAGCTTGGGTGACACATTGAGACTTAGTCTCAAAAAAACATTTTCTGTACTGAACTTACAGTTTTTTTTGTCACTTATTCCCTAAACAATACAGTATATTAGCTGTTTACATAGTATTTACCTGGTATTAGGTATTATAATTACTCTAGATGATTACTCTAGATATGGCAGGATGTGCGTAGGTTATATACAGATACTATCATTTTATATCAGAGACTGGAGCATCTTGTAAATGATATAAAATGATTTTAAAAATAAAATCACGGATTTTGTTATCTGCAGGAGGTCCTAGAACCAGTCCCCCACAGATAACAGGAGACAACTATACATTCTGCTGTGTTTTGCTGGAGTTCTATAGATGTCTCTTTGGTCTAATTGACTTAGAGTGTTACCTTAGTCTTCTATTTCCTTTTGATTTTCTTAGTAGTTCTATTCATTGTTGAAAGTCAGATATTGAAGTTTTCAACTACAGTCTGGTATTCTCAGAGAATTTGTTCCCCTGTACCTCTTCTACTGCTTTTTTGAATAAAGTGAATATTTTCTAGTATAGTCATGAATTGTTTAAGGACAGTGAAACATTCTGAGAATTGCATCGTTAGGCAATTTTGTTGTTGTGTGAATATTATAGACTGTACTTATAGAAATCTAGATGGTATTGCGGGCTGTACACCTAGGATATATGGTATAACCTTACTGCTTCTAGGCTACAAACTTGTTTGGCATGTTACTCTACTGAATACTGTAGGCAGTTGTAATACAGTGATAAGTATAATGCAACATACTAGATGTTTTGATGACTATGATGTCACTAGGCAATATTAATTTTTCAGCTCCATTATAATCTTATGGGACTACTATCATATATACAGTTTGTCATTGACTAAAATGTCATTATGCAGCACAAGACTATGACATTTTAAATTTTTACATTTTTCTCTATATTTTTGGGCTTTTTTTTTTTTAGTGGTTACTCAAGGGATTATCAGGTACAGCTTAAAATTTATACTAACTTAATTGCAGTGAGATATAGAAATATTATATTTTGAATAACTTTTTTTGTGCCACTGTTACATCATTATGTGTTACAAACCTAACAGTGTGTTGTTATAATTAGTATTTTATGTAATTTAATATTTTTAGAGAAGCTGAGAGAAGAAAGGAGAGCAAATATACGTTTACAGAGTTTGGTTCATTAACATTTTTTATTTACTATTGTGTTTTTTTCTTCATTTATTTCTATGGATTTGAGATACCATCTCTTGTCGTTTCCTTAGTCCAGTACAGCTTTGCTTCTACCTGCCTCCTGTGGGCTGATACTGCCAAATACATTGTAATTTTTATATGTTATAGGCCCAACAATACAATTATATGCATACTGGCAGGGCATGGTGGCTCACGCCTGTAATCCCAGCACTTTGGTATGCTGAGGCAGGTGGACCACTTGAGGTCAGGAGTTTGAGACCAGCCTGGCCATCGTGGCAAAACCCCCATCTCTACTAAAAATATAAAAATGAGCCAGGTGTGGTGGCACATACCTGTAATTCTAGCTACTCAGGAGGCTGAGGCATGAGAATTACTTGAACCTGGGAGGTGGAGGTTGCAGTGAGCTGAGATTGCACCACTGTACTCCAGTCTGGGCAACAGAGTAAGACCTTGTCTCAAACAAACAAACAAAAAAACCTAATACATTACAATTATATGCATATTGTTTTAAAAGTTGCTTTTTAAATCAGTCAGGAGAAGAAAAGAGTAATATGTAATGATACTGTTTTTATATATACCCACATAATTCCCTTTGTTGATTCTCTTTGATTTTTTTGTTTGGAATTAAAATATGGTTTTGGGTGAGTTTCTTTCAACCTGAAGAGCTTTCTTTTTATATATAATATATATATATATATATATATTATTATTTTTTTTTGCATTTTAGGTTTTGGGGTACACGTGAAGAACATGCAAGACTGAAGAGCTTTCTTTAGCATTTCTTTCTTTCTTTTTCTCTCTTCTCTTCTCCCCTCCCCTTCCCCTTCCCCTTTCCCTCTCTTCTCTCTTTCTCTTCTCTATTCTCTTCCCCTTCCCCTTTCCTTTTTTTTTGAGGCAGAGTCTCACTGTTGTCAGGCTGGAGTGCAGTGGTACAATCTCTGCTCACTGCAACCTCTGCCTCCTGGGTTCAAGCAATTCTCCTGCCTCAGCCTGCTGAGAAGCTGGGATTATAGGTGTGTGCCACCACTCCTGGCTAATTTTTTTTGTATTTTTATTAGACACAGGGTTTCACCATGTTGGCCAGGCTAGTCAGATTTTGTTTATCTGGGAATGTTTCTGTTACATTTTTATTTTTGAAAAATGACTCTCCTTTTATAAGATTCTTAGTTGAGGCTGGGCATGGTAGCTCATGCCTGCAGTCCCACTACTTTGGGAGGCTGAGGCAGGTAGATTGCTTGAGTCTAGAAGTTTGAGACCAGCAACATGGTGATACTCCATCTTTACCAGAAAAATACAAAATTTAGCTGGGTGTGGTGGTATGCGGCTATACTTATAGTCCCAGGTACCTGGGAGGCTGAGGTGGGAATATGGCTTCAGCCCAGGAGGTAGAGGTTGCAGTGAGCTGAGATTGTGCCACTGCACTCCAGCCAGGGTGACAGAGCCAGACCCTCTTTCAAAAAAAAAAAAAAAAAAGATGTTTAGTTGACAGATTTTTTTTTTTCTTTGAGCAGTTTGAATATGTCCTCTCACTGTATTCTCTGGCCTTCTTGTTTCTGGTGAGAAATTAGCTCTTAATCTTATCAGGTGTCTTTTATATATGATGACTTTTTCTTGCTGCTTTCAAGATTTTTTTCTTCAGTTTTAATGTTCTGACTGTGATGCGTCTTTGTGTGGATCTCTTTGTATTTATTCTGCTTGGAGTTCACCGAGTTTCTTGGATATATAGATTAATGTTTTCCATCACATTTGGAATACTTTTAGCCATAATTTCTTCAGATATTTTTCCTTTTTCTTTCTATATTCTCCTGGTACTCATTGTGCATATGTTAGTACACTTAGTGTTTCCCATATTTCTTTAAGGCTCTGTTCATTTTTTCTCCTTTCTCCTCCCCCTCTGTCAGTTTGCATAGTCTTTATTAATCCATCTTCATGTTTGCTGATTCTGTCTTATGCCAGCTTGGATATACTGTTGATCTCGCTGGTGAATTATCCATTTTAGGTCCAGATTTGGTGGCTCACACCTTTAATCCCAGCCCTTTGGGAGGCCAAGGCAGGAGCATTGCTTGAGTTCAAGAGTTCAAGACCATCCCGGGCAACATAGTAAACCCCATTTTAGTTACTGAACTTTTTTTTTTTTTTTTTTTTTTGAGACAGGGTCTTGCTCTATTGCCCAGGCAAGAGTGCAGTGGCACAATTATGGCTCACTGCAGCCTCGACTTTCTGGGCTCAAGCAGTCTTCCCACCTCAGCCTACCAAGTAGCTGGGACCACAGGCATGTGCCATCATTCCTGGCTAAGTTTTTGTATTTTTTTGTAGAGACAGAGTTTCACCATGTTGTCCAGGCTGGTCTCGAACTCCTGAGCTCAAGCGGTCCTCCTGTCTCAGCCTCCCAAAGTGCTGGGATTACAGGCATGAGCCACCGTGCCTGGCCAGTTATTGTACTTTTAACTCCAGAATTTCCATTTGGTTCTATATTTTTATATAATTTATTATATATATATTTTATATATATATATATTTATATTTTATTTATTATTTTTAATATATATTTATATATATTTTATATTTATATATTTATAATTTATATATATTTTATATATATTTATATATATATTTATATATATATATTTTTATATATATATTTTTATATATATATATATATATATATAAAGATGGGGTTTCACCATGATGGCTAGGCTGGTCTTGAACTCCTGACCTCAGGTGATCCACCCACCTCGGCCTCCCAGAGTGCTAGGATTACAGGCATGAGCCGCTGCGCTCAGCCAGTTCTTTTAAAAATAATTTTCTCCTTATTGTATTCTCTACTTAATGAGACGTTGTCATCCTGCCTTTTACTTCAAGCATGGTTTTTGGTTTTTTTTGATCATATTTATAATGTTTGCTTTGAAGTCTTATTTCAACGGCTGTACCCTCTCAAAGGTATTTCTTTTGATTTATGTTGCTTGCTTTTCGCCCTGTGTTTGAGACACACGTTCCTATTTCTTATATGTTTCATAATTTTTGTTGAGTATTGACATTTTGGGTAATATATCAACTTTGAATATTGATTCTTTCCTCCTTTCTGTCCTCTATGTTATTGATTCTTTCTTGAAAATTACTCAGAACACTTAGGATTGTACCTACAGTTAGAATATTCGTATTAGAAGTATCTATGATTAAAAACTTAGGTTCTGGCCAGGCGCAGTGGCTGACGCCTCTAATCCCAACACTGAGAGGCTGAGGCAGAAGAATAGCTTGAGGCCAGGAATCTGAGACCAATCTGGGCAACAGAATAAAACCCCGTTTCTCCAAAAAAATTAAAAATTTAGGCAGACGTGGTGGCACTCACCTTGTAGCCCCAGCTGCTTGGGACGCTGAGGTGGGAGGATTGCTTGAGCACAGGAGGTTAAGGCTGCAGTGAACTGTGATCCCAGCCTGGATGACAGAACAAGACCTTGTCTCAAAAAAAAAAAAAAAAAGACTTGGGTCGTATAAAATCCAGTTTGTATCCTTAGTGATCTCTTTTCCATTTCTCCTGGCAGTGCATTGTTCGTGAATAAATGATGTTTCCATATGAATGAGGTATTATTATAGTTAGACATTTTTATAAATCCTGAGGCCTTTGTCTTTTTAAGTAATTTTATTTTATTGTAATTTTTTTGAGATGAAGTCTTGCTCTGTTGCCCAGGCTGGAGTGCAGTGGCACAGTCATAGCTTACTGCAGCCTCAAACTCCTGGGCTCAAGCAATCCTCCTGCCTTGGCCTCCTAAAGTGTTAGGATTACAGGCATGAACCATAACACCTGGCCATTTTATTTATTTATTTATTTTTAATTTTTTTTTTCTTTTTCTTTTTCTTTTTTTGCATGCACTTAGGGCATAGCCATTTTATTTATTTTATTTTATTTCATTTTTTTAGAGACAGAGTCTCACCCAGTCAGTTGGGCCAGAATCTCACTGCAGCCTCAAACTTTTGGGTTCAAGCAATCTTCCCATTTCAGCCTCCTGAGTAGCTAGGACTATAGGCGCATACCATCATGCCTGGTTTTTGTCTTTAATATGAAGTTTGTGTATAATTTTTTTTTTGTAATAGAATAGTTTTAGTTAATGAATAATACTTCTTCTTTTTAGGTTACACCGATGTTTGAGGATTGGACTACTATTGATTGGTATCGATTTTTCTGTTTATGGGAGAAGTTGCCAACTTCTATGAAAAGGGTGGCAGAGCTAGTGGGAGTTGAAGAGGGGTTCTTGGCTCGCTGTGTGAAAGGAAAAGTAGTAGCCAGAACTGAAAGACAGCACCGACAAATGGCCATCCATAAAAGGTAAAGGTCAAGATCTCTTGGCTCTCTGGTATTTAACACAGTGTCTTGCATGTAGTAGATGTCTATTGTAGTCACTTTCATTGTCAATAAAATCAAAATTTTGGCAGAGTATAAGATTTTTCAGTTTTCTATATTTTCTGAATTTATTGGTATTTTAGTTTCTTTCTTCAACTTACAGTTTAGCAGCTGTTATATATAAAGATCTTATCTTTTAAAGTAGAATATTTAATTCTCTTTGGAAAGAAGGTATGGCTC
Source organism: Ateles fusciceps (assembly GCA_036589455.1). Lineage (NCBI taxonomy): Eukaryota > Metazoa > Chordata > Mammalia > Primates > Atelidae > Ateles > Ateles fusciceps. The sequence goes on from JAZHEH010002025.1 coordinate 24,983, forward strand.
AGAAGAACCGCCAACTTACTGTGACTTCACTTGGGGTTATGCTTTGTACCATGCTTAGAAGTGATGCATTACCAGTAGGGAAGAAGAGCTAATTAAAAGATTCAGATGGAGAAATTGTACAGGCTGTTAGCTTCTTTGGTGAATTGCCCCTTCTTCGAAATGTAATGAAATTGGCTGGGCACAATGGCTCATGCCTATAATCCCAACACTTTGGGAGGCCAAGGTGGGCAGGTCACTTGAGGTCAAGAGTTCAAGATTAGCCTGGGCAATATGGTAAAACCCTGTCTCTCCTGAAAATATAAAAATTAGCTATGCATGGTAGCACACATCTGTAATCCCAGGTACTTGGAGGCTGAGGTGGGAGAATCGCTTGAACCCGGGAGGTGGAGGTTGCAGTGAGCTGATACTGCGCCACTGCACTCCAGCCTGGGAAACAGAGTGAGACTCTGTCTCAAAAAAAAAAAAAAAAAAAAAAAAAGTGACGGGGAGGGCGGGCGCGGTGGCTCACGCCTGTAATCTCAGCACTTTGGGAGGCCAAGGCGGGCGGATCACAAGGTCAGAAGATAAAGACCATCCTGGCCAACATGGTGAAACCCCGTCTTTAAATACAAAAAGTAGCTGGGCGTGGTGGCGTGCGCCTGTAGTCACAGCTAAGCGGGAGTCAGAGGCAGGGGAATCGCTTGAATTCGGGAGGGGGAGGTTGCAGTGAAGGGAGATTGCGCCACTGCCCTCCAGCTTGGCGACAGAGTGAGACTCCATTTCAAAAAAAAAAAAAAAAAAGAAATATAATGAAATTATTTTTCTTAAAAAACATTAATCTCTAGTATATTATTTACAACATGATTAAGTATAAATTTTATAAGGATTTATATGCTTGGATTATTTTTGCTACTTTTTTTTTTTTTTGAGACGGAGTTCAGCTCTGTAGCCCAGGCGAGAGTGCAATGGCAATCTCGGCTCACTGCAACCTCCGACTCCCGGAGTTCAAGCAATTCTCCTGCCTCGGCCTCCCAAGTAGCTGGGATTACAGGGACCACCACAACACCTGGCTAATTTTTTTTATATTTTTATATTTTCATGTTGGCCAGGTTGGTCTCAAACTCCTGACCTCAGGTGATCAGCCGGCCTCGGCCTCCCAAAGTGCTGGGATGACAGGTGTGAGCCACTGCGCTCAGCCCTACTGTTGTTTTTAAAATCAGAATTGGATGCTATATTTAGATTCTGTCATCTTACTGAAGTAATGATATACATGTAACTATATATCAAGTTATCTATTAAATTGTTGTGCCATCACCTTTCTTGAACCAAGTCTCATTTCTTGATATTAGCAGCATTAAATATGGGCAACTTTTTGTTATACAGACATTATTTCTTTACTATAGTACTAATGCATGTCAAAAGTTGCTTTGCAAGCATTGATCTCAGTCTTTGTCCACTAACCCTATTTTCTATTAACAATCTTACCAGAATGTATTATATAAGCTCTCTATTGCCTTTCAGGTTCTTAGTCATTTTGCAACACGCAGTATCTCCTAGTAGACATAAATGATCTCTTACCCTGTTTTTGGTGATTTATTCCCCAGGTTTTTCACCAGTCTTGTGCTATTAGATTTAATCAGTGAAGTTCCCTTAAGAAAAATTATTCAAAAATACGGATGCAATCGTGGACAGATTCAATCTTTGCAACAGTCGGCTGCTGTTTATGCAGGTCAGTTAAACAAAGGGTTTCACATTTATTTAAGACTGATTTGAGGTAGAGTTAAATTTACTTATTTTTTCAAATTCCATTTTATTGTAAGCCTCTTTATTTTCTTTTTTTATATATTTATTTTTTTGAGACAGAGGCTCGCTCTGTCACCCAGGCTGGAGTGCAATGGCATGATCTCGCTCACTGCAACCTCTGCCTCCTGGGTTCAAGCGATTCTCCTGCTTCAACCTCCTGTGTAGCTGGGATTACAGGTGTGTGCCTCCATGCCTGGCCTATTTTGTATTTTTAGTAGAGATGGGATTTCACCATGTTGGCTGGTCTTGAACTCCTGACCTTAGGTGAGCCACCCACCTCAGCCTCCCACAGTGCTGGGATTATAGGCGCGAGCCACAGAGCCTGGCTGTAGGCCTCTTTAAAAGTGCTATAATTGTGTACAGTTCTTGTCATCATCAGAAAATTCAAAACTGGCTGGGCGAGGTGGATCATGCCTGTAATCCCAGCACTTTGGGAGGCCGAAGCAGGCAGATCACTTGAGGTCAGGAGTTCGAGACCAGCCTGACCAACATAGACAAACCCGTCTCTACTAAAAATACAAAATTAGCCATGCGTGGTGGTGCATGCCTGTAATCCCAGTTGTTTGGGAGGCTGAGGCAGGAGAATCGCTTGAACCTGGGAGGCAGAGGTTGCGGTGAGCCAAGATCTCGGCGTTGCACTCCAGCCTGGGCAACAAGAGTGAAACTCCATTTCAAACTGTGGCTCCTCAGGGCTCAGTACCATGTTACAGAGGATTGGTAATTAGCTGAATGTCTGGACCTCTATTCCTTAACAACCTGCTGACTATCCTTCTCCTTTCTGTTTTCTTTTCCTTTTCCTTTTCTTTTTCCTGTTGCAAAAAGAAATAGAAACAAAGTTCTCTGTGTTCTCCCCTTCCTCATTAAGGTACTGATTAATATATGTTGTTGAGAAGAAGGATGGAAGATGGGGAGAGGGATTTCTGAACTCCTGTCTGACTGTTCTAAAAATGATCTATTCTAAGGAACCACTGGTCTGCCTTAATGTATTAAACCCTAAGCAAGCAGAGAAATTCTGAATCTGATTTTACTAAGGAATCCTTACAAGCCCTTCCTGAAGTGTTAACTTCAGGAAACTATGGGCTGCAAGAGGGTGTGTGCATTTGTATGTGTAAGAGGTTTCATTGTGAAGATGTGTGCTTATGAGGGGAGCACTGCGGGGAAGATGAGAAAAGGGAGTGGTAAGGAGGGAGGGACTCAGTCTTAGACGCACTGACATCAAAGATGAAAGACTGCCTCTAGGGGCTTATGTTCTCATAGAGAAGTGTCTTTCTTTATGACATGGTACTTGTTTTGGTTTCTTTATCCCAAGACGGTACAGCTATTGAGCTCAGCAACTTTTTTTTTTTTTATGTGACTGGTTACTGGCAATCAGCAACGTTTCTTTGAAGAAAATGCAGGTGGGAACTCCACTCTTTCTAGTTCTCTCAGCAATTGAATATTTAAACCAACTCTCTTGTTTTCCTCTAGGTGGTAAGAGTCCCTTACAGGTTTTTAAGAGTTCTCTTTTGCTTAAGAGAGAGAGTGAGAGGAATGAATTAGGGTGAGGGCTTCTTGTTTTGTGCTCTGCCTCAGTTTTCTTTTGTTAACTTCAGGATTAAGAATAAATGAGATGGCATTAAATGAATAAATGAGATGACATAAAACTTAGTGCATTTATTGTCCAATTAGTTAAGGCCCTTAATATATGTCTGCTCCCTTGTTAACTTACACCTTGGGCCTTGTTAAACCTTACAGTTTTGCAGGAAAAACAAAACAAAATATAAATACATCTAAAAAAATGGAGAATTGGTCTATAAAACAAAATTTTAATTCAACAAATATTCTATGAATGTTCTAGGGATGATTACAGTATTTTCCAACCGTCTGGGCTGGCACAACATGGAACTACTACTTTCCCAATTTCAGAAGCGTCTTACATTTGGCATCCAGAGGGAGCTGTGTGACCTGATTCGGGTATCCTTACTGAATGCTCAGAGAGCCAGGGTTCTCTATGCTTCTGGCTTTCTTACTGTGGCAGACCTTGCTAGAGCAAATATTGCAGAGGTTGAGGTGATTCTGAAAAATGCTGTGCCTTTCAAAAGGTAAGAAAATACCTTTACCTACATGAGATTATTCAACTAAAAAAAAAATCATGTCAATTTTTAAATAATAATGTATTACAGTATTTTTCTCTTAAATAATCTTATGATATACTCGGTGTAAGTGGAAGGAAATATGGCTACTTTTTTCCCCTTGAGGATTACTTTTTATTTTGTATATTTAAAAAATAATACATGACTTAAAAATTCATTCCTACTAGAATGGCTGAGTGGGGCTGGGCACAATGGATCACACCTGTGATCCCAGTACTTTGGGAGGCTGAGACTGATTGCTTGAGCTTAGGAGTTCAAGACTAGCCTGGGCAACAGAGCAAGATCTCATTACTACTAAAATTAAAAAAAAAAAAAAAAAAATAGCTGGGCGTGGTGGCATGTGCTTGTAGTCCCAGCTACTTGGGAGTGTAAGGCTGGAGGGTTGCTTGAGCCTGGGAGGTCAAGGCTGCAGTGAACCCTGACAGTGCCACTGTATTCCAGGCTGGGTGACACAGTCAGATTGTGTCTCAAAAAAAAAAATTACTGAGCAAAAGTTTGGTATCATTGCTTTCTGCTTTGATGAATTTTGATTTTGATCTGCTTTGATGGATTTTGATAATTTTAATGTGATTTCATTATACGTCTGGGGCTCATCTTACGCTTTCTTTAGGCAAGAACATTTTATAATACATTCCTCTGAAATGTTCTTTGGAATGCTAGTTCCTCAAAACAATTTTTGAAAAGATTCCTTGATTTTTGTTGTTGTTGTTGTTGTCTGTGTCTATGTCTGAATAACCATTTATTGAATGGGCTAGACTCAGTATATAAATCAAGGAATAGCTTAATTATTTTTTCTACCACTGTTTTTTTGAACTCACTCTTATATGAAATCTCAGGCAGATCCTATAGGTATTTCGTTACTTTCAGGTACTAACAACCAGTTTTATTTTCAGGTATTAAACAATTTGTTCTAGATGGAAGCATCAATTTCATTTCCAGTTCAGTGTTTCTTCCCTCCCACTCATTTTAAACCTGACTCCCGGCTCTGAGACCTTAACCTGTATGGGAAGGGATGGGATATCTCTTCCCCATGGAAGATAATTTTTCCACAGACCAGGGGGTGGTGGGGGTGTGGTGTGGAGGTGGGGATAGTGGGGTGGTGGAGATGGTTTGGTTTTAGGATGAAACAATTAGATTCTTATAAGGAGCACACAACCTAGAGTCCTTGCATGTGCAGTTCACTATAAGGTTTGCTGCAGCTGATCTGACAGGAGGCAGAGCTCAGGCAGCAATGCTCACTTGCCTGCAGCTCACCTTCTGCTATTCGGCCCAGTTCCTAACAGGCCGGGGACTGGTACTGGTCTACAGCTAGGGGGTTGAAGACCCTTGGTTTAGACTTTTAACTGGCCACTTGGAATCTGTCCACATTTGCACAGGTTAGAGGTTAGCCAGAGATTTGGGCAGAGTTTATCTGAAGAATTTGGAGTTGTTCTTCTGTAGTTATCTGTTCTTGACTGTCTTCAATTTCTAAATAATATAGTTACTTTTAGCTCTCTTCTGACTTCTGTCAGTCAGTGGACTCCAGGTTTTTATCTGAGTTTTTAGCCAACCTACAGGGTGCCAGTTGGGCCCTGCCTTCAGGTAAAAAGTGAAAACTCACTCACTGCCATTTCTTTCTTCCAAGTTTCAGTCCCCCTCCAGTTTCTGCTTTCTTTTTTCGTTTTCTAGTCCCTTCAAATATTTTGTCCAGAGTTTATATTGTGTATTTTGTAGAAGGATTTGTTTTCTTTCTCTCTTTTTTTTTTTTTGAGACAGAATCTTGCTCTGTCTCCCAGGCTGGAGTGCAGTGGTGTGATCTTGGCTCACTGCAACCTCTGCCTCCTGGGTTCAAGCAATTCTCCTGTCTCAGCCTCCCAGGTAGCTGGGACTACAGGCGCATGCTACCACATCTGCCTAATTTTTGTATTTTTAGTAGGGACAGGATTTTATCATATTGGTCAGGCTGGTCTCGAACTCCTGACCTCAGCTGATCCACTCACCTTGGCCTCCCAAAGTGCTGGGATTACAGGTGTGAGCCACCATGCCCAGGCTTTTTTTTTTTTTTTTTTTAATGAGACAGGGTACTGCTCTGTCACCCAGGCTGGAGTATAATGGCATGATCTTGTCTCACTGTAATGCCTCCTAGGTTTGAGCGATTCTCATGCCTCAGCCTCCCAAGCAGCTGGGATTACAGGTGCCCACTACCACGCTCAGCTGATTTTTTTGTATTTTTAGTAGAGACAGGGTTTCACCATGTTGGCCAGGCTGGTCTCGAACTCCTGGCCTTAAGTGATTCACCTTCCTCAGCCTCCCAGAGTGCTAGGATTATAGGCATGAGCTATAGCACCTGGCTGGATGTTTTTCAATGAATGTTTTATGGCCTTCACTTTTTTAAAGGCTTCTACTTAAAGAATCTGTCTTAGCGAAGCCTTCCTTGATTATGCCGTTTAAAAACTACAGAACCACCCACTCCTTTCTTGTGCCTCATTTTTGTATACGACTCTTATCACCAGGTAATATAGAATGTACTTTAAACTGTTGTTTATTTTCTGAATTCCCCAGCTGGAATGTAAGTGCCATGAGAGCAGATACATCTCTCTCTCTCTTCTTCATTGTTACTTTTCAGTTCCTAGAACAGCTCAGATTGAATGTTTAATAAATATTTGCTGTACGAATGAATGAATTCATTTCTGTCTTTTCCCATCTCCTTGTATAGTGCCCGGAAGGCAGTGGATGAGGAAGAGGAAGCAGTTGAAGAACGTCGGAATATGCGAACTATCTGGGTGACTGGCAGAAAAGGTTTAACTGAAAGGGAAGCAGCAGCCCTTATAGTGGAAGAAGCCGGAATGATTCTGCAGCAGGACTTAGTTGAAATGGGAGTGCAATGGAATCCATGTGCATATTCTAGTACATGTTCATTGACTCATAGTGAGTCAGAAGTAAAGGAACACACATTTATATCCCAAACTAAGAGTTCTTATAAAAAATTAACATCAAAGAACAAAAATAACACAATATTTATTGACTCTTATATTAAGCATTCACCAAATATAGTGCAAGACTTAAATAAAAGTAGAGAGCAAACAAGTTCCTTTAATTGTAACTTCCAGGATGGGAATCAAGAACATCAGAGACATTCCATTTTCAGAGCAAGAAAACGGGCTTCTTTGGATATAAATAAAGAGAAGCCAGGAGCCTCTCAGAATGAGGGGGAAACAAGCGTTAAGAAAGTTGTCCAGACTTTTTCAGAGAAAACAAAAAAGGCACCTTTGAATTTCAGTTCAGAAAGGATGAGTAGAAATTTTCGATCTTGGAAACACAGAAAGCGTCTAAAGCAACCCAGGCACAGCAGCCCCCTGAAAGTCTCTGGACCATGTAGAATCAATTTACAAGGACAGACTCTGTCTAATTCTATGCTTTGTGAAGACTCATTGAGCTTAGATGAGAAGAATAAAGAATACAGAAGTTCAGGGCCATTTGCTAAAAACATATATTTGAGTGGTGTGGGAAAAGATGACAAAACATCATTCGCATTACAAATAAAGCGAAGTTGTTCACTAACTAATGATAATTTTGTGGAACATTTCGTCTCAGGATCTCAGAGTAAAAATGGGACCTGTCAGGCCACTAGTGTGGTTAGTGAAAAAGGCAGAAGAGAAGCTGTTGAGGTGGAAAAAATAAATGAAGTGCCGATACAAAATGATTCAAAAAACTGGAATGTTTATGTGAAACACTATGACACCCATCCTATTAACCGGTACCCTCCAAAGCAATCTAATGAACAGACAAGCACTTTCACCAAACACAAAAATATAATAGAGAAACAAATGCCCTGTGAGGCAATCAGTAGTTATGTAAATGGAGACTTAAATGTTACTGCTGTCAATTGTGAAAGGATAAAGCTTAATACAGAGGAAAATAATCCAAGTCATTTTCAGACATTAGGAGATGATGTAAGGAGAACTGAGATACCCAGTGGAGTATTTCTATCAACTGGAGCACTTAGCAAATCAGGAGGCCAGCATGAGAATTTTCTAAATATTTCTAGACTACAAGAAAAAACAGGTCATTATACAACAAACAAAACTAAAAATAATGCTGCTGACTCAGGTTTAGTCCTCTGTGATTTTGAAGATAGTTTCTACCTGGATTCTCAGTCAGAGAAAATAATACAACAGATGGCAACTGAAAGTGCCAAACTAGGAGCAGAGAACACTAGCCTGGCAGCAGGGATAATGCAAAAGAGCTTAGTCAAACAGAACTCGATGAACTCTTTTCATAATGAGTGTCGCATTACTTTTCCTGCTGAACAACATCCTCTAGGAGTGAAAAAGATAGATCATTTGGACCTTAAGACTGTAGGTCCTCTGAAACAAAGCACTGATTCACATGAGGTTGAGATCCTGACTCCAGAAAGCTCAATTTTTCATTCTCCAATACTATTGGAGGAAAATGGTCTTTGTTTTAAAAAGAATGAACTTTCTGTTACTGATTCCCAATTAAATAGTTTTCTTCAAGTTTATCAAACACAAGAAACTGTGAAACGAGTTACACCTCTGGTTCCCCAAAGAGAACTCCCACTGGTATAGAAGGAGAATGTCTTCCAGTTCCTGAAACAAGTTTGAATATGAGTGATAGTTTACTATTTGACAGTTTCAGTGATGACTATCTAGTAAAAGAACAACTACCTGATGTGCAAACGAAAAAACCCCTTCCTTCAGAAGTAACATCAAACCATTTTAGTGATTCTCTGTGTCTACAAGAAGAAGACCTAATTAAAAAATCAAATGTAAATGACAATCAAGACATCCACCAGCAATTGACTTTTTCCACTGATGAATCTATTATATTTTCAGAAATGGATCCTGTTCAGATGGCTGAAGCTTTGGACAGTGCGGATATATTTCCTGTACAAGAGAAACATCATACTGTAGTATCTCCTAGAGCGTTAGAACTGAGTGATCCAGTACTTGATGAGCACCACCAAGGTGATCGAGATGGAGGAGATCAAGATGAAACAGCTGAAAAATCAAAATTAACCGGGACCAGGCAAAATAATTCATTCATGTGGTCAGGGGCATCATTTGATCTAAGTCCAGGACTGCAAATGATATTAGATAAAGTGTCCAGTCCTCTAGAAAATGAAAAGCTAAAAATGACTATAAACTTGTCTAGTTTGAATGGAAAAAATACAGAGTTAAATGAAGAACAAGAAGTTATTTCAAACTTGGAGACAAATCAAGTACAGGAAATTTCATTTTCTCCTAATAATGAAGTAAAAAATAAGATTGAGGTGCCAGAAAACAGTGCCAATCATGGTGAAACCTCATCCCTCTTGCCTCTTAAAGAACGCTGTGTAGTTGATGATAATGGTCTCATTCCTCCTACACCCATTCCAACATCTGCTTCTACGCTGACATTTCCGGGGATTCTTGAAACACCTGTAAAACTTCGGAAAACTAATAATGTTTTACAACCTGGTGAAAGTTATTTACTTGGCTCACCTTCAGATATTAAAAACCACGATTTAAGTCCAGAGAGAAATGGGTTTAAAGACAACAGCCCAATTAGTGACACAAGCTTTTCACGTCAGTTATCACAGGATGGATTACAGTTAACTCCAGCCTCAAGCAGTTCAGAAAGTTTGGCCATAATTGATGTAGCAAGTGACCGAAATCTTTTTCAAACATTCATTGAAGAGTGGCGATGCAAAAAGCAATTTTCCATCTCACTGGCTTGTGAAAAGATTAGAAGTTTAACATCTTCTAAAACTGCTACTATTGGTGGTAGGTTTAAGCAAGGTAAGATTTTATTTTTATTTTTTTCATATTTATGAACTAGTCAGTAGACTGAGATAAGATTTAGATTTCTCAGTGTTAGGTATTAAATTTAATCTATTGAAATTGTAGTATGTATTTCCTCTGTGGATTTATGTGTAGAACAGCCTTATTTATTCAGCACACCTAAATTAATAATGGTAGTCGCCCTGCAGTATAAGAAGTACATGTAATATATAGTAGAATAAAAGTTTACGAAAATAAAGACAATATTTATTTTGAATATGAATGTGACATTTCTTTTATGGCATATTAGTGTTGTAACATAATGGTTTTTATTAGTCATCACTGCTCATGAATTCTTTTCTTTTTCTTTCTTTTATGCTTTTTTTTTTTCTTTTTGAGATGGAGTCTTGCTCTGTTGCCCATACTGGAGTACAGTGGCATGATCTCGATCTTGGCTTACTGCAACCTCTGTCTTCCGGGTTCAAGGGATTCTCCTGCCTCAGCCTCCCAAGTAGCTGGAAGTACAGGCATGTGCACCATGCCCGGCTAATTTGTGTATTTTTAGTACAGATTGGTTTTCATCATGTTGGCCAGGGTGGTCTCAAACTCCTGACCTCAAGTGATCTGCCCATGTTGGCCTCTCAGAGTGCTGGGATTATAGGCGTGAGCCACTGCTCCTGGCCTCATGAATTATTTTCTATTGAATTATACTATTCTTGTTTGCTTATGTAATTACAAAAGTACATCGCTAATAGGAACTATGTTCTTCACAGTGTACATTATCTACATTTTCTAAGACTTATCTCAAGTAGAACTTAGACCTCCATTGATAGTCATGAATTGTATACTGAAATGTTGCTTCCAAAACCTTGCGGAGCTCTTCCAGGTGTTGAGAGGGTTGAACCTTTTGGTCAAGTAAGGCTATGTATAGTCCTGTTTTATTGCATGAACTCTGCATTCTGGATCATGGTGACTAGTTATAGTCAGCTTGAAAACCTGCTGTGGAAATCAGATGTTTGATTAGATTTATTAAACTTCAATATTTTATGAGTTAATTTGTTCATAAAGGTTTGAGTATTTGTCTGATCTTCAGTTCATGGAGCAGATGTGTTAGCCACAACTTTTATGTACTTTTAGTGTTGAATAGCAGTTGCCATTTTTCATGCAACAAACAAGTGAGCACATTTTCTATATCAGGCTATATAATAGAGGCTAGAGGGATTTAAAAAGTTTACCTAAGACCAGGTACAGTGGCTCACGCCTGTAATCCCAGCACTTTGGGAGCCCAAAGCGGGCAGATCACCTGAAGTTGGGAGTTCGAGACCAGCCTGACCAACATGGAGAAACCCCATCTCTACTAAAAAAACAAAATTAGCCAGGTGTGGTGGTGCATGCCTGTAATCCCAGCTACTCAGGAGGCTGAGGCAGAAGAATCACTTGAACCCAGGAGGCAGAGGCCAGGTATGGTGGTGCATGCCTGTAATCCCAGCCACTTGGGAGGCTGAGGCAGGAGGATCGCTTGAACCCCGGAGGCGGAGGCTGTGGTGAGCCGAGATCGCAGCATTGCACTCCAGCCTGGGCAACAAGAGCAAAACTGCATCTCCAGAAAAAAAAAAAAAAAGTTCACCTAAATTTAATACACATGTACTAGGTTCCTATGTGCCAGTTTTTTCCTGGTACTAGGGATATAATTATCAATAAGACAGACTGATTCTTGACCTTTATAAAATTGGAGATGCATTATTTTAGAAAAAAATGTTGACTCTAGGTACAAAATTATACTTCTTCACTAAGGAATAACATTCTTTATTTTTCTGGAATTTCTTAGTTAAGAATTGCTGAATTTGCTGCAAAGTTTTTGTAGTATACAAATGATCTTTATTTTTGTTTGATTTCTAAAATTTGAAATGCAGCCTTTCTTTTTTTAAGTTAATACCCATTTAGTCATCATTACAGATTTATTTTAACAAATCTTTGGTAACTTTTTCATAGTGACAGTTACCTTAATTGATGGGAAGCCTGACGAGATCTTACATACGCTTAAAATGACTGTCCAAATAATGCATATTTTAAGATCTGGAAATTTTGCCTATCAAAGATAGTTTTTTTATTATAATTGTTTTAACAATTTATATAATACCTTTATTTTTAGAGAGTTTTAACTATTTCACTTTCGTTTTATTTAGCTAGCTCACCTCAGGAAACTCCTATTAGAGATTATGGATTTCCTGTTAAAGGCTGTGATGACATCTTGGTGGTTGGACTGGCAGTATGCTGGGGTGGAAGGGATGCCTATTATTTTTCATTGCAGAAGGAACAAAAGCATTCTGGTAAGTAATGAGTATTTGGCTAAGTCACTATATAATTAATGTAACGTCCATTAGGGTAGTGATCTTGTTTTTTGTCTTGTTTTTTTGAGAATAGTTTCCTGATATTTACCTAGGATTAATTTTTGGAATTTAAAAAAATTGTTTTTTTTTTGTTTTTTTTGAGACAGAGTTTTGCTCTTGTTACCCAGGCTGGAGTGCAATGGCACAATCTTGGCTCACTGCAACCTCCACCTCCTGGTTTCAAGCGATTCTCCTGCCTCAACCTCCCAAGTAGCTGGGATTACAAGCATGTGCCACCACGCCTGGGTAATTTTGTATTTTTTTAGTAGAGACGGAGTTATACTGTATTGGTCACGCTGGTCTTGAACTCCTGACCTCAGGTGATCTGCCTGCCTTGGCCTCCCAAAGTGCTGGGATTACAGGTGTGAGCCACTGCGCCTAGCAAAAATTGTAATTTTCTGGAGAGTAGCTAGCATATACATTATTGCATATATTAACTGGAATTAATGTTTTAAGAAGCACTTCCTTACTTCTCTCTGCCTGTCACACGAGGCTATTAATGCTGTGGGTTTTTCCTCTGAGGGGGCAGTGAGGCCTCAGCGACCGTCTTGCCACTTTCAGGGTTTGCTTTTGAAGACTAAACTATGGCAATTTCTTTTCAGTCTTTTGTCTTCCCACTGAATGGGTCTGAAACTCATCTAGAGGGAATGTTGAGCTAGAGATCTATAGTAGTTGAATCATATAAAGTTTGGAGAAGTCTTTGGAATCGAAAGGATGTAATCTGGAAATACCCTGTGATCTGAGTGTGAGCTGATAGGTTGGTTTTGGACAGGAACAAAATTAATAAGGAGACATTTTAAAGGATGCTGTATAGTGTCTGTTCCTTAGTAACCATGAAATATTTTCAGTTGTTTTGCAGGAAGGTGTGTTGGGGTGAGTAGTTACTTAAACTTTTTTTATTTTTGATAGAATGGTATATGTTCATACTGAATCTGTCTTTAAAATTTATTTCCAGATGCTTTTCCTGTCTTTAACTCCTCATTCTGGGAAATATAATTTTGTTTTTAGAAGTATTAATGTTTTGTATTTTCTCCCTCCTAATTAAGTAGCGCACTAAAAATCTTCTAGCCCAAACCATAATTTTTAGATTATGAAGCACTTCATCTACATAGCTGATATGACCTGGATAAGATGCTGAATTACTCATCACATGGAACCAGACCCTTAGGCCTCTGAGTCTTTTTCAGTCTTTCTACTAAAGATTGCTGCTTCAAATGAATGGATGTAATTTTTGACTTTTTTTTTTTTTTTTTTAAAGAAATTAGTGCCAGTTTGGTTCCACCTTCTCTTGATCCAAGCCTGACTTTGAAAGACAGGATTTGGCACCTTCAATCTTGCTTGCAGAAGGAATCTGATGAAGAACGTTCCGTTGTCATCTATGACTTCATCCAGAGCTATAAAATTCTTCTTCTTTCTTGTGGCATCTCCTTGGAGCAAAGTTATGAAGATCCAAAGGTTCTATGTCTTATTAAATTTTTATATACTTAAAACAACATTTTTAGTGTTAATTCTTAAGTGAATTGGTATTTACTTAGCTTCAATGATGCAGCTTAAGTCTTTAGAGTAGTCATTTATTCATTCAGTAACCTCATCTACCCAGAATAGAATTTCATGCACCAAATACCTCTGTGTAGATAAAAACAGAGAGGTCACAAATTCTGAGCCCTAAAGTTTATGTCTTTCCTCAGGGATTTTTAATTTGGGTCATAAGTCCTAAGTTTTCTAATAGTAAATCGGAAGTGATGTGAGAACAGTTAGCTTTAGGTCTATGATAGCAGGATGTTTTAAATCTTCATGAGGGTGGAGGCAGAAAATTGGAAAAGTGTGTGAACAAAATGTCAAAAAGGATTGTAGTTAGTGGCCATTTAGCATAGAGGCAAATCCCCTTACTGGCTCCTGAGAACTTTCCTTTATAATAGCAAAGTATGACGAACTCTTCATAATAATGACTCAGTTAAGAAACATGTTAACTTTTACATCAGACTATTTCATTTAATATTCTCCTATAAAACTTTATTCTTAACCTACAAAAGAAGTAACTGAGATACATAGTAAAGTAAAGTAATTGTCAGAATTATGAACAGGGCTTAGATTCTCTTATTCTAATCCAGTTAATGATCTGCTTAATCTAGTATTAGAAACTACAAGTCTCCTAGTCAAACAGGGAAGTTGAAAATAGCAATCAAATGAATAACTGGATGGTCCTGGTGACAGACCCCCATCCTGAGGGGAAAGTCTAGAGGCTTTCTGAAACTCTGGGTATAAACTTTTAATGGTAAAACATTCATTATGCCTCACTTCTTTTGATGTTGAAAGAACTAAATATACCTAAAACCTCATAGGCCCATCTTTATTACAGTAGCTTAGCCCAAATTAGCCTCAGTGGAGGAGTCCATCTTCATTTTTGAAGATGGTTTGAATTTGCTGAGACGCACTTGTTTTTCAGGCCTACTGCTGAACCGGATCGGCCAAGCATTGTAGTAATGGAATAGTTACAGCTTTTCTTTCTTTGAAAGCTACTGCTGTTATTGCTACCAAAAATGAGTCCGGTTACAATTATTCTTTTCTTTTCCTTTCTCGGGAAGACCACTGAATAAATATTAAATGAACATGAGTGAGGTTAGAAATGAGCTTTCTTTTTTTCCCATGTAATTTAAAGGTACAAAAGTGTCCTGGAAAAAATCAGGAAAATATTCTCATTGCTATCTTATTCAGGTGGCATGCTGGTTACTAGATCCAGATTCTCAGGAGCCGACTCTTCATAGCATAGTTACCAGTTTTCTTCCTCATGAGCTTCCACTCCTAGAAGGGATGGAGACCAGCCAAGGGATTCAAAGCCTGGGGCTGAATGCTGGCAGTGAGCATTCTGGGCGATACAGAGCATCTGTGGAGTCCATTCTCATCTTTAACTCTATGAATCAACTCAACTCTTTGTTGCAGAAGGAAAACCTTCAAGGTAAAAACCAAGTTTCTGGCATTTTTATGTTACAGACTAGAGATAAGATATTTAGCCACTCTTTATCAAAAATGGGTGAATTACACATTTATGCAAATCCTACCTTTGGGTTGTCTAGTGCTTTTTTCTGCAAAAAGCCAGAGAGTAAATATTTTTGGCTTTGTGAACCAAATGATCTCATCATAGGTACTCAACTCTGCCATTGTTGCACAAAAGCAGCTGTAGACAATACCAAAACAAATGGCTGTCTTCCAATAACACTTCACAAAAACATGCATCTAATGTTAGTTTGGCCATAGTTTGCTGACTTCTGGCCCTCTTGTGAAGAAGAGAATTACAAAATGGCATTTATTCAGTTGTTGCTAGTTTTGTATTTGAACTTTATCAAATGATTTTTATTCACACTTAGAACAAATCCTTAATGGATTTCAAAAAGTTAACTCTTTTCTTTTTGGAACTATTAACAAACAGATTTTTTTTTTTCACAGCAAAGGATAATCATAAGAGTTTCTTTTTTCCCTCACGACAAATAACATGAATTTATGGTGGGGTCTGCTGACCCAGATTGAGCACCCTGACTCCAGAGAACTTAATGGATGCTTATGGTAGAGATGTGAAGTAGAACAAATTGGCTTCATTGTGAGGAGATGACTGAATTTATTGACTGACCAATAAGTACTAGAAAATAGATGGATGAGTTCATACAGACTAGGGTTTGGATCTGGACTGTACACTTATGAGCTGAGGGACTTTGGGCAAACTACTGAAACTGTAAGTCTGGTTCTTATAAAGTTCTAAGGATGAAATAAGATAGTAAATATGGGCAGTGTTTGTCACAGAGCAGGTGCTTATTATGTTAGTTCATTATTGTAATTTTTAACTTTCACCATTTCAATGTGCTTTTGAAAGCTTCTTTTTTCTGCAAACTTTAAAAAATGTATGGCTGGCCTGGCTCAGTGGCTCCTGCCTGTAGTCCCAGCTACTCAGGAGGGAGGATCACTTGAGCCCAGAAGTTTGAGACCAACCTGGACAACACAGTGAGACCCCCATCTCAAAAACAAGGGTGGTTAGGAAGTATTAAATGCATTTTTATATAGTGTTAATGCTTTCTTAGTCATAGAATTCAAGAATTGAAGTACACTGAGAGAAAGGAAGTTTTTGGAGAGAATATAGATGGCTATCAGATTTAGTTTGAACATAATTATTTCTTTGTAGAAAGAGATCTAGATATATTTTATTTTTTAAATTTTTCTGTTAGCTGGGAGGTATTCTCATCTGATGTAGAAAAATACTTTAACTGCAACTTTTGATTTCTTTAATAACTGTAAGATTATTCAGTTATTTCTTTTTGAGTATATTTGGTAAGCTATATATATATATTTTCCACATCTTTTTTAAAATTTTTATTACTCCACTGTGACATTCCCAACATACATATTTTTAAAGAATTTATGTTTCATTTAAATTTTCAAATATATTGGTATACAGCTATTGCTAAGTCTCTCTTTTTACGTCTCTGATTTGTTATATCCTCTTTTTTCTTTCATAGTAGTATTTATTATTTAATGTCACTTGAAGTTTTCCCGATTTTCTAGTCTTTTCAAAGAACCAACCTTTGCCTTTGATTCTTCCTATTATTTTTGTTTTCTGTTTCCTTGATTTCTGTTCACATCTATATTATCTATTTCCTTCTGTTTCCCCTGACTTTATTTTGTAGTCCTTTTTCAAAATTAATAACTTTGACCTTAAAACCATTACTTCTCAAATTATTTTTTTCTTTTCTAACTTAAGAACATAAGGCAGCTGGCTGCAGTGGCTCACGCCTGTAATCCCAGCACTCTGGGAGACCAAGGCAGGCGAATCACTTGAGGCCAGGAGTTTGAGACCAGCCTTGCCAACATGGTGAAACGCCATCTCTACTAAAAATACAAAAATTAGCTGTGAGTGGTGGTGTGCATCTGTAATCCCAGATACTCAAGAAGCTGAGACACAAGAATCACTTGAACCCCAGAGGCAGAGGTTGCAGTGAGCAGAGATCCCACCACTGCACTGTACTGCACTGTACTCCAGCCTGGGCAATAGAGCGAGGATCTGTCACACACACACACACACACACAAAAAGAACATAAGACTATAAATCTCCCTCAAAGTACTACTTTTATTGTATTCCACAGTTTTCATGTGTGTACACACACACACACACACACACACACACACGTTTGTTTTGTAGAGATGGGGGTCTTGCTATGTTGTCCAGGCTGGTCTTGAACTCTTGCCCTCAGGCAGTCCACCTGCCTTTGCCTGCCAAAGTGCTGGGATTACAGGTGTGAGCCACTATTCCTGGCCTAATATATAATATTCTTATCATGCTAGATATTTTTAGATTTCTGGTATATTTTTTCACTCACAAATTATTTAGAAGAATGGTTTTTAATTCCCAAATATTTAGAAACTTTTTTGTATTTATACGATCTTTAAACTTAATTGTGTTGTAGTTAGAGTACATGGTTATATAATATTAATTCTTGAAATTTTTAAAGAATGATTCATGATCTAAAACTGGAACTATTGTGTAAATTATTTGCACTCAAGAGAATGTGTACTCTAATTCTGGATGCAGAATTTTATATGTCTTTTAAGTCAAAGTTGTTTTTAAAATATTCTGTAATTTTCCCTGTAATTCAATCAATTTTAACTTTGTATATTTTGAGGCCATTTGATTAGGTGTGTATGTGTTTAAAATTGATTTACTTTCCTGGTGAATTAAACCTTCTATTAGTGTATTATGACCATCTGTATTACAAATAATTTTTATTCTTAGTTCTTAGTCTGTTTTCTTTTATGAATATGGCAACATCAGCTGTCTTTTGATTAATATTTGCTTCATATAACCTTTTTTTAAAAAAAAAAAATTCCTTTTAACCTTTCTAGGTTCCTATCTTCAGACATGTCTTATAAACAAAGTATAGCTTATCTATTTTTCAGGCTTATCTTTTTTTTTTTTTTTTTTTTTTACAAATTTACAAATTTATTGTGATTGTTGATGTATTTCTGCTCATTATGATTATTGATATACTTGTACTCTATTTTCCTACTGTTTTAGTTTGTTTCTAGTCACTTTTTGTTTTGTCAGTAGTTTGTTCACAGTTGTGCTCTATTCTAACTAATCCTTATCTGCTATTTTGGGGGATCTAAATTTGTTTTTGGTTGTTTCTTCTGAGTCCTGTTCACATTTCTTTGCTGTCTTGTATTTTTCATATTTTTTGTGAGCTCATACAGTATTTATTATAATCAAGGATCCCTGCAGGACTTACTTGTGGGAAGTCATCCCTTAGAAAGGTTTTGCTCCTGCCTTTGCCGAGTACCAAACTACTCCGCATCCAAGGACCACAGTAGCCTTTCTTTGAGAGTTTTGTTTCAGAACAAGAGTCAGAGGCTCAGCTCCTCATCCTGTTGTTGTTTCACGGATCTATATCCCCTTAAACTTTTTTGCTATGGGACTCCATTCCTGTAATGACCTTGCTCCTTCCTAATGCCTATGGATCCAGGCTAGCTCCTGCCACTCTTACTTTGTGCTTCTCTGATTGTTCCTATGACCCAAGGTCATTATTTCTCTAGTCTCAAGTAACATGAATTTCTCTACTGGTTCCAGGCTCCTAAAGCCAAGCTCTGACTGCCTCGTACTTTCTGCAGGTGGTTAGAGGCCATTAAACTCTCATTTGTTTCTTTGCTTTTGGTGGTGGTTGTGGGTTTCCCTGGAGATTTCTTATGCTGATTGAGACCAGCAGTGCCTCAAAGAATGTGTTTGTTTGGAGCTGGGGAGGGTGGACCAGGGTTGCTTAAATTCCTAGTGACTCAGTACTGGAAGCTGAAGTCTTAGGGATTCTTTCTTAATGATTTAGGATAGCATTTCCCATAGTACATACCATGGATGCTTACTTTTCAAGATGTTAATAAGTATTATATGAAAAAAGGGTTTAATGGTCAAATAAAATTGGGGACTTTCGCTTAAATTAAATAGTTGTCTTTGCTTCAGATCCTCTCAGGGCCTTTAATGTATAAGTTGAGTCTGCCTTATCCAAAATGCGGGACCAGAAGTGTTTTACATTTCAGATATTTTTGGATTTTGAAATATTTGCATATACATAATGAGGTGTCTTGTGGATGAGACCCAAGTCAAAATGTAGAATTCATAGATACCCATATACATAGCCTAAAGATAATTTTATACAATGTATTTAATAATTTTATACATGAAATAAAATTTGTGTATACTGAGCCATCAGAAAGCAAAGGTGTCACTGTCTCAGCCACCTATTTAGACAGTCTGTGGTTTTCTGGCAGAAAAGATATATTGAAGCTGAATGGGGCAAGGAGGGGCTTTTTTCCTTTAGAGATGCTGAATAAACTTTGTGTTGTACACCTGCATTTTGACTGTGCCCTGTCACAAAAAGTGAGGTATGGAATGTCCCACTTGTGGTGTCATGTCAGTGCTCAGAAAGTTTCAGATTTTGGAGCATTTTGGATTTCAAAATAAGGTTGGTTGCTATGTTCCTGCTAAGAGTAGAAGCAGAAACATCTTGGGAGAAATATAGTCTCTTGTAATCCAGGCTATTCACAAGATTGCCGACTCTTCTGCTCTCTGCAGAGACAAGGATAGTTGTCCTGTGCTAAACTAGCCTATACTTTTCCACCTTTCGTTGTTGGCTTGAGAATGCTGCTCAGGAGACTGGATCCTGAAGGATAGCTTGGTAGCATTTCTGGATTTTCCTAGATGAATTCTGTGTGGTTTAGGTAAGGCTGCTGATCTAGTCACTTAGCCAATGATAATGTTTTAGTTTTCTTTTTTTCTTCCAGATGTTTTCCGCAAAGTGGAAATGCCCTCTCAGTACTGCTTGGCCTTGCTAGAACTAAATGGAATCGGCTTCAGTACTGCAGAATGTGAAAGTCAGAAACACATACTGCAAGCCAAGCTGGATGCAATTGAGACCCAGGCCTATCAACTAGCTGGCCACAGTTTTTCTTTCACCAGTTCGGATGACATCGCTGAGGTTGTATCATGGGGATACGAATATAGATAAATAATTTTTAGAGTTAAAATGATTATGTGTGTGTGTGTGTGTGTGTGTGTGTGTGTGTGTGTGTGTGTGTGTGTATGTGTATTTACCTGAACACCTAAGGTCAGTAAAATGAAACAGCCAGTTAACCAGATTGCTTTGGGGATATTCTAACATCTAATTTGTAAATTATATCTGTATTTAATTTACAAATAAAGGAAGGTAATAAAGAGGACTTCTAGAATGTAAACTCCTCAAGAAGGAGATTTGCCTAGAACAGAGGAGGCACTCACTAAATATTTGTTGAAGAAATGATTGGTAGTGGTGGTTGAATGACAGCATAGCTGTTTCTCCATGAAATTAGTCATTTTGTGAGCCCTCACTCCTCCTTGCTTGCCCTAACATCTTTCTATAGAATAGGAAATTGGATATTTTTCTGAGATGTAAATGAAAAAGGGATTTTTATGACTGTTTCCTTTTTTAAACTTAATTAAGGTTTTTACTTCCTTACATAAATGTTGACAAATTTTACCTTTGTTTTATTTTCATATGTTGGTATTCTTTTCTCTCCTCTCAACCACACTACATCCCTAACAAAGGGTGGTTGGGTTGTTTTAGAGGGGTTACAGACACCAGGTGGATGCTTACGTTTGATAGCACTGAAGTTCTTGTGTCTTCTAGTTGTGATTCTGTAATATAGCATATTGGTAAAAGTCATAGACTTTAGAGCCAGACTTCTTGGGTTTGAACCTTACCTCCTCCATTTATTAACTAGTTCCATAGCCTTGGGCCAATATATAAACTCTTTATGTGTCAGTTTCTTCATCAGTAAAATGGGGTTGTCATAAAAATTCCTCATAGGGTTGTAGTGAGGCATAAATAATAAGCGACCATTATGTAGTAAGTGGTCAATAAATGTTAAATATCCTTATAAAAGTGTCCTTTTTAAAGCCACAGTTACGTTTTATGTTTTTTTTTTTTCACGCAACTATATAATTTAAATACAAACGTTTTATGTTTTTTACCTTTTAGGTTTAGGGGTACATGTGAAGGTTTGTCATATAGGTAAACTCGTGTCATGGGGGTTTGTTGTACAGATTATTTCATCACCCAGGTATTAAGCCCAGCATCCGGTAGTTATTTTTTCTGCTCCTCTCCCTTCTTTCATCCTCTACCTTTGAGTAGACCCCAGTGTCTGTTGTTTCCTTCTTTATGTTCATGAATTCTCATCATTTAGCTCCCACTTATAAGTGAGAACATGCAGTATTTGGTTTTCTTTTTCTTTGTTAACGTATTTTAAAGAAAATGAGGAATTTGGTTTATCTTATTCATGTGTTGAATTCAGTGGTACCTTTTTTTTTTCTTTTTGGTATCTGCTTTTAAATTCTTTAGCTCATAAGTCCCCAAGCCAATACCTAGCTGACTACACATAAAATTACATAGGGAATTTACAGAAAATACAGAATCTCTGTTTCAGCACAAGTAGGTTTTGGGGTAGAGGCGGGAATTACTGCCGTTGTGATTCAGATGGGCCTGAAAGTGTGTAAAGTACAGGCCTTGAGCAAATTCTGGACTAAGAGTAAAGCACCTTTAATATTGTTGGCTGCTTCTTAGGCCATGTCAAAGTGGTGGCTTATGCCTGTAATCCCAGCACTTTGAAAGGCCCAGGCAGGTGGATTGCTTGAGCTTAGGAGTTTGAGACCACCCTGGCCAACCTGGTGAAACACTGTCTCTACCAAAGATATAAAAATTAGCCAGGCATGGTGGTGTACTCCTGTGGCCCCAGCTACTCGGGAGGCTGAGGTGGGAGGATCACTTGAGCCCAGGAGGTCAAGGCTACAGTGAGCCATGATCACACCACTACACTCTGGCCTGGGTGACAGTGAGATCCTGTCTCAAAAAAAAAAAAAAAAAAAAAAAAAGAAGGCCTTGTGTTAGTATTAATCTGATAGTGCCTAGAGTATGGATAGACTACCTGACATACGCATTTTCATTGCCATCATTTGTTAAATGTGGTAATTCCAAATTATCCAGAGAAACATTCTTTCAGTCCATCTTGAACTGTAGAGTTTTTTTCTAAAATAAGTTAAAATAAATTCTGAATGATAGTCTTTGCAAGTTTCATTCTTGACTAAAGAGGCATTAATTTCTTGCAGGTTTTATTTTTGGAATTGAAGTTGCCCCCAAATGGAGAGATGAAAAACCAAGGCAGCAAGAAAACTCTGGGTTCTACGAGAAGAGGGAATGACAATGGACGCAAGCTAAGGCTGGGAAGACAGTTCAGCACTAGTAAGGTGCTCTTTGGGGCAGTCACAGAGCCGGGCAGAACCTGAACTGTTTTTAGCATTTTGGTGTCTAGAAAGAATGCTGATGAAATCAAGATCTTAGTCCACCATTTGAATTTACCCAGATATAGATTAACATATTGGTTTGTGGTTTGGTAGCCCACAAATTCTGTGGAGATTTCCTGCATGGAAAATTCAAATCATAATCTTAGTTAGCAGTTTTGTCCCTTCTTCCTATCATTAAAATGGTATAAAGGTTTATAAACCCAGCCTTAAAGACATTATTTAATTATTGCCATCCATTACTCTTGGACATCTAATATTACTTAATTCATATAGTTATATGAACATAGAGAAAGGTATGTAAGAATTTTTAAAAAGAAGGGAACCCAGTCAGAACAAATATATTACTTTTAGTTTAAGGGCAAAAAAGTATGTTTTTCACAAATTATTTTTTATTTTTTTATTTTTTGAGACAGAGTCTCACCCTGTTGCCCAGGCTGGAGTGCAGTGCACCATGCTCGCTGAGAACCTTCGCCTGCTGGGTTCTAGCGATTTCTCATGCCTCAGCCTCCCAAGTAGCTGGGACTACAGGTGTGTACCACCATGCGTGGCTAATTTTTGTATTTCCAGTAGAGACAGGGTTTCACCATGTCATCCAGGCTGGTCTTGAGCTACTGGCCTGAAGGGATCCTCCCACGTCGGCCTCTCAACGTGCTGGGATTACAGGCATGAGCCACCACACCAAGCCCTGACTTAAGAATTTAATCTTGGGCCCCAGTTCCCAGCGGACGCAGCGGGCGCCCGGCGTGCCCCTCTTCGTGGCCGCCCAGCGTAGGCGGGGGCAGTGCCACCCCCTCCCTTCCCCCTACCCATGGGCTGACGTGCAGCTCCCGTCTCCCTCCCCCTCAGATATGGCTCAACCTGGAGGCGCGCAGAGCCGGAGAGCTGCAGACCCGGAGACCTGCAGACCCGCTACCTGGAGCAGCCCGGAGGCGGTGAATAGCTCTTCAAGTCTGCAGTAAAAAATGGCCTCCAATAAAACTAGATTGCAAAAAATGGGAAAGAAACAGAATGGAAAGAGTAAAAAAGTTGAAGAGGCAGAGCCTGGAGAATTTGTGGTAGAAGTACTAGATCGACGTGTAGTGAATGGGAAAGTGGAATATTTCCTGAAGTGGAAGGGATTTACAGATGCTGACAATACTTGGGAACCCGAAGAAAATTTAGATCGTCCAGAGTTGATTGAAGTGTTTCTTAATTCTCAAAAAGCTGGCAAAGAAAAAGATGGTACAAAAAGAAAATCTTTATCTGACAGTGAATCTGATGACAGCAAATCAAAGAAGAAAAGAGACGCTGCTGACAAACCAAGAGGATTTACCAGAGGTCTTGATCCTGAAAGAATAATTGGTGCCACAGACAGCAGTGGAGAATTGATGTTTCTCATGAAATGGAAAGATTCAGATGAGGCAGACTTAGTGCTGGCAAAGAGGCAAATATAAAGTGTCCTCAAATTGTAATTGGTTTTTATGAAGAGAGACTAACTTTACATTCTTGTCCAGAAGATGAAGCTCAATAATTGTTCACATTATTTTTCATATATACATATATATATGTAAATTTGGGTCTTGGTTTTTGATTTACTAGTGTGACAAAATAACTACATCCTAATGAAAATCAAGTTTGATATGTTCATTTTGAAAGTAGCATTGGCAGAGTTGTTGGGGTTTTTTTTTTTTTTTTTTTTTTTTGCATCCATAGCACTGGTTACTTTGAACAAATAAATAAAAGCTTTCTGTAGTTGCTTCCTTGATCAGAAAAGAACATTTGATACTATGGTATATTATTTCCTCTGCATTAAAGAACAGCTTTTCTAAATATTAGGGGGAAATGTCCATAGTCATTACTCAATCAAAACTTGTTTTCTCATAAGCCCAAGGACCATTCTAGGTTTTTCATATGTTTTTTTGTGTGTGTGTGCATACATAAAATGCATGTGTAATTTTTTTTTTTTAAACATTCACCAAAACAAAAAATCACAGGTAAACCCATGTTTTTGAGATGCCATTATTCCGAGCAAAATAAAAGATAATCACTTCAGGTTAAATGGAAAATTTTCCTGAAGCCATACATTTCAAATATGTGAAGAAATAAGTGATTCTAATTAATAGGACAATTTAAATTGGATAATTTTAAAGCATCTATATCTATAAATGCAGGTTTTTGTTTGCAAAATTCCTAAAAGGAAAAATTTTATCACTGCCATCATAGGAGGTTTTCCCATCCAGATGAGGAGACTAGACAAACGCTAGTGTGTTTTAATTAGCTAAACTAAGTTAAATGAACATTAAAAAATCTTCTAGCAGGCCATTCCTTAACAAAATGTTGAAATCCTGTTGCTACATTAACTAAAAGGTCATGATTTATGGAATATCTAAGACTTGGCTCAAAGAAACCTAATCAGCTGGTTAGAGATGTTGGCAGTTTAGGATCTGCTGCCATAAATGTGTGAAAAACCTTTTGTAATCTAACCTATTGACCTGTATGCTTTTCTTTACCCCAACTCATTCCTTACATGTAGGGTCAGTCTTTCAGTTATTTGCTTTACAGGTTCAGCAGAAGCCAAGAAAAACAACTCTGTAGTAATCAGAATGTATCGGTATTTACTTTATTGTAAATAATGGTGAACAGCGGTTAATAAATAATTTTATATTCCTTAAAAAAAAATTTAATCTGCTAATTTCAAAGTAAAATTGTTAATCGTAATCCATTGGAAACTATGCATTAGTGGGAGGGAGAGAGAGAAAGGGCTTAATTTTACATTGTTACTGAAGTTTCAGTAGAAAAATGGAGTAGAAAATACGGCATAGAGCTGTTCAAGTTGCCTTTGTGTAGAATTTCAGTCCTTATACCATTATGTGTGACTTGTCTGCTCCTAGGAAGTTTCCTTAGCTCCAGGCTGTAGCACAATTTTTTATTTATTCTCACTGGCCCTTTTACTCACAAGTTTCTGTTCCTTAATAGTTCACTGAAAGTCTATAGTACAAAAAATTCAGTTTTAAAAATAGATGTCTCCTGATTACCTTGATATGGAAACCATATAAGTTTCTGGGCAAGAAGAAAAACAACTGGGATACTTCCAGTCATGTGAGGACTGGAGGAGGAAAATGCATAAAGAAAACAGATGATATAAAATAAACTTTTGGTGGGGTGTGGGTAGGCAGTTGCTTTGTTAAACTGACAACTCATTTTTTTGAAAAAGGTAATTTTAAATTGATCATGCTCAGCATTACCACATTTGCATTTTATAAACTGTAGTTATAGTTTTATCAATATGGTGGTTAAAACCCAAGAAATAGTTTTGAGCTGTAGATATTACTCTCAGATTTAATTTTGAGACTGTATTATTTACATAAGAGATTCTAACTTGCTATGGAATTTGGACAAGAATTCAATCTTACCTTATTATATTTTTTTGGCAGGATGTTTTAAATAAATTAAAGGCATTACATCCTTTACCAGGCTTGATATTAGAATGGAGAAGAATCACTAATGCTATTACCAAAGTGGTCTTTCCTCTTCAGCGGGGAAAAGCGTCTTAATCCTTTTCTTGGAATGGAAAGAATCTATCCTGTGTCACAGTCGTACACTGCTACAGGTGATGAGAAATCTTAAGTATAAACAGTATCCAATTTTGAAGGAAAAACATTTTCATATGCAATATTTCTTATGATGGTGGGGTTCAAGTGAAGTTTTAAAACTATAAACTACATGCTTTATTCAAAGCATAGGTAGATTCTACCTGGGTACAGAGATCGGTATTGGTTTCTGCTTTTATTTTTTTTTAATTAATTTATTTTGAGACAGAGTTTAGTTCTTGTTGCCCAGGCTGGAGTGCAGTGGCATGATCTCGGCTCACTGCAATCTCTGCCTCCTAGGTTCAAGTGATTCTCCTGCCTCAGCCCCCTGAGTAGCTGGGATTACAGGTGTACACCACCATGCCTGGCTAATTGTTGTATTTTTAGTAGAGACAAGATTTTGCCACTGGTCAGGCTGGTCTTGCACTGCTGACCTCTGGTGATCCACCTGCCTTGGCCTCCCAAAGTGCTGGGATTACAGTGAGCCACTGTGCCTGGCCTGTTTCCTGCTTTTAAGTACTTGTATAGAGTAACTGGGATGTCTGAGATAGTGCTTTCAGTATGAGTATACATAGGAATTAAATAATTTGAGTCGGTGGTCCTACGTAGTTTCAGTCCCATCCCTTTTTTGAGCCTCTTAAGATTTCTCTGAGTTGAATCTGAGTAGGCCTCTGGGGCATCTGTATAAGTATCTTATTTCACCCAAGCAGAAAAGAAAGCTGTAGCGCTCTTTGGATATCTCATGGTCCTCTTAAAATAAGTAAGAGTGTAATCTTATGAGGAAAAATGTATTCTTTCTCTAGGCAGTATAAAACTCTAAGTATTTGCCAAATGTGATGTGTAGTGGAAGGAAAAGGGTGGCTTGAACTCATTCACAGAGGAGGCTCTATTGGTGCCTGGTTGGTTAGATTGGTGGTATAGAATGTGGGCTTTGACATCAGAAATCAGTGCTTGAATCCTGGTTCTATGAATCTTTATGACAAGATACTTAACCTTTCAATGCCTAAGTTTTTTCATGTATAATACAAGGCACAGTGGCTCAAGCCTATAATCCCAGCACTTTGGGAGGCTAAGACTGGAGGGTCACTTGAGCCCAGGAGTTTGAGACTAGCCTGGGCAAGAGAGTGAAACCATGTCTCTACAAAAAGTCAAAAAATTAGCTATGTGTGATATCTTGTGCCTGTAGTCCCAGCTACCTGGGAGGCTGAGGTAGGAGGATCACTTGAGCCTGGGAGGTCAAGGCTGCAGTGAGCTGTGATTGCACCATTGCAGTTCAGCCTGGGCAACAGAGTGAGACCCTGTCTCAGTCAATCAATAAACAAATAAGGCAATAACAGTCTGACTTAACCTAGTAATTCTGAGGATTAAATAGGTTCATAGATGTAGATTATTTAGAACAGTGCATGACTGCTAGAAAGCACTCACTGTCGGTTGCTGTTATCTAGCATGGAAGCTCCATAAGGCGCTGCTTTTGTCTGCTTGCTTTATCTCTTGTTTTAAACTTTCTAATTCTTTCTTCCAATTTAGCTAATCTCTTGTCCCATCCTAGTGATATCTTGCCCTGTTGGTATGTAAATTTCACTTTGAAACATATGCTAATGATATAAACTTACATGAAATAAAATCTTTGGTGATGAAAAGACAACATCTACCTAGAGTTTTCAAAGGTGTTGCACATTTATTTGTTCTTTACAAAGCAGAAGATAAAACCAGTAATAAGAATTCTATTCTTATTACTGATTTTAGAAATATATTTTAATAAATAACTTTTATAATATTTTAGAAATACAAACTTAAGCAAAGCAAAGCCTTTCATCAATGTACTTCATATCTATTAAGCTATATATTCATGCTTTGTAATTTATTTTTACCATTTTTTTTTTGGTCTGCCAGTGTTGCCTCATTAATTCAACTAATAGACCAGGGCAGTGTGCTGAATACAAAATGTTATAGAAAAGAAGGCAATGTGTTGATGTAAAAAGAGGCTTGGATGCCTTCCTCTGTTATTTGTTAGCTTTGTGACATTGAGCAGGCCATTTAATGACAACAATTATATAAAAGGTTATCATTAACTGAACACATTTTGTGCTAAAAGCTAAATGACAAAGATATAATATCAGGGGATCATTCAGAAAAACAATGTCCAAGTCACTTAAAATGTCTGATTTATCAGAAGATGATGGAGTTATACATAGCTAGTAGTCAGCCTGTTACAATGAAAAGTGTGTCATAAAATAGAGTTTTAGTGTTGCTGATAGTGTTATAAAAATCACACAAAATTACTCAAACTTTTTTGGAGTGGTACTTACATGTTTAGAGAAATTCAAACAAGTAAACAAACTGTAAAATATTTTGGGAAATAAAGGCTTTACAATCTTTTTTTTTTTTTTGAGACATCTCACTCTGTTGCCCAGGCTAGAGTACAGTGGTGTGATCTTGGCTCACTGCAATGTCCACCTCCCAGGTTCAAGTGTTTCTGCTGCCTCAGCCTCCCAAGTAACTGGGGATTACAGGCACTTGCCACCATGCCCACCTAATTTTTTGTAGTTTTAGTAGAGATGGGGTTTTACTATGTTGGCCAGGCTTATAAGCTTTTTTTTTTTTTAAAGCTTTCTATTCACTGGAAAATTTACTATTAACCACCTGATTCAAGTCTCCACTTGATTCAATACTTCTGGTCAGTACTATTGTTGATTCTCTTGATGAATTATAATGATGATGAAGAAAGATGATGTCTAAAAGCGATGGGCTTTTAAGAGGCTTCACTGGTTGTTTCTCCTAAGATCCATTTGATTAGCCTTTACTCATTAATATGACTTCTAACATGTTATAGTGCTGAAATCTGATACTCAAGGAATAGTTCAGTTTATCAGATACTTCTCACTGTGGGATTGTTTTCTATGTAAAACATAATATTGTAGCCAATTTATATATTCATTTATTTTGGGATGGTCTTGTACTTATTGTATCATTGTTAGACACATCAACATGATGAAAAATATTTTATTTAAATATAAATTTATTTTAGTTCAGCATTGATAGAGTCTGTATTTTTAAGATAATCCAGAAATGTGAATACTGTTAAATAACTAGATTTCTTTTTCTAATTTTATGTCTTTATTCTGCTTGATTTCAGGACGAATAACCTTTACAGAACCAAATATTCAGAATGTGCCAAGAGATTTTGAAATCAAAATGCCAACACTAGTAGGAGAAAGCCCACCTTCTCAAGCTGTAGGCAAAGGCCTACTTCCCATGGGCAGGTAGGCACTGTTTCTCTGGATCTGTATTAATAAACTTATGTAAGTATGAATGGCTCAAAATAGCTTATTAGACAAATAAATGAAATTAGTTTAATTTTATGTTTCAGACATACCCATTTCTGTCCTAGACCATTTTGAATCCTGAGTCCATATGTAAAGAAGCTACTTCATGTTTAATTGAATGTTTGCTAAAAGAGTTCTAGTATCTTTGTTAAGCTTTAAAGTGATTCTCAGGTTTGTTTTGTTTTGTTTTGAGATGGAATCTTGCTCTGTTGCCAGGCTGGAGCGCAGTGGTGCCTCGGCTCACTGCAACCTCCACCTCCTGGGCTCAGGCATTTCTCTCACCTCAGCCTCCTGAGTAGCTGGGACTGTGTGCCACCACGCCTGGCTAATTTTTGTAGAGACAAGGGTCTCACTTTGTTGCCCTGACTAGTCCTGAACTCCTGGGCTTAAGCAGTCTGCTCGCCTCGGCTTCCCAAAGTGCTGGTATTACAGGTGTGAGCTACCACACCCAACTCTCAGATAAGGTTTTTATTCCATTTCTTAGATGGAAATACTGATGTTGCTGAAAATTAGACCTTTTTCATATTTTTGAGACTGCTTTGTTTAGCTGATGATGCAGTTTGTACCACAGAGGAAAAAATAAGAAGAGTTGGAGCCTGAACCCTGGATGCCAGGCACAGATGGAGAGAGCTGCAGACAGAGGAATGCCATTTTCAGTTAGCATGCGACATGCCTTTGTGCCTTTCCCAGGTAAGGTGGCTGATAGCTTTGAAGCTTCTCATTGCTGTGAGAATGTTTTTCAAAGCCTGAAATTTGAGTGAGACTTAGAGCATGCATTTGTCCCTCCATCTTTCTGTCTACAGCGAAGCCCGCCTTTCTCTCTGCCCTGCCAGGTTTATAGCAGTCATCTTCTCCATGATCTGCTCTGTGGGAAACTTTTGTGGTGTGTGCTCAGCATCAGCAGTCTGATGCAAAGTCCAGTTGATTTTGTCAGTCTTCATCCTCCTTAACTTCTTTACAGCATTTGTCACTGTTAACTCTTTCCTTCTTCAATTTCCCTTCTCTCTGACCTCTAAAGGGACAGTTTTTTTGTCTCTTCTTCTAACTTGTTTGCTTTTATGTCTGTTCTCCCTTTTTCTGCACTGCTGCTTCCTATTGCGTGGGGTGGCCCCTAAGGCTATTCTCATTGTGCCTGACCTCAACTCAGTGCTCTGCACATAAACCTTTTGCTGTCAAGACATTTGGAAGTGGTGATGTAACTTGCAGATCATCCCGACTGTTAGTATACATATTTGTTCTTTTATCTGTCATCAGCTGGCAGGTCCAGGGGAGTGCAATTAACCATCTGAATTTATTTAAATTCCAGCAGAAACATATATTCCAAGGGTGAATTCCGACCTTTGATGATATGTCCTGCTAGGCAATTTTTAGTGTTGCTTATGTCTGAACTATCAGCATACAAAATTCTATCACAGGTATCCAAGAGAGTCCCCAGAAGGTCTGTGTGGTGTATGGTAATTTCTTTCTTTCTTTCTTTTTTGAGATGGAGTCTCACTCTGTCACCCAGGCTGGAGTGCAATGGAGTTTTCTTAAAACACATGAATCAGTTTTTTTGTTTTGTTTGTCTGCAACTTCCTCACCCCTCAGCCTTCATAGAAATTGTGGAGTAGAAAAATGCAGTTGACATACTGAAGAGTACCTCAGAGCCTCCTTGCTCTGGATTAGACTTTTGCCTAAGAGGATGTTATGACTGGTTTTATTTTGTATCCAGAACACTCCAATTTTCTCCATATTTGCAATAAGGCTGTCTTGCCTTCCTATTATTCATGTGTTCACTGGAGTAACACTTAATTTCCTTCCAGAACTTCTCCTTTGCATTCACAACTTGGCTAACTCTTGTATAACACAAGAGGCCTAGCTTTCAACCTATCTCAGCTTTTGACATGCCTTCTTCAATAAGCTTAATCATTTCTAGCTTTTGGTTTAGTACAAGAGAGATGAGACTTTCTCATTCACTTGAACACTTAGAGGCCATTGCCATTGTAGGGTGATTAATTGGCCTAATTTTAATATTGTATCTCAGGGAATAGGGAGGTCTGAGAGAGAGAGAGGGGAGAAAGGAGGTCTGAGAGAGAGAGGGGGGAACAGCCAGTTAGTGGAGTAGTTAGAACGCACACAACATTGATCGATGAAGTTCACTCTTAAGTGAGTGTGGTCCATGGATTGTAATAATAGTAACATTAAAGATCACCATAACAGGTAATAATGAGAGGGTTTGAAGTAATATGAACATTACTATTAATAAAATGTGTCACAGTGAACACATGCTGTTGGAAAAATGGTGCTGCTAGACTTGCTCCACTCAGAGTTGCCAAAAACCTTTAATTTCTTTAAAAGAAACCACAATATCTGTGAGGCATAATAAAGTGAAGTGCAGTAAAGCAAGGTATGCTTGATTTTATAAAACTTATATTTTGACAAAGTAGATCACATGCCCACGTTGTTTCAAACATACTTTAAAGAATTTCATGCAAGGCATGGTGGCTCACACCTGTAATCCCAGCACTTTGGGAGGCCAAAGCAGGAAGGCTGCTTGAGTCCAGGACTTCACAACCAGCCTGGGCAACATAGGGAGACCCCATCTTTACAGAAAGTTAAAAACTTAGCTAGGCATAGTGGCGTGCATCTGTAGTCCCAGCTACTGAGGAGTCGGAGGTCTGAATATCGTATCACTTGAGCCCAGGAGGTTGGGGCTGCACTGAGCCATGATTGTGCCACTGCACTCCAGCCTAGGCGAAAGAGCAAGACCCTATCTCAAAAAAAAAGAATAAAATTCCACTAACTGAATTGAGTACCAGAAACTCATTTTTTTGTCTTTTTCTATTTTTTAGAAACTCATTTAAAAAAAAATAGCATCTGTATTAACAAAGCTGGTTCATCTTTT
Organism: Ateles fusciceps; assembly: GCA_036589455.1. NCBI lineage: Eukaryota > Metazoa > Chordata > Mammalia > Primates > Atelidae > Ateles > Ateles fusciceps. The sequence continues at coordinate 57,192 of JAZHEH010002025.1, forward strand.
CTCCAAAGTATTAATTTGATTTTGAAGCAGAAATATCCATTACAAAACAATGTCTGTACAAGTTAAGTAAATTTACCAACTCTTATGTTACTCATTATGACAGGTTGCATATCCCTTGTCTCGAATCCTTGAGACTGAAAGTATTTGAGATTTTGGAATATTTGCATATACATAATGTAATATTTTGGGGATGGGATCCAAGTCATAATATGAAATTTATGTTTCATGTACACCTTACAGACATAGCCTAAAGGTAATTTTATACAGTATTTTAAATTTTATGCATGAAACAAAGTTATAACTTTGACTTGTTACAAGAGGTCAGTTGTGAAACTTTCCACTTGTAGCATCATGTCAGTGCTCAGAAAGTTTTAGATTTTGGAACATTTTGGATTTTGAATTTTCAGATTAAGGATGCCATATCTATATTATGTCAAATTCAAAGGACTATTACTTAAATAAATAAGCAACTCTAAATTTATCAGCATCAGAGCATTTTTTTAAAATTTTAATATTTGCAATTTATATAATGTGTTGATTGTAATTAAACTATACTGCATATTGATTTATACTTGAAAAATGCATAAAGTTATTATTATTATTATTATTATTATTATTATTATTGGAAGAGATGGGGGGTCCCACTGTGTTGCTGAGGCTTGTCTGGAACTCCTGGGCTCAAATGATCTGCCAGCCTTGGCCTCCCCAATTACTGGAATTACAGGTGTGAGCTACTGCACCCAGCCCATTATTGATTTGTTTTATAAAAAGTTTTCATTTCCAAATAAATTCTAATGCCTGTCTAGCTAGGTCACAAGCACATTCTTCCCTTTCTTGGAGCCTCAAATATATGCTGTGTGGTATCAGTCAAAAAACATAAATCACATTGTTCTTTTTGTCTTTGATTACAAAATACGTGGCAAGTGTTCTTCTGTTTCAAGAAAATACTGGAGTACAGTAAATCTTTGTAAGACTCTTTCATGAATGAAACAGTGAGCTTTGACAGAGTATGCAAGATTGTTATATTCATTGTTTTCTATTTTCAGCAGCTCCTTAAGCTGGTGATGACTCAGCATTTGTACATTTACATAAAATAATTTTAACTGTGTTATAACCTTTTTGATGGTCTGATTTAGAAAACTGAGCATAAATCTTTTCTATACATATAGTGGAATGAAGAAATAGGGAAACATCAGACTCCTGTTTAAAACTCTAAAAAAAATAAGTTTTTAATGACAAAGCTAGACTATTGACTACATGATGAAAGCTATTTTTTCATATCTACTTGAAATTCTTTTGATAAATGTAAAAGATTCCAAAATATCTGTGCCACTAGTTTGATTTTGTAAGCTAAGAATGGTATTTTCTTTATAAATTTAGAAGTCCACTGAGAGAAAACCTATTCAGAATATTAATTAAGCAGCTTCTCTGTTATGGGACAATTCTTCCAAAGCCAAAAAAGAAATACTTGAAATTTGATCAATCTCTGATACTGTTAGACAGGTTACCTATAGAGTCGATAGGTAATTGTTTGGTAGTTTATTAGTCCATTGTCATGCTGCTAATAAAGACCTGCCTGAAACTGAGTAATTTGCAAAGGAAGGAGGTTTGATGGACTCACGGTTCCACATGGCTGGGGGAGGCCTCACAATCATGGTGGAAGATGAAGGGAGCAAGGGACATCTTACATGGTGGCAGGCAAGAGCTTGTGCAGGGGAACTCCCATTTATAAAATCATCAGATCTCATGAGACTTACTACCATGAGAACAGTATAGGGGGACACCCCCATAATTCAGTTATCTTCACCTGGCCCTGCCCTTGACATGTGAGTTTCATTACAATTCAAAGTCAGATTTGGGTGGGTACATAGCCAAACCATATCAGGTAGGTTCTTTGAAGATCTTTTGCTTTTTGTAAAATGTGATTAATTCTTGTTATTCATGGTAGTGCATTATACAAAGCCACAATGAAGACTAAATTAACAAATACTGAAGTAAAGTTTTCTTTGTCAGACAGTTTACTTTCACATCAGCTTGGTCCTTTTGAGGCCTTTGAAGCTTTGCTAACAAATGTTTAGAGTAGCCTGCACTCTAGGGCTAGATTATTCCTGTTCATAAGGTGTGGCCTTTTTGGAGTCTACTTGGTGCTGAAGTTGTTTAGTAAGATCTCTTCTCAGTCTTGTTAGAGCTTGGTCATTTCTCAGCATTCAAGAATATGTTGTTGGGCTGGGTGCGGTGGCTAACGCCTGTAATCCCAGCACTTTGGGAGGCCAAGGTGGGTGGATTACGAGGTCAGGAGTTCAAGACCATCCTGGCCAACATGGTGAAACCCTGTCTCTACTAAAAAAACAAAAATTAGCTGGGCATGGTTATGCGCAGCTGTAGTCCCAGCTACTCGGGAGGCTGAGGCAGGAGAATCACTTAAACCTGGGAGGCAGAGGCTGCAGTGAGTCGAGATCGTACCACTGCACTCCAGCCTGGCAACAGAGAAAGACTCCATCTCAAAAAAAAAAAAAAAAGAATGTGTTGTTGAATTAGTTGTTCAGCTAAAAGCTATGCAGTGTTTGTTCTTCCTTTAGTAATAGTTATTTCTTCAGTGTGTGTTCTTTGCCTGGTGCCTGCACTTTTTCCCTGCACAACTTAATATTTGGTCAAAAATTCAAGGGGATTCCTGTGCTTATTTCTGGTGCTTCTTTTATGCACACCATTTTTCTCTCCAAATTCCAGCTGCCTCAAAGGCCCAAACTCTAGACTCTGTTTTTCTTCGTTCAGAGAGAGATATAGTGCTGTGTTTCAGCTCCCTTTCCCTGCTACAGATTCTGGAAAGTGCCTCCATTCAGATTCCTGAGACCTTTGTGTGGCTCACCTCGTTTCCTTTCCTTCTCAGTTACTATAGTTCTGCCTGGCTTGTTGTCTAACATCTGAGAATTGTTTTTTTCATATGATTTGTCCAATTTTATAGTTGTGGTAGCAAGTCCACCAAAGTTGTAGTCATTTACAGGTTGAATATCCCTTATGTGAAATGCTTGGGACTGGAAGTGTTTTAGATTTAGAATTTTTTTTTTTTTTTTTTTGGATTTTAGAATATTTACTCTATCTTTACCAACTGAACATCTCTAATCCAAAAATCCAAAATCTGAAATGCCCCAGTGAGCATGACATTTGAGCATCTTGTTGGTGCTCAAAAGTTTTGGATTTTGGAGCATACTGGATTTTGGAATTTTGGATTAGGGATGCTCAACCTGTATTTTAAATTGGTATTTATCTCTATTTTTGAGTAGGTTATTAATTTACATGTTGAGAAATCAACATGATATAAAGATGGGTATTGGGAAGCTTTGCTTCCTTCCCTGTCATCTACACTATCCTTCCCAACTCTTAGAGGTTACTATATGTATGAGTTTTTATATATTTTGACAGTATTTCTTTATGCAGATATAAGCAAATATGGATATATAATTTTTTATTTCCTTATTTTTACACAAAATTAGCATTCTGTATACACTATTGTGTACCTTGCTTTTTTCATGTAATGTTTCTCTACTTGTGCTTATCAAGAATGACATTTAAATAAAAAACAGTTTAAACTGTGTGCAGATAGTGTGTGCAGCAATCTGTGGGCTTGTTTGCTGAGTCATGGAGTAAAAACCTGTTTAATTTCTATAGATATTGTTAAATTGCCAACTAGTGGGGAGGAGGTTACCATTCTACTTCTCAGTAACAACATATGAGTGTTTTTCTTCTCAACCTTGTCACAGAGTATTGCCCAACTTCTGTAATTTTTGCAATATAGCTGAAGAAAAATTGTTTCTTGGTATAGACTTTTCATTTCTCTTATGAAGTTGAGCATTCTTTAATATGTTTAAAGTTCTTTTGTTTTTAGTATGTCTGAACTACTTATTTATAGTTCATCTTATTCTCCACAAGTAAAAACTCTTCTTATGAAATGGCAATGAGTTCTTTGTGATAATCAGTTGCAAATATTTTTTCTAATTTTTCTTTGACCCTGCATTTATTTATTTATTTAGAGACAGCATCTTGCTCTGTCGCCCTGGCTGGAGTGCAGTGGTGTGATCTCGGCTTACTGCAACCTCTGCCTGCCGGGTTCAAGCAATTCTGCCTCAGCCTCCCAAGTAACTAGGACTACTTGGGAGGCATGCGCCACCCAAATAGTAGTATGTGCCACCAAAGTAGTGCCACACAAGTAGCATGTGCCACCATGCCTGGCTAATTTTTAAAAAAAATAGTAGAGACGGGGTTTCACTGTGTTGGCTAGGATGGTCTCGATCTCCTGACCTCATGATCCGCCCGCCTCAGCCTCCCAAAGCACTGGGATTACAGGCGTGAGCCACCACGCCTGGCGTATTTTTTTAAGTTTGTTTTTGTTTTGTCATGCATATCTAATTACCCATTTCTAATCTATAGGTAAATTATTTTAATCCTTTTAATAATTTGCTCAGCTGTTGACTACTTGATTTTTTTTCATTTAATGACTTTGTTATTGTCAAAGCAGGGCACACATTTCTCTCCAGCCCACTTAATATTTGCACATGTTGGACGCCAGTTTTTTCATTAATTCATTCAACAACCATTTGTTAAAGGCTGATTATATACCAGCAACTGTGCACGGTTTTCTGTAGAAAGAAAAGGAAAATTAAGCTTCCTATTCGTAGGACTCAGAGCAAAATAAGAGGGGCATGAAAGAACCATTTTGGATTATGTGCTAGGTGCTCTAGGAACACTGAGGAAAGCACTCCACAGTGGGCATATGTCAGGGTGGCTTCACCCACATTATACATAGTAGAAAGCTACATGGAAAAAAATGACCTAAGATACAGAGCTGAATTACATCATATTAAGAGGAAGGTTTTAACTTTGACACATGATTTCAAAGTTCTAAGTTAGACCTAAATTTCTGTCATCCTGCTCAATTATATGATATAGAAGTTGGGTTGTGTGATAGAGAACTTCGTACTAGCTTTTCTGAAATCACTTCTACTTCAGGTGGTTTAATACTGGCTGCTGACTACTCTCAGCTTGAACTGAGGATCTTGGCCCATTTATCCCACGATCGTCGTCTCATTCAAGTGTTAAACACTGGAGCTGATGTTTTCAGGAGCATTGCAGCAGAATGGAAGATGATTGAGCCAGAGTCTGTTGGGGATGATCTGAGGCAGCAGGCAAAGCAGGTGATTTTAGTGAACATGCTTAATATAAAGGAGAATTTAGGGACTAAAAAAATTTAAAAATGGTCTCAATTATTTGCAACTGAGAAGCCATTTCTCCATCTTTGGATCTTTCAAAGCACATTTCATCTGAGCTTATTTCATGGTATTTGTTATACTTTCTTTTGTGGAGACAGTAGAAATAACCAAAAAGACTGAGATCTGAGGCTGCTTCGTGTTAGGAAAACCATATGCATTTAAAGCCATTGTATGGCTAGCCACAGTGCCTGGTACTCAGTAGATGTCATGGTGGTGGTGATGGTCAGCGTGTGTGTGTTCATGCACACCTGCAGGCGTGTGCATATGTACATTTAAGAAACCTCCTTCTAGACTTCAAGTGTTCTGAGGTAAAATTCCATATTTTCATTTTTATATTTTCTCTTAGCATCAAGGCATAGCGCTTTGTAAAGAAGGTGGTCTCCAAATGTTTGTTGAAAAAATATTGCTGAGCTGTAGATTATAGTGAGTACCTGATAGCTTTTTAGCTCTTGAAGTTATTGGTTAGTTAATCCACTTATGAAACTTCATGATGCCTTTGTAACTTTGAAATAGATCCATATTAGTTTCTACTCTGGATAACTATTAGGCAAAGAGTAAGTCAAAGGCCACATTTATACCATTCCTTGGCCTGGATTAATATTGATACTTTCTTACCACATAACCTGTGGGAAATCTGATACCATTTGCAAGACAGTAGGATTGCTGGCCGAGGTGAATGCACACCACTGTACTCTGAGATCTTGCTGTTTTTCTTTCACATTTACACTTTTAGTTACTCACAGCTGTATTTTTTTTTTTTTCCCGAGAGATGGGGGTCTCAATTTGTTGCCCAGGCTGGTCTTGAACTCCTGGCTTCAAGTGATCCTCTCGCCTTGGCCTCCCAAATTGTTGTGATCACAGGCATGAGCCACTGCACCCAGCCTCACAGCTATACTTCTTGACTGGCTCATCGAGCATGGAACATTTCCTCTCATCACCACCTGGTTAGCACCAACACTTGTTTCTTCCACTATTTAAAAAGCCAGCTCTGTCCTCTCTGTTTAATCCCCAGAGGGGTCTTGCATTTAACAAGAATCAAACCCTTGGTAAAATAGATAACATTCCCATATTTAATTCTCATAACCCATGAGATAGCTATTATTATTACTATCACCATTTTATAGAGGAGGAAACTGAAGCACAGAAAGTAATTTGCTTAAGGTCATGCAGCTATAAGTGGTAGAGCCAGAATAAATTCAGAATGCCAGAACTTGGGCACTCTGACTTCCTATCCAACACACACATCCTCTGGAGACAGCTGCTTCTATTTAATAGACTCTTACGTGATTTAATAGTGTTTATGCTATACCAGTTTTTGTTTGTATCACCACGTACCAAACCACCTAATCCCTGAGCTTTGCTGAGATCTCAGACAGCACTAAGTAACATGAGTTAAAAAAACAACAGGAGTCACAAGAAAACAAAATGTGGGGAAAAAAAAAAAAAGGAAAGGAAAAAAGCCCTATCTCAATATATTAAAAAACATAGGGGTGGGGGGTGGGGTGGACTTTAGCTAGTTTATCATGTTGAAAGTTTTTTGGAATTGTGATAATTATTTTAAGCAAATTATCTTGTTAGATTTTATTTAATGATATTTATACAGAGCTTTATGTGAGTTTTGTAAACAGTTATAAGTAATAACTCATTTAAACCTAACCATCCCATGATGTAGGTATTACTACCTTCATTTTTTAGATGAAGAAATTAAGATACAAAGAGGTTAGGTGACTTGTGCAAGATTATACATTTTGTGAATGGTAGAGCTGGACTTTGAGCCCCGGCAGTTCTTATGATTAAATCAGACTTTCTTTAATGCCCTATTTATAGATAATTTCACTTCATTGCTTCCGAAATTTTCTTAAGAGTTTTTATTTGTATTTAAGTGAAATGAATTCTGCAGTTGTGGCATTTTAGGTGGCTGTGAGGTAAGGAGGATATTTCTTTCCAATTAAATCTTCCCCGTCATAAAGTCATGAAGCCTACTCTTTCTATTTTTAAAGTCTTGTTCAAGGGCAAGGAGAGGGACATTTGTAATGCTTCTCTTCCCTGACTCCTAGGCACTTGAAGTGGAAGTTAATGAAGTACTGTGAGGAGTAAAAAGTTGCTATAAAGACTGCTGGATAAAGGAGAAATAGTCAAAAATAAATTTTTCCTTAGATCACACACACCTATTCATTCATATTCCCTCCTGCCCTCCTCTCTCTCTCAAAAAGTAATGCTGAAAAGCGGAAAAGATGTTTGCTGGATATCAGCCTCTGTGGATCTAACTCAGCAAAAGCAATCTAATCATTTTTGACTCACTGTGAAATTAAAAGTTTGCCAAAATTTCAATCCTAATAAACTCTTTTATTTGCATTTTGTGTACTTACAAGCTTTATTTGTTGGATGACTCCCTTTCAGATTTGCTATGGAATCATTTATGGAATGGGAGCTAAGTCTTTGGGAGAGCAGATGGGCATTAAAGAAAATGATGCTGCTTGCTATATTGACTCCTTCAAATCCAGATACACAGGTAATTTATCTTCTAGATAGTATTCTTTTCAACCATCTTACCATATTATATTTTTAAAAATTTGTGTTATGGAATTTTCTATTGAAATATCTATTAGAAGTTTTCATCAGGCATTGTTGAGGGTAAATAATATTAACCTTGTTATGATCACTTACTAAGTTGTAATAATCTTATTTTGTATTTTTCATTAGAGACAGAACAGTAAAATGTAGTTGATGTATATCTACTGTGTCATTGTGAACATCCCATAACATCTGGGAGTTGACTTGTGCTTTGGTTTAGATAGCTGTAGTTTGAAACAGTAAACTTGAGTATATATACAAGGAATTCTGACAATTGCTAATTAAATATTTGAGGAACTCTGAGAACAATTGCTGTTATAGAGCAGCTTGAGTATTGTCTTAAATGATCTTTTTTGCCTGTTTGTCGTGGTATAATTTATATATAATAATAAGATTCACCCTGAAAAAGGTATATAGTTCTGTGAATTGTTTTTTCTTTGAAAGACAATTTAAGGATAAGTTCTCTAAATTTTGACAAATGAATATGTTCATAAAATTACACCACAACCAAGATATAGAACCATTACTCTATCCTCCCAAAACGTTCTTTTATACTCTTTTTTGAATCAGCCCTATCCCTTACCCCCATCGGTACTGAAGCAAAGAATGCAATACCGCAAGAAAAAAAAAGCATATAGATTTAAAAGGAAAAATAAACCTTTTGGTCACATGTGATATGACCTTGTACATAGAAAATCACATGGCTTCTACAAAAACAATTAGTAGAATAAATATATTTAGCAAGGTTCAGTCTGTAAAAATAGACTGTATTTCTATATACTGGCAACAAATAATTAGCAAATAAAGCATCAAAAACCATGAAATACTTGGCATAGATTTAGCAGATTGTGTGCAAGACTTATTTATTGAAAACTCTGAAGCAATCCCGAGAGTTGACAAATACTTAAATAAACGTGGGGCATACCGTGTTAATTTACTGAAAAGCGCAACATTATTATGATGACAATTCCCTGTAAATTGTTTTGTGGATTCAGTGTGATTCCAATAAAATTCATTAGGCTTTTGTATAGAATTTGACAAGATGATTTTAAATTTTTTTTTCTTTTTTTTCTTTTTCGTTTTTCACATTGGACATTTGTACAAGATGATTTTAAATTTATATGGCAATTCAAAGAGCCTGAAATACTGAAGATCATGTTTTGAGAAAAGTACAGTGTTAAAGACTTACACTCCCTGATTTCAAAACTTATAAAACCACAATAATCAAGATAGGTATAAGGTTAGACAAAGAGAACAATGGAACATAATAGAAGACCCAGAAATAGGCCCATATATATATAGTTGATTGATTTGCAACAAAGTTGCCATGGTAATTCAATTGATAAAAGGATGGTCTTTTCAGCAATTGGTGTCAGAACAACCAGACACCAGTACTGGAAAAAAAAAAATCAACCTCAATATTTATCTCACATTATATACAAAATTTTATCTGACATCATATACAAAAATTATCTTGATGTGGAATATAGACTCTAAAAGTTCATAGCTAAAACTTTAAATGTTCCAGAAGAAAATAAGGGAGAATCCATTGTAACACTGAGGTGGGCAAAGACTCTAGTTCATAACATTGGATTAGCCATTAAAGAAAAACACTGGCTCACCACAGAGAGAGAGACTCCATTCATTTGGGAAGAAATAAGGGTAGAGAATGAGAGTCTCTGTCTGGTAAAGCAGAGAATTCTTCCAGATCTTACCCAAGACTGCCAACGTGGTACCTCTACAGGTCTGCAAGAACCATAGCATTACTGGGTTTAGGTGGCATCCTAATGCAGATACAGCTGAGATAACAACACCCAAGTCTCTTTGAGTGTTTCCAAGAAGGATGGATACAAACAAGCCCTGACTATGAAGACTACAATAAATATCTAATTCTTCAGTGCCCAGGCAAACTTCCACAAGCATCAAGACCATCCGGGAAAACATGACATCACCAAGTAAACTAAGGCATCAGGGCCCAGTCACATGGAAACGCAGATATGTGACCTTTGAGACAGAGAATTCAAAATGGCTATGTTGAGGAAAGTCAAAGAAATTCAAGATAACACAGAGAAGGATTTCAGAATTCTGTCATAAATTTAACAAGCTGAAATAATTAAAAAGAATCAAGCATGGCCAGGCGCGGTGGCTGTCACCCATAATCCCAGCACTTTGGGAGGCTGAGGTGGGCAGATCATTGAGGTCAGGAGTTTGAGACCAGCCTGGCCAACATGGTGAAACCCTGTCCCTACTAAAAATACAAAAATTAGCCGGGAGTGCTGGCACATGCCTGTAATCCCAGCTACTTGGGAGGCCGTGGCAGGAGAATCGCTTGAACCTTGGGAGATGGAGGTTGCAGTGAGCCAAGATCATGCGATTGCACTCCAGCCTGGGGGTCAAGAATGAAACTCCATTTCAAAAAATAAAATAAAAAATAAAAAGAATCAAACAAATTCTGGAGTAGGAAAGTGCAATTGACATACTGAAGAGTACATCAGTGTCTCTTAATAGCAAAATTATTCAAGCAGAATTACTGAGTTTGAAGACAGGCTATTTGGAAATTAACAGAAAAGACAAAAGAAAAAAGTATAAAAAAGAGTGAAGCACACCTGCAACATCAGAAAATAGCCTCAAAAGGGCAAATCTAAGAGTTATTGGCCTTAAAGAGGCAGTAGAGAAAGAGATAGGAGTAGATAGTGTATTCAAAGAGATAATAAAGAACTTTCCAAACCTAGAGAAGGATATCAATATTCAAGTAAAAGAAAGTTATAGAACAGATTTAACTCAAAGAAGACTGCCTCAAGACATTTAATAATCAAACTCCCAAAGGTCAAGGGTGAAGAAAGGATCCTAAAAGCAGCAAGAGAAAATAATAGAATAATATACAATGGAGCTCCAATATGTCTGGCAGCAGACTTTTAGTGAAAACCTTACAGGCCAGGAGAGAGTGGCATGACATATTTAAAGTGCTCAAGGAAAAACAGCTTTTACCCTAGAATAATATATCTGGCAAAAATATTAATATCTTTCAAATATGAAGGAGGAAAAAAAGACTTTCTCAGACAAATGAAAGCTGAGGGATTTCATCAACACCAGAGTTGTCCTACAAGAAATGCCAAAAAGAGTTCTACAATTAGAAAGAAAGTGATGTTAATGAACAATAACAAATCATCTGAAGGTATAGAACTCACTGGTAATAGTAAGAACACAGAAAAACACAGAATATTATAACATTGTAATTGTGATGTGCAAACTATTATCTTAAATAGAAAGACAAAAAGATTAATCGAAAATATCAATAACAGATTTTCAACATATAGGCAGTACAATAAGATATAAATAGAAACAACAAAAAGTTAAAAAGTGAGCCAGGTGCGGTGGGTCACACCTGTAATCCCAGAACTTTGGGAAGCCAAGGCAGGCGGATCACCTGAGGTCAGGAGTTCAAGACCAGCCTGGCCAGCATAGTGAAACCTCGTCTCTACAAAAAAATACAAAAGTTAGCTGGGCATGATGTCAGGTGCCTGTAATTCCAGCTACTTGGGAGGCTGAGGCGGAAAAATCTCTTGAACCCGGGAGGCGGAGGTTGCAGGGAGCCAAGACTGTGCCATTACACTCCAGCCTGGGTGACAAAGCAAGACTTTGTCTCAAGTAATAATAATAGGTTATAAGACATTATTTTTGCAAGTCTCATGGTAACTCAAATAAAAAACCTGCAACAACAAGATATGCAAAGATTAGAAAGCAAAAATTATACCACCAGAAAAAAATCACCTTTATTAAATGAAAGACAGGCATGAAGGAAAGGAGAAAAAAAAAACCCAAAACAAGAAAACAAAGTGTCGTAGTCCTTACCTTTCAGTAATAACACTGCATGTAAATGGACTAAACTCTCCAATAAAAAGTCCTAGAGTGGCTGCATAGATTTTGAAAAAAAGAAAAACAAGAGCCAATGATCTGCTGCCTACAAAAAACACACTTCACCTCTAAAGATATAGACTGAAAATGAAGGGATGGAAAAGTGATTCCATGCCAACAGAAACCAAAAAAGATCAAGAGTAGCTATACTTGTGTCAGACAAAATAGATTTCAAGACAAAAATTATGAAAAGAGACAAAGAATGTCATTATATGATGAAAAAAGGAGTCAATTAAGCAAGAGAATATAAGAATTATATATGTACCCAATATTGGAGCATCTGGACATATAAAGCAAATGTCATTAGAGCTAAAGAGAGAGAGATCCCAACAATAATAACTGGAGACTTCAACACCCCACTCTGAGCAGTGGACAGATATTCCAGACAGAAAATCTAAGAAAGTGTACTAAATATGCACTATAGACCAAATGGACCTAATAGATACTTGTAGAACATTTCATTTAATGGCTACCAAATACACATTCTTCTCTTCAGCACATGGATTATTCTCAAGGATAGACTATATGTTAGATCACAAGTTTTGAAACATTCAAAAAATTAAATTAATGTCAAATATCTCCTCTGACCACAATGGAATAAAACTAGAAATCAATAACAAGGAATTTTGGAAACTATACAAACACAGAAATTAAACAATATGCTCTTCAGTGACCAGTGAGTCAATTAAAAAATTAAGAAGGAATTTTAAAATTTCTTAAAACAAATGATAATGGAAATACAACATACCAGCTCCTATGGGATACAGCAAAAGCAGTGCTAAGGAGGAAGTTTATAGCTATAAGTGCCCACGTTTAAAAGAAAAGGAGAAAATTTCAAATAAATAACCTAACAATGCATCTTAAAGAACTAGAAATGTAAGAGCAAGACAAATCCAAAATTAGTAGAGGAAAAGAAATAATAAAGATCAGAGTCGAAATAAAGAATGAAATTGAAACAAAACAATACAAAAGAATAACAAAACAAATAGTTATTGGTTATTGCTTTTTTTTTTTTTTTTTTTTTTTTTTTTGAGATGGAGTTTTTCTCTGTCATCCAGGCTGGTGGACAGTGGGGTGATCTTGGCTCACTGCAACATCTACCTCCTGGGTTCAAGCAATTATCCTGCCTCAGCCTCCCAAGCAGCTGGGATTACAGGTGTACGCCATTATGCCCAGCTAATTTTTGCATTTTTAATAGACAAAGAATTTTGCCATGTTGGCCAGGCTGGCAATGAACTCCCAACCTCAAGTGATCTGCCCATCTCAGCCTGGGATTACAAGCATCAGCTAAGATGTCAACCACCACCTGCAGAAGTCTGTCCTGTAGACCCTGACTCAATATAATGGATGAATGAATGCATTCTCACACCATTACAGTGATACAAGTGGGCTAGGGATGGCTGTTGGCTGCTTTCAGAGGGTGAAATTCAACCAATTGACCAAGACCTTCTGTCCATCCACAAATTTATTCATAACAGAGGTTCTGAGTCAACATGCTTGTGGATAATTAACATGGTTAAAAGAGTGGTTTTATGAATGATAAAAGCTTTAGGTTCTGGGCCCAGAGTAAACACTAATAACAGGTGATTCCCCTTTGATGTCTCCCTCAGAGGACAATCCAGCCCAAAGTTTACATGACTAAACAGAGTAGAGACAAAGGGATGTGGGGTAAACAGACTTAAACTGGGAAGGCCTTTGTTCTCTCTCTCTTTCCTATGCTAATGCTAATGAGGCGGCTGCCTTCAACATGCCTTAATAAAACCTCTTGGCCTTCCAAAAGGCTTGAGGTTATAATCTGTAACTTTCCCTAATATTTTCCTTAATATTTTGCCAGCCACCCTGAGTGAATATCAACAGTGAGCCATTGTGCCTGGCCTGAAAATAAGCTGTTTTTTTTTTTTCATTTTGTTTTGTTTTGTTTTGTTTTTGAGATGAAGTCTCACTCTGTCGCCCAGGCTGGAGTGCAGTGGCACGATCTTGGCTCACTGCAACTTCCGCCTCCCAGGTTCAGGCAATTCTCCTGTCTCAGCCTCCTGAGTAGCTGGGATTACAGGCATGTGCCACTACGCCCAGGTAATTTTTGTATTTTTAGTAGAGACGAGGTTTCACCATGTTGGTCAGGCTGGTCTCGAACTCCTAACCTCATGATCCACCTGCCTTGGCCTCCCAAAGTGCTGGGATTACAGGTTTGAGCCACCACACCCAGCCTTTTTTTTGTTTTGCTTTGTTTTTTTTTTTTTGGTTTTTTTTTTATTGTTTTTAAGACAGGGTTTCACCATGTTGGTCAGGCTGATCTTGAACTCCCAACCTCAGGTGATCCGCCTGCCTTGGCCTCCAAAGTGCTTGGATTACAGGTGTGAGCCACCACACCCAGCCTTTGTTTTGTTTTTTAAGGATAAAATTGACACACCTTTAGCCAGACTAAGAAAAAGAAGAAGATCCAAATAAATAAAATCATAAATGAAAAAGGAGACAGCACAGCAAATACCCCAGAAATTCAAATGATCATTAGTGGCTACTATGAGCAACTATATGCCAGTAATTTGGAAAATCTAAAAGAAATGGGTAAATTCCTAGACACATTGAACCAAGAAGAAATCTAAAACTTGAACAGTCTAAGAATAAGTAATGAGATTGAAGCCATAAATAAAAAGTTTCCCACAAAGAAAAGCCTGGAGCTCAATGGCTTCCCTGCTGAATTCTACCAAAAATTTAAAGAACTAATACCAGTCCTACTCAAACTATTTTGGAAAATAGAAGAGGAGAGAACACTTCTAAACTCATTCTATGAGGCCAGTGTTACCCTGATTCCAAAACCAGACAAAGACACATCAAAACAAACAAATAAACAAAACCTACCTGCAGGCCAGTATTTCTGATGAAAATTTATGCAAACATCCTCAACAAAATAGTAGCAAATGGAATCCAACAATATATTAGAAAGATCAGTAGATCGTGGTAGGGTTTTGGTATATTTTGTTATATTTAAACCAGTGAATGAAGTGAAGGATAGACTTTGGTTCTAATTAATTATTTCTGTATTTTCTTTGTAGGGATTAATCAATTCATGAGAGAGACAGTGAAGAATTGTAAAAGAGATGGGTTTGTTCAGACCATTTTGGGAAGGCGTAGATATTTGCCAGGAATCAAAGACAACAACCCTTATCATAAAGCTCACGTATGTTGAAATTTTTCAGGATTTTTAACTTAACATTTCAATGACATATACTTTTTCAGCAAAGAGGAAATACTACTAATGTCCCTTTTAGGGGTTCTGGCATATTAATTGGATCTTCTGTATAGACAAGGTCAACCACTGGTTTCATTAAGGACTTCTTAAGTGATGGCACATGCCAGTATTTGCTGAACAGAGTCTGGGGGATTAATGTAAACATGCACTCACTTAATAATATTTTAAACATGTTTTGTTGCACTAAACCAGTTATTTATTAGCTTAGGTAGTAAGTTGTAAATAAACTTAATTTTTTAAAATTTTTTCTTTTTGATTGCATCATTGACCAAAACTTAATTTTTATATTTGCTAATTATTATTTGTTTCTGATACCATACACTAATTTGTCATATCATACCAGATTGCTAACATTCCTCAGAGATTAACCAGTCACTAAATTTTGATTAATTTTTGGTTCATTCTCTTGTTTGCTTATTTTAAAAGCACTATCTGCTCAGGCACGGTGGCTCATGCCTGTAATCCTAGCACTTTGGAAGGCTAAGGCAAGAGGATTACTTGAGGAGGAGTTTGTTTGAGACCAGCTTGGGCAACATAGTGAGACTCCAATATCTAGCAAAAATAGAAAATTAGCTGGGTATGGTAGTCCATGCCTGTAGTCTTAGTTAGTTGGGTGGCTAAGGTGGGTGGATTGCTTGAGCCCAGGAATTGGAGGCTGCAGTGAGCCATGATTGAACCACTGTATTCCAGCCTAGGTGGCAGAATGAGACCCTGTGTTTAAAAAAACAAAAACAAAAAAGCACAATCTCACCAGAGATTATTAGGATATCTCCAAGTAGTGAATAAGGCTATTTTTAATAGCATTTAAAAGATTTATTGATACTTGCTCAGTCTTTTTCTGAATTCATTGGGATTCATGAAAGTATTCTGTGTACTTAAATATTTAAACTTGTAGTATAGTTCACATCTTCCTATTTTAACTAGATGTTTTTTGCCCTTCACCCATAATTTTGTGTTTTAGTGCTCATTAGACGTTGTATGTAATGAAAATACCCAGCTAAAAAAAAAAAAAAAAAAATGAAAGACAATACCCAGCTAAACTTCTGTCTGGAGTTCAAAGCCTCCAGAGCATTAATGCTTTTAGAGACCATGGAGGAATAGTGGGCTTTTTGTTACTTCTTTATTCTCTAGCCTCCCATATATCCACATGCAGATATCAGATATGTATCAGGCTTTTACCGTATCTCTAAGTGAACCAGTAACTTTAGTTGATGGACTGGGCAACCTAAATTTTAAGTCTTGGAAGAGATAATGCAAACAAAAAAAATATGAAAACATCATTTATATACTTAATTATTTAGGTTTCAGGGAGAAGGAAAGACTTAAACAGATTCTTGGAGACTATTTAAAGTTTAGGCTCTTGGGAATGAGAAAAAGACAATCACAAAAGGATAACTGAGTGAGAACTGGCTAGAAGGCAAACTTAGGAATGGAGAGTTTGAGTTGTCACGTAGATAATTTTCTCTTGGATAGATGGAGCCACCTAGAAGCTAGGAGACAAAAAGGCTTCTTTTAAATGACAGAAGGCTTTCAATGGCAGGATGAGAAATTTGGACTTGATCTAATAGGAATCTAATTATGTTATTTTGAATTTGCAAGATAAAAAATAGAATATACAGTTATTAATGTAAATAAATCACATGTTTGTCAGAATTAATATTATTGCACCCAAAGATGTGAGAGAGTAATAAGACTTTTTCATGCCAAATAGTTCAGTTCTGATTCATTATGTTGTTGCTGAGGGAAAAAAGTTCCAGCCCTCTGAATTAGGAATAAACATAGCCAGGTTATTTTTTGGTTTTTGTTTGTTTTGGTTTTTGCTTTTGTTCAAACTTTTGTTGTAGTGAAAAATACATTCTCACACAGAGAGAATATAGGTTTCACTAAATTATCACAGAGCTACACCTGTGTAACTACCACCCAGGGCAAGAAATAGAATATTATCAGTGCCCCGGAAGCATCCCTCACACATCCTCCTAATCACCACCCATCGCCTTCCCAGAAATAGCCACTGTTATAATTCTAACACTATAGTTTTGCTTTGCATATTTTTGAGCTCTAGATACATCATGTATGTATATTTTGTATCTAGCTTCTTTCAAAATTATGTGGGCAAGTCATTCTTGTTTCATGTAGGAATAGCTGTATGCTCTTATATGAATAATTTATGTTTTTCTGTTGATGAGAACTTGGGCTTTCAGTTTGAAGCTAAGCTATTGTAGCCTTGAACATCCTTGTACAAGGTTCTTGGTGCACATATACATGCATTTATGTTTGGTAAAGACACAGTGGTAGGATTGCTGCGTATTTTCAACTTCAGTAGATAAAGCCAAATTGTTTTCTGTGGAGATTATAGCAGTTTGTCCTCCCATCAGAAGAGTATGTGAGTTCTCACTGCTCTGCATTCTTGTCGACACTTGCTATTAAACTAATAAAATTTTAGCTATTCTGGTGGGTATAAAGTAGTATTCTATAGTTTTAATTTGTGTTTCCTTGGCTGCTACTGAGGTAACCTTACAAATGAGCAACCTTACAAATGTGTATTAACCATTTAGTTATTTTTTCATGGGTAAATACCTATTCTGGTTTTCTTTTTAATTTTTCTGTTGAGTTTTCTGCATTTTTAAAAATCAATTTGTAGGAACCAATTATGGGTTACATTCTCTCCCACATTGTGTCCAGCCTTTTCTTCCTCTTATTAGTAATTTTAGATGAGGAGAGAGATTTTGTTTTATTTTGTTTTTCTTAAAGACAGGGTCTCACTGTTTCCCAGGCTAGTTTCAAACTCCTGGCCTCAACTGATCCTCTTGCCTTAGCCTCCTGAGGGGCTGAGATTACAGGCATTTAATATACTAGAAGTTGGGTATAGCTTAGGTGACAGAACTAGAGAATACCTCTCATGTTACATTGCCCTCCCTCCCTGGAGTAGACCTTTTTCATTTTCTGAGGCATTCTGGGGCACTGGGAATTATATCCATATATAGATTACTCCTGGATATTAACCCACACTCCCTTCTCTACTCTTCCAAGATGATTAATTTTAGCAGGTATGGTTCCCTGCTAAAAAGCATTTGGCAGGAGTCATTTCAAGGAAGTTGTAACGGAATACCTAGGGATCTAGGATGTGCATTTTCACTAGCAGTTAAGGATTTGCCTCAGCAGCCCATGAAAAGCTCTGAATCACATCAGAGGGCTCCAAACCTGCAGGGGCCAAACTCTATATAAGACCAAGGGGCCATTGGTATAGAGGGTGTGCTTAGGACATTCCAACCCACATCCCAAAGAATGATACTCTATTTATTTAGGATTAAGATTATTTTGTGGAGTAGATCTTTTAGAATGATGTCTAGAACAGCTAGAGCACTGATGAGCTAAAAACATTCTAAGTGCAATGTAGTTTCTGGATCCTAATTGAGTAGTGAAGATTTCTAAGCCGAAGCAATCTGATCTTCTTATATTTTTGTCTGCCCTAATGGGGAAACCACAGAATCTAGAGCCCTGGATCATTATAGCTATTATTCTTAGGATGCAGCCTAATAGTTGGTGTCCTAGGTTCACATCTCAGTCCAGCTTTCCAGTCTGGCTGCAGATGTGAGCACTGATCTGTGGAAGGTATGAAACCATGTTAGCATATCTGCTGGAGCACCTGTGAATTGTTTTTTATAGGCTGAGCGTCAAGCTATCAACACAACAGTCCAAGGATCAGCAGCTCATATTGTCAAAATAGCCACAGTTAACATTCAGAAGCAATTAGAGACCTTCCACTCAACCTTCAAATCCCATGGTCATCGAGAGGGTATGCTCCAAAATGACCAAACAGGTTTGTTCATAGATGAGGCCTGTGCTGTAACATGGTGAGAATAATTGTATCAGAAATGTAAATGAGAAGTATTTTTTATTTTATTTCTCAACAGTTCTCAAATGTTTTGGTCTCACGTTATACTATTAGCAACTATTAAAGATTTCAAAGGCTTTTGTTTTTGTGGGTTATGTCTACTATATTTACCATATTATAAATTAAAACAGGGAATTTTAAAACATATTAGCATTTAAAGTAATAACTCATATTTTGACGTGTCACATATTTTTATGAAAATACATCTTTTCAAAACTAAAGAAAATTCTTGGTAAGTGGCTTTATTTTACATATGTGTAAATCCCTTTAATGTTTGGCTTAAGAAAACCCAGCTGGCTTTTTGTATCTACTTCTGTTTTCAATCTGTTGTAATATCGCATGTCTTGTAACCTTCTTTGGGAAACTTTGTACAGTCTGGGGTGATACATGTCTCAATTTTGGGAGACTCACGGGTTTCCCAGGATGTGGGACTTTCACTTCTGCACCAGGACAGTTGGCCACCTTGCTGCACGCTTATAAGAAAATGAGACTGAAAAAGGCAAATAACCTCATACTGTTGTTATGAAAGTAATTTTGACTGCAGATTTTGGGATCCTCTCTGGTCTCCAGACCATACATTACAAACATGTTCATTTTCCTATTTATGACCTTCAGTGTTCTCTGGTCTTAGAATGTACTCTTGATCTCCTTATCACATATGTTCCTTTGCTGATGTTGTTTTCTTGTTCTTAATTTCATAATATTTCCCTGAGTTCTCGGTTTATTGCTTGGATAAATTATTTCTTGCACTAACAAGGACAGTGAAATTTTGTTTTTCTCTTCTGTCACATGTCCACATTTCTGCTTTAAACACCATTTCACTGTCACTTAGATTGTCAAACCATGACAGCAGACGTGTTTTATTATTTTGTTTTTTTACACAGTCTCACTCTGTCACCCAGGCTGGAACGCAGTGGCATGATCTCAGCTCACTGCAACCTCTGCCTCCCAAGTTCAAGGGATTTTCCTGCCTCAGCTTTCTGAGTAGCTGGGATTATAGGAGTGCACCACCACATCTAGCAAATTTCTTAAAAAATATTTTTAGTAGAGAGGGGGTTTCGCCATGTTGTCCAGGCTGTTCTACAACTCCTGACCTCAACTGATCTGCTTGCCTTGGCCTCCCAAAGTGTTGGAATTACAGACATGAGCCACACCCAGCCAGCAGGCATGTTTTAAATTTTCCTGGGAAGAAATTAAGATTTGGTGCCTATAGAAGAAGAAAAAGCTGCTGGAGATGGGGCAGAAAGGTCGTGATCAGTTATTGAGAATGAGATTTGCTGTTTCTAGAAGAGACATACATACAGGTTATAGAGAATAATACAGCCAGTTATAGCATGTTCACTTATGTGCAAAAATACATAGATACAAAAGTTCATTTTCTCATTAAATGAGAATGATTAATGTTGTCATCAGTCCCCCTCAAAATATCTGAGGCCCTCATTCATTTTGAGTGTGGGACTGTGTGTATACACACACACATACACATTTCTATTTATAGAGAGAATATATAATTAAACTTATTTGGGGAGTAATACTGTGCTGTATGTTTTGGGGATTTAGAAATAAAAGTTATCAATCTATGTTTAAATTTAAAGTCTATTTAAGAAAGGAGAGGAAGGTATGATACCTGACTGAAATATTTGTATTAATTCCACACAGCAGAGTGATAAATGTCAAAATAAGGATACAGACAATAACGACTCTAAGAGTCAGTGGAAGGTGATATGGCTCTGTCACTGAGGAAGACCTCATGGTGTCATGGCAGCTTAAAGTAGTGCTAGGTCAGTGGGATGAAAGGAAGGTGAGCGTGAGGAAGCAGAACACATGGGGAACAAGAGCATCATGGCATTCTGGGTCAGAAGCCAGGTAGCCAGGGGAAATCAAGAGGGCAAAGGCATGGTCATCAGAAAGCAGAAAAGCTAGAGCATCCAGACAGTCAATAGTATGAGCTAAGTGTGACTTCATAGGGCAGATCAGACTTCAGCCAAACTGGTGAACAGAGGTACAGCCTTTGCAGTCCTGGTGTGGAAGCAGCTTGCTCCAACCTCTGGTGCTTATTTGCTTACTATGTGAGAGCCGCCTCTGAGCAAACTGGCACTGCATATAGTGACAGTTGAAGAACTCTCTCTCTTTCTGAGGGAAGCACCAGATACTGAAGGAGATGGTACTTATGCTGGTCCTGAAAGATAAATAGGGAATTTGGACAGCAGAAAGGAAGATAACTGCTGTGAGGTTTAAGCAAACAGGTAAAAGCAGTTCCAGTAAAGGTGTTTATGTTGAGCTTTATCTTTGTGTTAAAAGGGCATAATCTGTACCACTAGGTCCAGCTAATGAGGAAATAGTGACTAAGTCTAGTATATATTTTGGAGTTTTGGCTACTGGAAGGTATGGATTATCTCCATAGAAAAACTTACAGGCATAGACTCTTACATATAACTACAAGGGGTTTACATACTCTCTGAAGTCCACATTGGGAGGCCAGGTTTAGAATTACTTGTTTAGAGTGTACGGTCCAATTGGGGAAGCACCAGTTCTATCACGGTGACACTTCTGGCCATACAAAGACATGAGGGAGTGTCCCCCCTTAAGAAGCACTGCCTAACAATACTAGTTTGCTTTCCTGGGGCAGGAATCAGGCCCCATACCTCCCTGGTGCTATTACCCTCAGATGGTGGTAGGGGGGCTCCATGGAATGAGAAAATGTAATTCATGAGAAATAAGTTGGACTAGAGTTTGGAGCAGAGTTCTTTACACCCCATTTACTGACTTGTTTGTGAGACTTCCTCTTTGTGGGAGGAAGTTGATGAGTTTATGCCAGATAGGTAGGGTAGGTAGCAACCAGGAAGTAGTTATGTTCCTGATAGTTCTTAGTCTTGTGTGTTTTGATCTCTTGATTAAAATTCCCCGAGTTAGTCAGAATCTCTAAAAATATTCTATGACACAGCAACATGCTGATCAGTTTTGCTACTTTTTCACGAAGTAGGATTGTTACCAGAGAGAAAACTGCAAGGGATGTTCTGCCCAATCAGAGGAGGCTTCTTCATCCTTCAACTCCATGATGAACTCTTATACGAAGTGGCAGAAGAAGATGTTGTTCAGGTATTTTTGCAATGCTTGTGTCCATTCCATAGGAAGCCAAGACACTGTATTGTCAGGCTGACAGCTTTTTTCCCTATGCATGGGGATTCTGGGAAACTCTACCTAGCCCCAGGATGGCTGTATAAATATTGAGTCCTTATGGGTAGAAAAGGAGCTAAGAGTGTTCCATTTTGTACTAATTCTTAATAAATTAAGAAATTGCCAATGCAGAGATGTTTTTGTCTTAGAGAAAGTGAACAAAAATTTGCAGTCTTTCCCTGAGGGTTTCCAAGCTCCAAGCATTCTAGCAAAAAGTGTCAGAAACTCCTGCTCATCAGTGAAGAAGAGTTTGAGATGTCTGTTTTTTTTATTTTCTGAGCTAGCATTTTAAGCACCACTGGGTGAAGAGCTCCAGTCTGGTTTATAACGTTCTCAGTGGGTGGCTTGGGAAACATTCTTTGACTGGACACAGAGTTTGTTAACCTCATTTTTTGTTGTTGTTTTTTTTTTTTTAGGTAGCTCAGATTGTCAAGAATGAAATGGAAAGTGCTGTAACACTGTCTGTAAAATTGAAAGTGAAAGTGAAAATAGGTGCCAGCTGGGGAGAGCTGAAGGACTTTGATATGTAACTGTGCTGTTGATGAAGTCCTCCCAGGAAGCCTGTGCAGATATAGTCACCTGGAAAGAACAGAGATGACCCTTTCACCTACCTCAGGAAAACAAACTTTCAAGTCTTGATAGACTTAGCCTAGTAATTTTATAGTGAGAGTTTCAAACTATGTATCAGGGTCTATTCTTTGTGGCATCAAAAACTTTTGGGGGTTAGGGGAAGTGAAATACCAAGTATAATAGTTACACTCACTTTCAAAGAGCATCTGTGAATTTGCCTTTTGTAATTTACCATGGCTTTAAACATATTCAGAACAGATGCTTGAAATATGCACTTGGCACTTTGGCTCCACATCTGTCTGGGTAAACCACGGAGAAAATGAAGAAGCTGCTGCCTCTGCTGACCCTGACAGGAGCCATAGGTGGATAAAGATTTGGTTTCACCCTGGTGGTGGTAGGCATTGTGTGTGAATTTTTTTCCCTCTAATATCAATTTTAGAGTACTGAAATAGTATTTTAAAATAGTATTGGCTAATAAATTATGAATTCTATAAAGTGGTAAGACTTGGTATGGCTGGAGTCTAGGAATGAATATTCATTAAATGTTTCTTATTGCTTTTCCTTCCCTAATTCATATAATGAATGTATTTGGATTACTTACTTATTATAAAATAAACTAAACCTCTTCAAGAGGTATCCTGTTCTGTAAGATCAGATGTTTTTATTGCAGGTAAATATAATACTGCCAGAGATGGAAAATACCCCCTTATCGGTCCCTTAGTGCCTCTTTCTATTTGTGGTGTGGTGAGAAAACCCATGCTGAAAAGATTATACTTTGTAATCTCAATCAGAGGTATGGAGCTGATCTTTTTGCTCTTGAAATAAAATGAATTCATGAGAAACTTTATATCAACAGTTGTTTTGTTAAAAATGGTAGTTGGGCTAAGAGTGTCAGAAACTCGTGTTCCTTATTTACTCCATAGCTTGTTCAGCAACATCTGAGTACATAGGAAGCACTGATTATATTCTTAGTCAGTTACCAGAACAGCTCTTTTATGTTTATTAATCAGAATAAAGAAAAAAATATCTGCTTTATAAAGTGTAATGCATTATCAGTAGTTGGGTATTAATGCATAAGAGACTTAGACATAGTTTTTTGGGGCATTGAGGAGGGCAGAGATGGCAGCAGTAAGAGGAAAGATATCATTCTTTCTTGAGTTTTTCCATATTTACTTACAATGTTTCTTAAAAGCTGAAGTGCTGTCAGTATTCTGGTAGACTTGAAAGATCTGGCACAAGAGAAAGCTCAATCTGTTTACCTGTGAGTGTTCTTCAAACATGAGGGCAAATGAAAGTCACTTCTGCCTCATTCTCTGTAGCCGTGGGCCAGTGTGTGTAGTCACATGCAATTTCTCATTCTGTTTGACCTGTCAACTGGACCTGAAACAGGCCCTCCCCACTTTGCATGATTCAGATATGCACAAATCCTGGTTACTATGGTTTACTTAATAACACGAGCCCCCCCCCCGCAACACAATTCAAATTTCAGTTACCAGTGGATATTAACTGAGTAATTGCATGAGATTCAAACTTCACAGGCAGTTCTTTAGATCACAACCACTGTGTAAATAAGAAATGCACATTGTGTTAGGCAAGATAACGCCCCCCACCCCAAAGTTCACATCTTAATTCCTAAAACCTATGAACTGTTATATTACATGGCAAAAGGGACCTCACTGATGTGATTAAGTCAGAGATCTTGAGGTGGTGGATTATCCTGGATTATCTGAATGGTTCCATTGTAATCACCAGGGTCTTTATAAGAAGGAAGCAGATGGTCAGAGTCAGGGAAGATGTGACAACGAAACAGAGAACTATTTGAAGACACTACACTGCTGGCTTTAAAGTTGGAAGAAGGGGCCATGAGCCAAGGAATGCAGGAACCCTCTAAAAATTGGAAAAGGTAAGGAAATGGATTCTCTCCTAGAACCTTCTGAAGGGATGTATCCCTGCCAACACCTTGACTATAGCCCAGTTAAGACCATTTTGGACTTCTGCCCTTTAGAACTTCAAGACAATAATTTGTATTGTTCTGAGCTAGTAAGTTTGTGGAACTGATTATAGTAGTAATAGGAAATTCATACATGCATCATGATGGGACCAGTTACATCACTTTTTTCAAAGGCTGTCTATGATTGGTCACTTCACATCTGTTATTCACTTTACTTACAGATGGCAAAGTATAGTTGTGTTGATTGCTTGTCTCCCAATGGTAAATCTGCATTCTATAAAAATGGATAATCAACAGTGGAAATTGGCTAAGAAAGTGTAGCAGAGTGCTAAAAAATGATAACACTGGAAGTGAAAGTCAAATTGAACATAAATGGAATTACAGAAGAACTAGCTGCCTGGGCATGCTGACACTGCTGCTGTTTGAGATACTGTAGATATGTGACCTGAGAAACAGTGAAGGCTCAGTTAACACAAATGAGGAAAATGGTTGTGGCAAAAGTATAAAGATGTCCCAGAGGAAGCGATGCCAACAGAAAACTTCATTATTTTTTAATCTATAACTTACTGTAATTCCATCGAAGTCTCATCAGGATTTTATATTTTTTTAGACAGATAATATCTTAAGACTCACCTGGTAGAAGAATAGTTTTTTTTTTAATACACTGGTAGAATAGTCAACATCTATTTAAAGTGTTTAAACGAGCATGCCCTTTAATTCAGACATTCCACTTAACATCTTACCTAGAGAAACACTTGCACATATGCAAAATACATGTGCAAATGTTCACTGCAGTCTTGTTTGTAAAATCAAGAGACTGGAAGATATCTAAATACTAGTAAAAGAGTGGTAACAAGTTATGGCTGACACTATGGAATAATATAAGTGAGTGAAAAAGAATAAATTATAGGTACCAACATAGAACAATCTGAGACATAGTGGAGACATGAATAACCACGTTGCAGCATAGAAAAATATTTAGAAGGAAGCACAACAAACTAGTAACTCGTTAATTTAGATGAGTGGGAGGCAGCCAAGGGAAATACTTAATATTATCTAAATTTATCATATGACTATTACACTATGCATTTATGTATCATTTGTGCAATTAAAACACATTTTAAAAAATGTTTAAATAATGGTTGGATTTCCAAACCAGCTCACAAGACCATTCTTTAAGCCGTAAGTGGCTGTCCATTTGCTATGAAAGGTAGACGACAATGTCATCGAAGTACAAGTAACGCAACAAGATTGGAAATATTTTATTTTTATAATTTTATTTTGAAATAATTCAAAACCCAGGTAAAAGTTTGAAGAATAGTACAAAGAATCCCAATCAAGTTAGAAATCACCACTCAAGTTTTGTTAATTGGTCCACTTATGTCATTTATAGCAAAAGGGTCCAATCCAAGATTATGAGTTGCACCTAGTTGTCATGACAGTCTAGTCCCCTTAAATCCGAACATACATCTTTCCTTGACTTTTATGACACTAAAAATTTGTAATAGAGGGTAGATATTTTATAGAATGTCACTCAGTTTGGTTTTGCTTATTGCCTGATGATTAGACCTTGATTGTGCGTTTTTGGCAGGAATATTGCAGAGGTGATGCTGGGTTCTCACTGCATCCTGTCAGATGGCACATGATGTTGATTTGTTCCCTTGCTGGTGGTGGGAACTTTGATCACTTGATTAAGATGGTGTCTGCCATGTTTAGTTATATTTTTCTTTATGATTAGGAAATTTTTTTTTGTGAAGATACTATGAAAATATCCTCTTCCTCTATCCCACTTTACCTCACTAGTGTCAGCATCCACTGGTATTTGTTGCCCAAGTCACTATGATAATGGTTGACAAATGGTAATTTTAAAATTCCATCTACATTATTTGTTGACATTCTATTGTAAGGAATAGTTTTTGCTTTCCCCTCTTATTTATATCAATGTAGACTAGTGGGTACTTATTAAGTTACTGTTATGACTTTTAATGCTTTTTCCTTTTTCTTATTATTGTTATATTTTTTTGTAGGGACAGAGTCTTACTATGTTGCCCAGGCTGGTCTTGAACTCCTGGCTTCAAGCAATCCTCCCACCTTGGCCTCCCAAAGTGCTGGGATTACAGGTATGAGCCACCAGAATGAACCATCAAGCCACCTGGTCTTGATGCTCAAATTATACCTGATTTGTCCTGTGTAGGCTTTAAGCTAGCTGCTATGTCCTTCTGACATGTCCTTGTTATTCTTTGAATACTTTATTTTCTGACACAAAAATGTTCTAGCCTTGAAACTAGACATTTCTTTGTTGTTGTTGTATTTAGGCTCTGGGGTATATGTGCACATCCTGCAGTATTGTTGCATAGGTACATACATGCCAGGGTGGTTTGCTGTCTCCATCAATCCTTCTCTGTCGCCCCCGCTCCCCGCCGCCGCCATCACCTACATCAGGTATTTTTCCCGGTGTTATCCCTCCCCATCCTCCCCCACCCCCCCACCTCCGCTGTTCCCCCCCCTCCTCCCCCACCCCCCCACCTCCGCTGTTCCCCCCCCCTCCTCCCTTCCACCTAGCCCTGTGAGTGTTGTTCCCTTCCCTGTGCCCAGGTGTTCTCATTGTTCATCACCCGCCTATGAGTGAAAACATGCAGTTTGGTTTTCTGTTCTTGTGTCAGTTTGCTGAGAATGATGGTTTCTAGGTTCACCCATTTCTCTACAAAGTACACGAACTCATTGTTTTTAATGGCTGCATAGTATTCCATGGTATATATGTGCCACATTTTTTTTGTGCAGTCTATCATCAGTGGGCATTTGGGTTGGTTTCAGGTCTTTGCTATTGTAAACAGTGCCGCAGTGAACACACGTGTGCATGTGCCTTTATGATAGAACGATTTATAATCCTTTGGGTGTATACCCAGTAATGGGATTGCTGGGTCAAATGGAATTTCTATTTCTAGATCCTTGAGGAATCACCACACTGTCTTCCACAATGGTTGAACTAATTTACACTCCCACCAACAGTGTAAAAGTGTTCCTTTTTCTCCGCATCCTCTCCAGCATCTGTTGTCTCCAGATATTTTAATGATTGCCATTCTAACTGGCTTAAGATGTTATCTCAATGTGGTTTTGAATTGCATTTCTCTAATGACCCATGATGATGAGCATTTTTTCATGTTTGTTGGCCACATATTTTTCTTTTGAAAAGTGTCTGTTCATATCCTTTGCCTACTTTTGAATGGGTTTGTTTTTTTCTTGTAAATCTGCTTTAGTTCTTTGTAGATTCTGGATATTAGCCCTTTGTCTGATGTGTAGATTGTGAACATTTTTTCCCATTCTGTTGGTTGCAGGTTTATTCTAATGATTCTTTCTTTTGCTGTGCAGAAGCTTTTAAGTTTAATTAGGTCACATTTGTCTATTTTGGCTTTTGTTGCCATTGCCTTTGGTGTTTTAGTCATGAAATCCCTGCCTGTGCCTATGTCCTGAAAGATTTTGCCTAGGTTTTCTTCTAGGGTTTTTATGGTGTTAGGTCTTATGTTTAAATCTTTAATCCATCTGGAGTTAATTTTTGTATAAGGTGTAAGGAAGGGGTCCTAAACTAGACATTTCTTCAGAGAGCTCCAGTTCCTTTTAGTAGAGAACAGTAATTAGAAATAAATATCCAGGCACTAGCTGTGCTCATTACTCCAGGGGGTAAGGGGCTTGCTCTCTGTCCTCTAGGTGTGCAGATTTAAGAAATATATATATATTACACAGGCACACACACATACACCTTTATATCACATATGTATGTAAATTATGTAGTGATACTCATATATATTGGTATACATTATATATACACATTTTGTATTTATGTAAAAATTTACACTGATAGTTCCAATTCTAATCTAATACTACAGGGTTTATGCTAGCTTTCCCTTTTAATTTTTCCTTTCTTTGTTCTCCATCAGTGAGAAACCTGGCTCCCATAGTCTCAATATACTTATTAATTGCTCAATGTCCTGTATGTAGCCAACCTCCTGACCCCAATGGGCTGCCTTCTGCCCTGCTCCAATGCCAACATCACATGCCATCACTGACTGCTGAAGAGTTGACCCTGCCACTTCACTCCAGGGCTGTCTCCTCCCCCCTACTCCAGTGCAGTCTTTCTTTGTATGGAGCTGCCATCACCAGCCTTTGTGAGTGTGGCTGACTTTTGGAGTGAATGAATGAAAGACAGAAGAAAGGAAGGGAGGAGACAAAGGGAAGTAGGGAACAGAGGGAGAGAGGGGGTGAGGAAGAAACAGGAATGAAGGGAAGGAGGAAGAAAGGAAGTCAAATCAGTATTTCAATTATTGAATGCAGGTATCTGAAGCCTAAGTTATTGTAATTCAAAAATAATAAGGTAAATGTATATTTGTAGTTTTAATCAACAAGTTTTTTTAGCCTTGAGCTCGTTTGCTGTTTTTTCAATTTTTATATGGAACCAAAATTAGGAGAACAATTATGGTGGGGGGAAATTTTCCTGAGATTAAATTAGACAGGATTTAGAAGAATAAAGCCAGTTGTTTACAGCCACAGTCTAGATAAATTTGAGGAAAGTGCCTGAAGAGGAAGAAAGCCAGAGGTGCAGGAGACAACACTCGCCAGAGAACTGTTGGAGGTCTTGAGTTAATGAATGTTTATCATAACTACTAGGAGATGGAATAAGCCCATAGTAGCTTACTTTTTCTTCCTGGCTGAAGACAAAGCTGGAGCTGAGAAGAAGTGAGGAAGTGAGGTCTGAATGTTGAGTTTGTAGGTACATCTCATCCACCTTGATTTCTTATGCGGCATTATTACCAAATTATTTTTACTTGTACTTCACTGAAAGTGGACTTCAACACCATCAAAAGTTGTCTTTAAAGTCTTTCAATAAAAAGTAACACATTTCCTCAATTTGATGGAGATTTTGAATGGCTACTGGGTTAATAAATTCTAGTAAAATGTATGAGTTTTGGTAAGCTGTATTTGATAGATTTGCTATACATTGTTCTCCCGCCCCTCCCTGCCTTTTTAAAACAATTACACTTTGCAAAACCATAGTTCATAGTGTTATAAATGGGTCTTACCTCTGTCCATATGTAATCTGGGCAAAAATTATCAGTGCATGACATAAGAGAATATGTATGTACGAACGTATACAATGTTTTCTGTAATCCCAGCTACTTTGGGAGGCAGAGGTAGGAGAACTGGGACGAGAGCGGCAGAGGTTGCAGTGAGCCGAGATCATGCCACTGCATTCCAGCCTGGGCTACAGAGCAAGACTCCATCTCAAAAAAAAAAAAAAAAAAAAAGAGGAAAGGAGATACATTAAAAAATGAATGAAAACAGTCATCTATGAAAGGTGGGTGGAAAGGCATGTAAGGGATGGATATAGAAGTCAGCCTTCTCTGACTCTTCCTGTTTTCATAGTTCTGACTTTTGAATCACAGAAATGCTTTATATATTCAAAATATAAAATAATACATGCAAACACAAAATGTTTTGTCTAACCTAAAACATAAGTGTATTTTAATTGTCAATGAGCTAGGGGTCAAGGCCTTTTGAGCATGAGTCTGTTGACTGGAATTTACCATGGCTTTCTTAGACAATGTATTGTGGTTATGGTTTACTAAGAAATCCAGTTTGTTTTGTAATGCGAAGTTAGAAATTAATCATTGGCTGGGTGCAGTGGCTCACACCTGTAATCCCAGCACTTTGGGTGGCCCAGGCAGGTGGATCACTTAAGGTCGAGACTTCGAGACCAGCCTGGCCAACATGGTAAAACCCTGTCTCTACTAAAAATACAAAAATTAGCCAGGTGTGGTGGCATGCACCTGTAGTCCTAGCTACCTGGGAGGCTGAGGCACAAGAATCACTTGAACCCGGGAGGCAGAGGTTGCAATGAGCCAAGATTGTGCCACTGCACTCCAGCATGGGCGACAGAATGAGACTCTACTCAAGGAAAAAAAAAAAAAAGATATTGGCAAAATAAACTTTGAGTAGTATCCTTTTGTTTTCTTTCTTCCCCCGTCTAGATTCCTATAACTTTTTCTCGGAGCTTTCAGTTATCTCACTCATTTTTGTTTGTTTTTAAGACACGGGGTCTCTTGCTGTCACCATGGCTGAAGTATGGTGGCGTGATCATAGCTCACTATAACCCAGAACTCCTGGGCTGAAGTGATTCTCTTACCTCAGCCTCTCTGAGCAGCTGGGACTACCGACATGCACCACCACACACAACTAATTTTTAATTTTTTTGGGTAGAGACAGATTCTTATTCTGTTGCCCAGGCTGGTCTCAAACTCCTGGCCTCAGCTGATCCTCTGCCTCAGCCTAATTTTCTGAGAAGCAAACTGGCATGAACAAGTTTGGGAACACAAGTAACTCTTGAAGGGCATCCAACTTGAACTGTGAGAGAAGTAAACAAGATCACTAACCACAAGCATTCAGCATACTAACAGTGCCAAGAGTCTACATGTTTTAGAGAGGGGACAGGAATAGTTAGGTAATTTGGCAAATGACTTACATAATGTTTATGGGAGAATTTACTAGAAATAATAGATAATGCTATTAAATATTTATTCAGATACCAAACATTTCTCAAAGACTGTCAGCCCTGAGGTGAGTATTGTTACCTCCATTTTACAAATGAGAAAATGGAATCTTACGAGAGGTTAAGTACTTAATCAAGGTTGTACAATTACTAAGAGATGAGGCTGAAAGTTGAACTAAGGCAGTCTGACCCTAGAGCCCACAATCAGCTGCTGTATAATAAATGAGACTTATTTTTAAGGCCATGATAGATGACTGGTGAGACCTGCTTTGAGATTCCTCCCAGCCGCATTCTTGGGCACAGACCTTTGAGCCTATTATCACCCATGTATTATACGTGTTTGTAAAAGAAAATTGACACTGTCTAGACATTTCCCCTATGCTTACGACTTAGTGTTTTTTACTGAAACACATTTCCTGATACACCCCCTTCATTCTAATGAGAATTTCAGTTGTACTCACCTCCCTCTGTCACTTGCTCATCAAAAGGCATGCATCTGCTCTTAACTGACAAAATTATCTCTGATCAGGTTCTTGCCAAAGAATATGACCTCAAACACTATCCAATTCTTATCAAAATCTCTGTTATACAAAATAGTATTCATAGAGCATTCTAGTCTAATGTAAACAAACTTTTCAAATTCCTTATTGCATTGATTATAGAGATTTTTACCAACAATGTTAAGTTCCAAAGTATCCTTTTAGGACTAAATTTCTCTTACGCAGGGAAATGCAATGTTTTTCCTAAACTTGTTTTGTTTTTTTTATCTTACGAATATTAAGACTAATCAAGCTTCCCTCTTTCTTTTAGTTGCTAGAAAACCCAGAATCAAAGTTGACACCAGCATCGGACATGACTTAATGGCATGCACGTTTGTGTCCCAACCTTTGCTTGAGTTTTATATCATGATCTGATCTTTAATTTTCCAATATCCCATTCTCCTTTGCTGTTCTTTTATATATTGTAAAATGTATATATATTTATAAAGCAACTCAAATCTTTTTTGAAAGGAAGTTGGAGAAAATCAATTAAAAGGTAACTAGAACATTTAGATTTTATTTTAAAACAATTCTCTTCTTACTTCTTCTCTATTCCCACCAGTACTAACCTAGTCAAGGAAAACAGACAAGGTGTTTTGTTAGGGTATCTCTGATGTTCAGGATTCTATATCTACCTTTTCTCCCAATTTTCACAAACATAATCGTTAAGACAACAGAACTTACCAGGTAGACAATATGAAGATCATTCTCTAAAACAAAGCCCTTCATTGCTCTTTGCAGGTCAGCAAAAATATCTAAAGTATCAGCTGGAGAAAGTGAAGAAGAAAGAGTAGCCGAACCAAGATGTGTTGCATGATACACCTTTCCTGGTTTAGGGTTAAGGTGAAAAAAGAGAGGAACATTCAAAATAAAACAAAATACTATCTTTCTATATTCCAAGCTAACCCTCTCGGCGGATAAATTTTACAAATAGTACCTTATCCAGTGCATGAAAATGTATGAGCAGCCTCTATAATAATTGTCTGAAGTTGCCAAATACAATACTGATTCACTAAAAATGAGTTGATACACTGCTCAAAAAATCAGTTTCCTGTTATACTACATGAAAAGACAATTTCCATTTACTGAGCAGTATACACTCACTAAAGATGAAAAAGTGAGTAAATTGCAACTGAGAAGTCACACTTACCTTCTGTTCCATCACTGGCTTCTGTAATCTGGATGAATTCATTTTCTAGCAGCCACATGACACAGGCCTCAATTGCTCCAACCTGAACAGACTCTTGATTTCTCTGAATTTCTTGCTTCCCCTTCTTTCATACTTGCAGCCAAAAATGTACAGTCAGCATAAGTATGCATATCTTGTGATGTACTTGCCACTCCACCAACTATTATCTGAAAGAAAATACTTGAAAATTTCTGTAACTTTTTACTAAAACATGCGAGCCCTCTGGATATAAAAGAAAGAAAGCGATTCCATTCTCATTTTTTAAAATTTTCTTAGAATGGGCCGTGCATGGTGACTCACACCTGTAATCCCAGCACTTTGGGAGACCGAGGCAGGCAGATCACAAGGTCACGAGTTCAAGACGAGCTTGGCCAACACGGTGAAACCCCTTTACTGCTAAAAATACAAAAATTAGCCAGGCATGGTGGCATGCACCTGTAATCCCAGTACTCAGGAAGCTGAGGCAGGAGAATTGCTTGAACCTGGGAGGTGGAGGTTGTGGTGAGCCAAGATCATGCCACTGCAGTCCAGCCTGGGGGCAACAGAGCGAGACTCCATCCCATAAAAACAAAAGTTCTTAGAATCTTAATGTAGAGATTTATTAACTCTTCCATCACCACTCACTGTAACTGTTGAACACCTAGTGACAACAGAAAAGTTCTCCTTAAAGTAGATTAAATGTTTTGTTATAAAGTAAAATAAATGAATCATTTAAATCCATCTGAAACTTTAGGTGACAGAGCAAGACTCCATCTCAAAAAAAAAACAAAAAACATAAAGCACCAGGCACAGTGGCTCACATCAGTAATCCTAGCACTTTGAGAGACCGAGGCAGGTGGACCACCTGAGGTCAGGAGTTCAAGACCAGCCTAGCCAACATGATGAAACCCCGTCTTTACTAAAAGTACAAAATTTAGCAGAAGATGGTGGTGTGCACCTATAATCCCAGCTACTTGGGAGGCTGAGGCAGGAGAATCGCTTGAACCTGGGAGGAGGACATTGCAGTGAGCTGAGATCATGCCATTTCACTCCAGCCTGGGCAACAGAGTGAGACTCCATCTCAAAAAAAACAAAAAAATAACAGCAAAAAACCCATAAAGCTAAGATTTTCATTTACTAATATTTTACCACTTTAATTTAGGCATAAAAGAGCAAATGGTAATTTAGCAAACTCTCTTTTACCTCCAGAATAGCTCGTATCATGCTGGCAGTTACTTCTTCTCGTCTTTGCAGACAGCTGCAAATAGGCTTTAGAGATCCCTGAAGGAGAGCTATGCCTTTTGATTTCTCAGAGTTCTTACAAATTAAGATACTCTCACCTATAACCAAAAGACGCATTTGCAAAATCCCAATATAGTTCTATAAGGTATCAGTTAAAGAGATTTTAAGTTGCCTTACTTATTTAAAAGGAGACAAGAGATGATAGCAGTTGTTACAGTAATAAAATTATGGCTATTTTTATTTTCTGAACTTTGGACAGAAGGGGGATCAGAATATGCTACTCCAAAATATGCCACTTTAACGTAACAATTATTTTGAGCCAAAGGCCACTGGGAAGCAACAAACACAGAAAGAACTCTTTGTCCTCTCCCTATCTGCCTAAAAGCAAGAATGGATTTTTCCCTTTGTGATGATGTTTCCCCTCCCTCTCCCATACAGGACAACAACCCTTATCACTGGAGACAGGTGAGCATTGAGATGGATCTGCACAAACAAATTCTACTAAAATAACTTCTATCTTCCATTAGTTCCCCCCCCCATATATTTATCTTCTCCTAATTTGTTGCCCCTAGAAGCCCAAATACCTTTTCCTTTTTGTCACTTCTCCACAATTTACTGCCCATTGTTAAAATGTTATATAAGACCCCAGGTTTAACAGTTTCTCAGGTCTTCAATCCTTTTCTATAATGGCTTCCATGCTCATAAAAATTAAAATATTAGCATCAAATAAAGTTTATATGCCTTTTCTCCTGTTAATCTGTCTGTTAATTTAATTAGCAGGTCCCAACTGCAGAACCTAAGAAAGCAGGGAAGTCCTTTTCTTCCCCTACAGGATTAACCATTATTATTGAATAATGAAGTAATTAATAGAGGTACTTTCAAACCTGTAAAGTAAAATGCAAAGTTTTACTAGTTATATATAAAATAAATTCAAAAATACTTGTAGATACCTAAAATTTATTACAACATTTACTAATCTAAATGCTTCATTGTGACAAGTGAACAAACATACATGAAAGCACTTATATGTTAAACCATATGCAACTATATGATTTGAACAAATACAAACTATTATTGCAACAATTATGACTAGAAAGAATCATAACTTTTCTTCAAAAATGAATCCAATACTGTGGAAAAGAAAACAGGTAAGAGGTTAAAAAAGCCAAATGAAGAACACTTTTTTTTTAAATAAAAATAAAACTGGCACAGTGTTCAACGTACTTACAGGCAAAGAGAAGGTATAGATTATGCTTTCCAACTGCCACACTGAGAATCAAGACAGGATAAAGGGAATATAAATTCGATGATAACTGGCTGTTCATCCCAGATATGATTATAAAGATAGGCACCACTGAAAAAGCAAAACAAGATGTCAGCAAGATGGTGGAATAGGAGGCTTTACTACCCTCCACCCCAGAAGCTCTGAACTAGCTTCTATCTGTAGACAAGAACACCTTTGTGAGAACAAAACTGCCTGGCACAGTGGCTCATGCCTGTAATCCCAACATTTTGGGAGGCAGAGACAGGTGGATCACCTGAGATCAGGAGTTTGAGACCAGCCTGGCCAAAATGGTGAAACCCCATTTCTACTAAAAATACAAAAATTAGCTGGGCATGGTGGTAGGTGCCTGTAGTCCCAGCTACTCAAGAGGCTGAGGCAGGAGAATCGCTGGAACCCAGGAGGTAGAGGTTGCATTGAGCCTAGACTGGGCCCCTGTACTTCATCCAGTCTGGGCAACAAGAGCGAAACTCTGTCTCAAAAAAAAAAAAAAAAAAAAAAAAAAGGCAAGGCACAGTGGCTCACACGTGTAATCCCAGCACTGTGGGGAGGCTTAAGGCAGGTGGATCACCTGAGAACAGGAGTTCGAGACCAGCCAGACCAACATGGTGAAACCTGTTTCTACTAAAAACACAAAATAAGCCAGGTGTGGTAGCACATGCCTGTAAGCCCAGCCACTTGGGAGGCTAAGGCAGGAGAATCACTTGAACTGGGGAGGCAGAGGCTGCAGTGAACCGAGATTGTGCCATGCACTCCACCTGGGCAACAAGAGCAAAACTCCGTGTCAAAAAACAAATAACCAAACCCTGCCCCCACCCAAAATTTGGCAATAAGTCCCAAACTTCTGCATGGACCACAAAATCAAATAAAAATTTCAAGATATATAAGAGAAACTATCTCACTTTGACTGCATCACCCCTTCCACTACCCCAAGTCAGCACAGTACCACACAGAAAGGAATCCCCAGGGCTCCCAGCTTCTACAGTGGAAGAAGAGAACCAGAGGCAAACATATAGCTTCCCTAGCATTCCAAGAGGCTTCCCAAGAAGCCAACTCCAGTCTCACCTCACAGAGAACACAGTGTGTAACAGCACAGCTAGATCACCTCAGACCAGGCAGAAACAAAGCAAGGAGGCAGAGCTCACGGCAACCAGCATGCCGACCTTGATGGTAGCTCTGTGTACCTGCCAGCGGTGGTGCCCAGAGGTACCAGCCAACAGCGTAGCCCACCACAAAGCCGAGCTGATCACTTCCAGAAGTGGTAGGAAATTCCACCTGGTTTGAATCTTTACATAGCCAGCCTCCAGGCCCACCCTCAAAGCTCATGAGGACCCTGCCTAGGAAGGGAGCTGACCATCACAGTGCATTTTGGAAAGGAGCAGGGGATAGTTATGCCAAACCTGGGATTTTAAACAGTGCTCAACTCAGCCTCAAGGACCTGCCCCAGGTGGAACATGCCTATCATAGTGTATTTTTGCAAATTGCAGGGACTAGTTCTGCCACAGATGGAACAGCCCTCAATTCAGTCTCAAAGCCCACGGCCCCACCTAGGCAGGGAGGCAAACCTCAGATGTGCATTTATTTTATTTTTAGAGGTGGGATCTCTGTCACTCACATTGGAGTGTGGTGGCATGATCATAACTCACTGAAGCCTCAAACTCCTGGGCTCAAACGATCCTCCCATCTCAGCCTCCCAAGTCACTGGGATTACAGGCTTGAGCTACCATGCTCAATCATGCATTTCCCCTGAGGATTGCAGCTGGTACACTGGTCCAGAACAGCAACTCCACCTAACCTCAGGACCTAGCCTGCAACACTGTCCAAGTGCAGATCTCAAATAGGGGTACCACCTGGCCATGGAATACACCCTGGGGCCCAGCCCAAAGGTGACTGCAGTGCCCAACCAGCAACTCTGCCTGATTGCAGAGCTCAGCTAGTGGGTTCACCTGATAGCAGGGCCTAGGCAGCAGTCCCACTCAAACTCAGAGCAAAGGCAGCAGCCCAACTATCTACAGAATCCAATGGCAAACTTTGCCTGCTCAAAGCTGCAACCAGTTGGCCTATTCAGAATCAAAGGCTAGACAAGTGAAGTTCTATCCCTGCCAAAGAACACCTATAAAAGCCAAAGAGGTAGCTGTCCTCTCAAATGTGCAGATACCAACACAAGAACACAGATTACAAAGAACAAAGAAACAAAGGTACCTTCGAAAGAAACTAACAAAGCTCCGACAATGAACCCTAAAGAAATGAAGATCTGTGAAATGAGAAAGAATCCAGAATAATTCTCTTTAAAAAATCCAATGAACTACAAGGATATATGGATAAAAAATTAAATAAAATTTGGAAAACAATACACAAAATAAGTCTGACAAAGAAATAGAATCAATAAAAACAAAAGAGAAATCCTAGAGATGAAGAATACAATGACTGAACTGAAAAATGCAATCAAAGCTTTCGCAGAGGCTCAATCAAGCCGGAGAGAGACTGGGGGAGCTGGAGGATGGGGATGGTCAAAGAGTACAGTGTTTCAGTTAGGAAGAATAAATGGTAAGTATTTGGGGGGTGATA
The DNA here is from genome assembly GCA_036589455.1 of Ateles fusciceps. Lineage (NCBI taxonomy): Eukaryota > Metazoa > Chordata > Mammalia > Primates > Atelidae > Ateles > Ateles fusciceps. The sequence continues at coordinate 95,128 of JAZHEH010002025.1, forward strand.
TGTTAATTGACTTAATTCCATCATTCTGCATTGTATACATGTAGCATCACTCTGTACCTCATATATATACAATTATAATTTGTCAATATCCAATTTAAAAAATACCACATGAGTGTAACACCTGGCTCTTGCAATGGTTACAAACAGCCCAGCTTAAGAAAAACACACACACACACATATAAGTTACCTAGAAAATGAATCAACTAGCATTAGCAGCAAGATAACAAGCCACTTTGGGCTGCTTACAGGTCTTCCAGGCTTTGATTCTTCAACAAAATGAACTAACCTTTTTCTGAACGGGCAAGGTTCATGAAATGTCCAAATGAACATCAGTATATACATACAGGTTCCTGCAACCACCTGTCTGGGAGGTCTCATCCACATCACAAGAGGGAGTTGAAATTATTTAGAATCAAACAATTTATTACTGACTGCTGAACTTGCAAATTGCTATTCTGGCACAAAGTACCATCATCCTACACTGGACGCTTCTAAGTGGTCTATGGGAAGACTGAAGTGTTATCTAAAGAAAACACTGTGTGCTGTCCAGGAAATATTAATATCACTTAATAAAATGCACAGAATTTACAATGATGCTACACAATACAAAAAGCATGACCAAGTACTTAAGTCTCCATAGTCACTATAAAACACTATATTCCTCCATTCCTCACTAGCTTGAAGTTATGAGCAAGTCATATGGCATCCTGAAATACAATGATATGCAAGGTCAAAAGCCTGGAAGTCTTCAAGACATCAGAAATGAACTTATTACAGTATATTTTAGTTCTGCTTGAATGTTGTAAGACTTGATAATTAGCCCAGGGCACTGACTTTCCAATTGTTCTTTCCCATAATAAACACAAGCTAAGAACATAGCAAAGCAAATAAGATTTCATCTTATTTATCTTATTTCTCCTTATCTTCTACATATTTTCTCCATAAGGCACAGCACAGCCTTAATGCACTAGGAACATTAGACAGCATTTCATACTTTGCTTGGGGGGGTCATGTTAACAGCGAAATCATCAGCTAAAAGCACAAAAATGTGGCACTAACTAGCCCATTAAAAGCAAGCTTGTTCACAGTATAAGAGCTGAATCAAGAAGGCAGAGCTTTCACTTGTTCAACCGTAACAGGGAAAATGTGCTTGGAAAGACTCAAATTTTTCACAGATCTACCACATGCCCGCAAAAGCCCCAGAGGTATTAATTTCAGGATTCTGAATAAATTTTATTAAGTGGGAAAATTCAAATACTGAATCCACAGATAATGATAATTGACATATGTGGGGACTTCATGTCACAAGTCAGTTTATTCTAAAAGTTACTTCCTCAGTGTACTACCCGGCCTCCTATGCCCAGAATATCCATTTCCCATCCACTTTCCTTATTCTCCTGGATTACCTAATTTCTCTTCAAATTGCCACAAAACTGTTTCCCTGTTTGTTTTTTTCTGATATGCCTAATAAAATACTGGTGTCAATTATGTCCTAGAGTAGAAAAATGAAGTGACAGGGAATGTTCCTCCCAAGGTTCTTTAATGTTAGATGGCTGATAATGATTTAGTTACACACATAATGATACAGCATATTAGAAATAAAATTTGCTGCCATTTTGACATTTAATTCAAACAAACCTCTTCCTCACTACTTAAGATAAAACTTCTGTTTGCATTGCCAGCAATAAAACCATAACTTGCTGGTACAAGGTAAGAAAATGAAAAGGTGTTTTTTACAGAGCCAGTACCAATTTAGAGAAAAAAGATGGGATGTCAAGTTCCTATTCCCAAAGTGTGAGGGTGCTTCCCAGCATCCTTGTCTGATTTCTAAGACTAGTCACCTAAGTTGAACTAACCTCTGTGAAAATTAATTAGTGCTAAAGAGCAGACTATACTTGGAAATTAAAAATCATCTTCCAGCTAAGTAATAAGAAGTCATCTTGATTTACATAATACTAAATCATTTTATTGTATAGAATACAAAAGAAAATCTTAATTTAACATTTGTAGAAAATCAACAGTTGATGATATATGAAACTTATAACTCATACTCACGGTAAATATGAAGTGAATCCAGAATGATGACATTAGTGCATTGGATAATAAAGAAATACAGCATGATGAGAAACAGGTTGCCAGGCACCAGTCAAATTCCAAGTAGACACTGTCCTTTAGCAGTGCTGCTACAATTAAATTCAACTCACTTACCTACGGTATCTACTCCTTTCCTGCCAGCACGACCAACCATCTGCTTATAAGTAAGAATATCTAGAGGTCGACCACCAAAAATAGGAGTTCGAATAATCACACGACGTGCAGGTAAATTCACCCCAGAAGAAAGAGTAGAAGTTGCTGCCAAGACCCGAATGAGACCTTGACGAAAGGCTCCTTCAATGATATCCCTCTCCTCAAAAGTAAGACCTAAAAAAAGGTTTTTATGTATTTACAGATATATAATGAAAATATTGTTCTTGATCTTCACAAATGGATTTGAGAGTCTGCTTCAGGCCTCTAAAGAGTTTTGAAACTATTGTTATTACTGTAGACAAAGGAGTCATCACAGTCTACCTCTTTAAGAGTATAATCTGGCCGGGTGTGGTGGCTCATGCATTTAATCCCAGCATTTTGGGACACCGAGCCAGGTGGATCACTTGAGGTCAGAAGTTCGAGGCCAGCCTGGCCAACATGGTGAAACCCCTTCTCTACTAAAAATATAAAAAATTAGCTGGGTATGGTGGTGGGTGCCTGTAATCCCAGCTAATTTGGGAGGCTAAGGCAGGATAATCACTTGAACCTGGGAAGCGGAGGTTGCAGTGAGCTGAGATCACGCTGCTGTACTCCAGCCTGGGCAATAGAGCGAGACTCAGTCTCAAACAACAACAACAACAACCATAACCACAACAACAACAACAACAAAAGAGTATAATCTGCTGCCCCTAGGATGCCTCTATCTTATTTTATAGACCAGGGGTCTACAAACTTTTCCTGTTCCTATGGAACAGCAGGTCTCTGCTGCAACTATTCGACCCTGCCACTATGACATGAAAGCAGCAACAGAACAAATGAGCATGCATGTGTTCCAATAAAACTTTATTTACAAAAACATGTGGTAGGATAGACTTCACCAGCAGACTACAACTTGCCAACTGCTGTTCTAGACAATGAACTCCTTGTGGGTAGGGATATGCCTTATTCATCGATATATCTTCAGGGCCTATGCATCACAGTGATCAGATACACTTCTATATAAATATGTGTGAATAAAAACATAAGGAAACCAAAATCAGTGTACAGAATATATACTTACCTGGTTCATTTTCAATTTCATTTAAAAATTAAAAGGGTTGGGGTTCTAGTTTTAAAATTAAGTGGTGGGTACACAGTTGTTCACTTTTTTAGTATGCATCATAAGTTATATACAATGTAAATTTCATGTGTGTGTATATACAGTAGTTTCCCCCCCATCTGTGGTTTTGCTTTCCAGTTTCAGCTACCCAAAGTCAAAAATATAAACAGGAAAATTCCAGAAATAAGCAACTCATAAGTTTTAAATTGCATGCTATACCACCCAGGACATGAATTATCACTTTATTCAGTGTATCCATGCTGTATACACTACCTGCACTATACAATGTGACCATATAGGAAAGAACATAGTATATAGAGGGTTTGGTACTACCTGTGGTTTCAAACATCCACTGAGGATCTTGGAACATATTCCCCACAAAGAAGGACTACTATATACCAGTTATATATATATATATACCCCCATACACACACATTTCAAATGCATTTAAAATTTTTAACATGTTATGAAAAAACATATGTAGGGTTGGTACTATCCATGGATTCAGATATCCACTGGGGGTCTTCAGTGGACAAGGGGACACTATATCTACAATTAGGTAAACCAAAACATGTTCGTTTTACTCTTGTTTAATCTATCATACAATTTCACTCTGTCCCCCGAGGCTGGAGTGCAGTGGCATGATCTCAACTCACTGCAACCTCTGCCTCCCAGGTTCAAGCAATTTCCTGCCTCATCCTCTCAAGAGGCTGGAATTACAGGCACCTGCCACAACACCTGGCTAATTTTTATATTTTTAGTAGAGACAGTTTTGCCATGTTGGCCAGGCTGGTCTTGAACTCCTGACCTCAGGTGACCAACTTGCTTCATCCTCCCAAAGTGCTGGGATCACAGGCATGAGCCACCACGCCCAGCCCACACAATTACTTTTTTTTTTTTAGACGGAGTCTCACCCTGTCTCCCAGGCTGGAGTGCAGTGGCGCCATGCCTGGCCCACACAATTTTTTTTTTTTTAATAGAGACAGGGTTTCACCATGTTGGCCAGGATGGTCTCCATCTCTTGACCTCGTGATCTGCCCGCCTTGGCCTCCCAAAGTGCTGGGATTACAGGTGTGAGCCACCACGCCCGGCAATCTCTTAAAAGAAATCTAAGGATATTAAGTATGTTTAACAAGTAATAAATGTACACAAATAAAAAAGTTAAGACAGTATGAAAAATTTTGGAGGTTTCTTAATAACAGATTATAAACATGAAATACCTGCATGATGAAATGCTATTCCCCATGGTACAGTTTTCTGTAATACAGAGTCGAGTTCTGAAGGCAAACGTCTTAACTGATGCATCACTTCCAGGAGGTCTTTCTGTTCCAGAATTACTGGTGGGAATTCTGAGGATTTCACCAATCCTGTCACAAAAAAAATTATCAACACTGTTCACTTCTAGCCCAGCCTCTCTTTAAGTGGTATCTGTCTAAATCATAATAGAGCTTAACAGGGAAATGGTTCTGAAACTGCTGTACACTATAATCCTCTAGAGATCTTTTAAAAATACTGATGCCTGGTTCTTAATCCTGGACATTGTTATATAATTGGTGTGGGATGTGACTTGGGCATGAAGAATTTTTAGATCTCCCCAGGCAATTCTAATGTGCACCAGTCTAGGAAACTGTAAGGGTAAGACCAAGCCCATAGGTGGGGAATCAAAGGAAACTGCTGAAGGAAGTAGAATATCATGGATACTGACTACACTCAAAGCCCCAAAATCAAAACCCTTGCTCAAGGTGTATACCACCAACCAGCAGTATCAGCATCAGAGGGTTTCACCAATCCTGTCACAAAAAAGCCTCCTTCTCTGTGAAATTATTCTAGCCTCTTGGCACTTATCTGGTAGTTAATTACATACTACCCTCTGTTTTGTTCCTATATGTAAACTTCTCCCCCCAGTAAGAGCTTAACATTTTTTTGAGACAGGGTCTCACTCTGTCACCCAGGCAGAATCACGTGTGTGTACAATGGCACAATCACGGCTCACAGCAGCCTCGACTTCCTGGGCTCAAGTAATGCTCCCACCTCAGTCTCCTGGTTAGCTATGACCAGATGCACATGCCAATATCCCCAGCTAGTATTTTTTTTTCACTTGTAGAGATAGGGTCTCCTATGTTACCCAGGCTGGTCTCAAACTCCTGGGCTTTAGCAATCTTCCACCTTGGCCTCCCAAACTGCTGAGATTACAGGCATGAGCCACTACCCAGTCTTAACTTTCTAAAATGTAGTAAAAGCTTTACATACTTATATATTGTGTTTAAAAACTTCCCAGACTTCTGAATTTTTGAACTTGTAAAAGTTTTCATAAAAAGTAAATATATGGCTGGGCATGGTGGCTCATACCTGTAATCCCAGCACTTTGGGAGGCCAAGTGGGCAGATCACTTAAATCCAGAGTTTGAGACCAGCCTGGGAAATGTGGCAAAATCCCATCTCTAAAAAAAAATACAAACAAATTAGCCAGGCACGGTGGCATGCACCTGTAGTCCCAGCTACTCAGGAGGCTGAGGTGGGAGGATCACTTGAGCCCGTGAGGTTAGAGACTGCAGTGAGCTGAGATCATGCCACTGCATCCCATCCTGGACAACAAAGCAAGACCCTGTCTCAAAAAAGAGGACAAAAGAAAATAAATAAATGTATGTTTTAGAATTAGGTGTCAGGGGAAAATAATAGAAATATATAAATATGTATGACAAAAACATGAGTAAATGAAAAACTGTACAGAATAAACACTTATCTGGCTCATTTTCAATTTTATTTAAAAATTAAAAGGGCTGGGGTTCTAGTTTTAAATTAAGTGGTGGGTACACAGATGTTCATTTTTTAGTATGCATCACAAGTTATATACAATGTAAATTTTGCGTGTGTGTATATAGCAGTTTCTCCACCATCTAGGGTACGTTGGCCAGGCTGGTCTCAAACTCCTGACCTCGTGATCCGCCCGCCTTGGCCTCCCAAAGTGCTGGGATTACAGGCATAAGCCACCACGCCTGGCCTGTGTGTGTATTCTTTTCAATTACACATTCCTTTGGAAATATGAAAAAAGGTATGGTTACTTTCCCCAAAGAAATGTCTACATGTGAAGTTTTGCATACAATTTAGGGGCCCCAAAGATCAAACTCTTAAAGTCCATGGATCCTGGATAAAGAACTTTAGTATATATCCAGTATTCTAAAAATCTAAAGTTGATTAGTCTAAGCGTGTGTGTGTGTGTGTATACATAGTCTATACTAAGGATGGAATATGATTAGAATCTACCCATCTGACAAAGGGCTACTAACCAGAATCTACAAAGAACTTAAATTTGCAAGAAAAAACAACCCCTTCAAAAAGTGGTGAAGGCTATGAACAGACACTGCTCAAAAGAAGACATTTATGCAGCCAACAAACATGTGAAATAAAGCTCATCATCACTTGTCATTAGAGAAAAGCAAATCAAA
>JAZHEH010002027.1:0-34395 GCA_036589455.1 Ateles fusciceps
GCTGCGCCGGCCAAACCAGCCGCGCTGGCGACCCGTGGGGCTCCTCCCCCTGGGAATCTCCTGGTCTGTGGGCAATAAAAGTCTGTCTGGCAATGCGGCGTCCACTCACCCTCCGCGCTTTCACTGGGAGCTGCAATCCTCAGCTGCTCCTAATCGGCCATCTTGGATCCACCTCACCTTGCAGTTTTTGAAGGAAAAAAATGAAACTAACAATGATTCCACTGTGTTCTGTGATACACACTGGAATCTAAACTCTCACTTTTAAAATATAAAACTGATTTACTGTTCTGTTGTTCTGTTTATTGTATGACTTTCACAAAGCACACATCACTTGGCTGTTCTCTCAGTAATGAGATTGCTTGCATTTTCAGAGTCTTCGAATGGTATCACATGGTGGTCCAAAAGAACAGAAGATAGGTAGCTTTCTTCCTGACACATTCCCAGCGGTTTTGCATATGGGCATACTGCAAGAGCTGTGTGTGATGATTCTTAAACTAACCCATTATGTTTTCATATGAGTAGATTATCACACTGCAGGAAAAACAACTGTTTTTAGCTGATGGTCTATTTTACCTTTTTCCTCTTTTTAAAGAGGCAACACATAAACGGTTTCCCCAGCTTTAGAAATATATTTTTTTTCTGGGAAAATATCAACGATTAAATAAAAATAGACTAAAATAGACTTAAATAGACTAAAAATTCACTGAAAAATAGAATAAAAATATGGTAGCAAATTTGATTTTCTTTAGAAAATTCTGAGGCTCTTTACTTAGTTTTCTCCATTATACTTTGAAGCCCATAAGACAATAATATACTGAGATAATTATTTTAATACATCATGGAATTCATGACAAAATCTAGAATTACATGGTATGTTATCTGTACACTCTTGTCTCTAAGGTTCTCCCAGTGGGTTATACCTTGGCACACACTTTCTGTTCTTCTTTCATATTCTTTTATCAGCTCGAGATTTTCAATGCCCCATTGACTTTTCTTTACTGTATAATGGAGAAGTGAATAGAGAACAGGAAGAGAGTTAAATGTGCCCTTTATGATAGAAACAGAATATGTTATTTAGATGATTTACCTATAGGCTTTAAAATTAATACATCTCCAGTACTTCCAGTGTAGCGTGAGACATTGAAGGTGGTTACTTGTAAAACTAAAAGTAATGTTCTTAGTTACTTTTAAGACTAATGTGATGATTAGCAGGGACACGTCCCAGCATTCTCTGACATGATCGGATCAAGGTGGCCAGCCAGGATTAAAACTGTGACTGTGCAACATTTGATTTGGGCTTTATTTTTTTTTGGACTTGAGGCTTTTTTTCCCCACAAAATAACATTTTAAACTATATTTTTTCCATCATTTTCAAAAAATAGACAACAGTAAGGGTTGTATTGTATTCAGGCGAACTGTATGAGCTGCTGTGTGATGATTAAATGGATCCATTGTGCTTTTGTATGAGAGATTATCATACCACAGGAGAAACCTGGGTGTTCAGCCAATGCCTGTTTTATATGTTTTTAAATGGTTTCCATGGTTTGTTTAATATGCAAGCATATTCTTCAGATAGTCTGTAAGGTTTAGGAGCATTTCACTTATCATCTAAGAATAAAGAATATTCCATGCAGGGGGAACAATATAAAAAAGTACACTGTAACTTGAAGTTTCTAGTAGCTATAATTTTGAAATATTTACATATTGATTGGTAAAGAATGACTGTCCCCAGAAAAACTAAATCATATTAGAATCTCAATTGTTTTTTGGGTGGAATTAAAGATATTTGTTTGAAAGGCATTTCTCACAAAATATTGTTGTGATCTGCAAAAACATTATTGATTTTTAAAGATAATCATAAGATGTTTAAAAAATTTTTATATCAGCAAGACACCATGAAAAGTCCTCTGTAATTTTTTTCTTTAAAAGATATTCATTGTTTCTTAACCAGAATGTCAGCTTGACTAATATTAAAAGTTTGCAAATATTGTTGCTTGCATGAATTGGTTTCTAATATTTTAATCAATCTTTAGTAAAATTGTTAAAACCTGTATCATTCATAAGTAAAAGTTTCAATTATTAAGTTCATTTTACAAATAAGAAAAAGCACATAGTGGTTGAGTGACTTTACATAGGTTACACACCTAGTTTCTGACAAGGCTACCATATTATTTTCAGATAACTCTAAATCAAGGAATATTAGTTGCATATTAATTGGGCATATTGTAGTCTCACAACTTTTAATATGGTTCTGAGTTAGATATTCCTAGAAAAAGCTAATACCTGGAAATTTAAGTCATATCTATTTCAAAATGAACCTGGGAAACTAGGGGACATTTATGTTTATATCAGCTGTCACACAGCTTATTTCCCTTATAAAACTTCTGTGCCCCAGATCCTTCTAGCATGTTGCATATTTCTGTTATTTTAGGCAATAAGAATCAATAAAAACCACTATAAGAACTATAGTAACATTAGAATATGTCAGCCCATGCTAAACGCTTCAATGAGTGCTTTTTTTTTTTAAATGATGTAACATTTCCTAAAAAAATTCATATAAAATTCATAAAAATAGTGCCAGAGTTAGTAGACCATGTTAAGGTATTTTTACTTCATTAAAAACTGATCAGCTCTTAGCAAAATTAAAGAAATTCACTTAATAGAGACAATAACTGGTAATACTAGGAGCGATGTGGCATTTCAGTAACTTTCCTTCCTACCTTCCTTCCCTCCCCCTTTGCCTTCTTTCTTTTCTTCATTTTCTTTCTTCTTAATTCCTTTCTTTTCTCCTTCTTTGCCTCCCTCTCTTCCCCTCTTTTTTCCCTCTCCCTCCTATCCCTTCTTCATTTCTCCTTGTCATTATTTGTTCTGTGATTATTGAGTGTCCATGTTTCTAAGGCTGAGACTTCTATTTCAACTGATGTTCAGTGTAGCTTGAAATGGCATGCCACAGAGAATAACACTGGCAAGACTGTAAGTTCTATAGTCAGCTAGCCAGCCCTGGGTTTAGATTCTAGTCCTCCCCTTACTATTGGGATTACTTTGGGCAAGTTACTTACCTTGTCTCTAAGATGGAGATCACAGTACCTACTTCACTGTGTTATTGCAAACATTAATCAAATAAGACAAGCTTCTATGTAGCTTGAGGACCACTGTGCCTGGTACATGGAAGGTGTCAGAAGTACTAGTTTACTTCTTTTTTCCTCATGTCCCTTTATGCTAACATTTTTTTCTTCAAAAACTTTATTTCTATTTATTATCCTGAGTTCCCATCTTTGTCTCTTCAATAAAAAAAAACTCAGTTTTTATACAAAGTCTTACAAAAATGTATGAATCTTCCAAGAAACTGCAATTATTAAAAGTCAGATAATTCATAGTAATTATGTGCTGTAGAACCTATAAGCTATCCCCCAAGTGCTGAGTGCTTATCTAAACTCTTTGAGCCTAGAAATCATTTGGCTTATGACAACCCAAATGGTTTTATTCCTGAAGACTTAACAGCTTCCATTCAGCCTAGAAATTCTTTTTCACAATGGTAAGCAGGAAATGAAATGACATACGGCAATAAAGATTCTAAATTTTAAGTAATAGTGCTTAAAAGTTTTCAAAACATTTGAAATCTAGTGTTGGTGACTCTAGTCAGCCCAGAGATATTTATTGAATATTAACTTGAACATAGATTTGAGACCATAAAGGACCCTTGACCTCAGAGGTTTCCCAAGGGAAGGGAGAAGGCAAGCATATACTTTCAGAAATTCCAGATATCCACAGAGTATTTCAGAAGGCTGAGAGTCTTCTGTAAATTCCTCAAGGTACAGATTTTGTTTCCGTCTTCTCTCACAGATCTAATAGTCCAAGCAATAAGCAGTGGATACATGAATAGCTATAGCAAACTGTTCAAATAAATGTTCAGATTGTGTGAAATACCTCAGATGTTAGTGGGGACTGGATATGAATAGAAGAACGTCATGATATTTGTTTTCTATGTATTTTTATTTTCAGGATTTCAATTTTGCTTTCAACATTGGTTTATAATATAAAGTAAGAATAAAGCACAGAATTAGTTTAAGTTCTGGTAACTGAAAAAGTATTAGACTGTTGATGATTAAAGATTTATACAACTGACTTGAGGGAGGAAAATGGTTGTTTTCCATGCATCTTTAAAAATTACTTCTTTTCTTTGCAAGGCCAAGGCAGGCAGATTTCTTGAGGCCAGGAAATCGGAGACCATTCTGGTTGACATGGTGAAACCCCGTCTCTACTAAAAATACAAAAATTAGCCGGGCATGGTGGCACATGCCTGTAATCCCATATACTCAGGAAGCTGAGGCAGGAGAATTGCTTGAACCCAGGGGACAGAGGTTTCAGTGAGCTGAGATCTCACCACTATACTCCAGCCTGGGTGACAGAGCGAGTCTCTGTCTCAAAGAGAAAAGAATTTGTCTTTTGTATGACTCTTTTCTTTCAAAGGGAAGGAAGCAGAACCACTGTTGTATTTTTTAATTGGATGTGGGAGTTTTGATTTAGCCATTTTTTTCTACTATTTAAGTGATAGATTGCTCTAATAAAAATGGGAAAAGAGTGTCTTAAGCCTACTGAAAAATCTGAGGGCAAACCAACAGTTTTTGTGAACAGTTAAAATGGCAATGTAGTTGAAATTTTTGTTTTGTTTCAGATAAATGTGAAATAAAAAAATACTATTTTAATTTAACCCTAAAGCTGCTTTTAATTATTTCTGAGTTTCACCACACCCATCAGAAGCCATATAGTATTTAATCTTTTTTTGCTCAACTTTAGAAGGGACTCAATTTTCCTCTTAAAGTTTTGCATTATATTCCCTACAGAAAACTAGTGGGTAAGTTTTCTATTTCTTCCAACTTTAACAATATTAAAGACAATTTTAGTTGCTGAGTTATACTCTGCATGCACTTAATAATTTCTTAAATCAAATTCTGGCAATAAAAATAGAGTAAGAACTGGAGGAGAGTGAACAAAATAATTCATTGTAAAGTAGATGCAGTGGAAGTGTGCTCAGTTCTTACTGATGGGAAATTAATGAGAAAATAGTAGAATAAATAGGTTACTTTTGCTCTTTAAAACAGTTAATTTCTTTAACAAGATAAACTTGACCAAATCTAGAGAAGAGAAGAATATTCCATATGGGATTAAGTATGTACTTGAAAGCATAAAAATAATTGTTGCTATGTCTTGAACCATTTAATTCCTATGGTTAAGTGAAGACAGAGCAGATACAGATATTTCTTTATGAAGAGACTCACCTCACTCTTTTCTGTGGTTGAAATCACACACACCCTTGCATCAAAACCCTTTAGAAATGGACGTTGTTTCTCATAAATGATCTCACAATGGGAGCAAGCAGAAGTGTGGCTCAGTACTACCCTATCACCACTCCTGAGACCCAAAGCAGAATCAAGTTCTCTAGGTCAACAGCATCCATTCTGTGTATGAAGAACAGTCTATGGTTCCTGGAAATTTTTAAGTGGTATAGACAAATACAAATGTTCACTAGACTGAAATTATAGCAAATGATGTATCTCTATAAAGAGATGGCAAAAGATGCAAGAAACAGTCCACTGTTTCTTATATATCCATAAATATATAGGTATATTTACTAAAGAGTCCATTTACTCTTTAGTAAATATACCTATATGTTTCATAAATGACTGTGACAAACAGCATAGAAAAAAATTCATTGTGGAATAATTTTAAAGTATCAATTTTTACCCAAAACAAGTTTAAATTTTAATTCTAAAATCTCTATTAAATCACAGGAGATAGGATAAATAAATGCACAATATACAAAGCTTGATACTTATAAGGACTAAGAGTATAAAAATTATTGTTTTATTAGTAATAATTAAGGACATAGTTTTAAGCTGTGGAACCAATAAGTAATTCTGGAGGTTTTAGTATTAAGTGGATGGAGAAAGACAACGTTTGACATGACTGCTTTCTACCCTTATTCCACATCTCTACAAAGCAGTATAATTCGAGAGTGCAAAACTCAGCAAGCAACTACAGTTGGTGAATGTTGGCAAATTTTACATCTACTGGGGGTTCTTAGGAATGAATTGCTACTGCAGTTATGAGTCCAATTATCACAGTTTCCTAATGGATTTTTAGATCCACAGCATGCTGCTGCTAACTGAGATTCTGTGCTTAAACAATCCATAAGTCTCATTCCAGTGAGAAGAAAGGAAACAATATGCTGGGAAAATTTTCAGTGGTCAGGTAGTAACCTGACACGGGGCATTTCAAATGTTTTGCAAACAACTAATTAGTCATATATGATAATGTATTAAATTATTGAGAGTTACATCCAATAAACTGGATGCAACACTATTATAATAATTATAATATTTTTCTACTGGCCATTCTTCCATAAAGTCATTAAAAAATAGACTAAGAAAAAAAGGTATTTAGTTTTATCTGCTTTAATTTGCTTCTCTTCCCAAAATTATTGTATATCCAAGACCTTGTTATTTACACTTTTGAGAAGATAGAGAGACAAATTTGCAAATATTGTCCATACTTTTGTCACAGCCCCTTTATTCCTTCTGTCGTTGGTAAAATCTGTTTCAAATTTTACTTCAGTACTTGCAAATTACATAAACATTGTATGCATGAGAATTTATCGTTAGCTGCTTTCTCCATAAATTTAAAAATTTATTGCATAATATTTGAATGTTGTGTATGAGACACTAGCACTTATCTGTTAATATAAAATGAGTCCTGATAGCGCTAATATCTATTATTATAAAATGAGTCCTTATAGCCCTATTTGAAATTCCTGATATTTTATGTACCTACGAAAATTCTGTCCCTGGGCCAATATAATTTTTTAATTTTCTGGTGCCTAGAAAGCTGAACACCAGCATAATACAGATTCCTTGCAAGATTCCCCAACATAAAGGACATTATGCACATATCTACCAAAATTATCAAAATCAAATATCCAATGTTATAGATACCTGCCAGTTTATTGAAGAAAGTCTTTTGTGAGACCCTAAGAAATAAAAAAAATTATGCATCCTGTAAATTTGTTTAAATATTGTTATGTTAAAATTATCTTACATGCTTAGCAATCTAGTGGGACTGGTTTCATCGAGCAATCAATAGCTGGATTTCCTAGTCAATGTTTCAAGTTGGTTAAATTTTCCTTGTCTTTTCTAGAGGAGATAAAACTTCTTTACCCAGTTTTTTCAATGGGGTCAAATCCAGGGATATTTGTTTAAACATATATTGTGCTGGGTCATTGTGCTTCAAAAGAGTCTGCACGTTAGTGTGGCCTACTCTAATACTTCCTGCTTCCCTGCAGCATAAGCTGTAAACTGGCCAGACCTGGGCCTGCCCCTGGGCTCTGGAACACATTCATTCATTCCAGATGCAACTTTCTAGGGTACAGTGGGTACCCACCAGGGTATTATGGTCAACAATATAGACATGATTTTTCTCTCCTGCTTTTGTGGAGTTTACAATATATTTTATGATCTAGACATTAAATAAGCATCCAAAAAATATAATAATTACAGATTATGCTAAGTACTGTAAATGAAAAGCGCAGGCTGCTATAATGGACAATGGTAAGGAGCCCAGTAGGTCGTAGGATTGTCAGAGAACAACTCACTGTGTAGGGTATATGTCAACCAAGAGGAAGCAAGTTTTGAGAAAGGCTGGGGTAAGAAAATTCTAGGTATAAAAAACTGCTGGTTCAAAGGTTTGTGGCAAGAAAGAGCTTAGCACTTTGGAAAACAAAAACAAAAACCAAACAAAGACCAGTGTGGTAAGTGTGGTTGAATAAGAGAGAGGGTGATATACGAAGAGGATGGACAGGTAGATGGGGGCAGTTTAGATGTACTTTGTATGTGATGGCAGGGGCATTAGGTTTTGTGTTTATTGCATCTAAAGGGGCACCTCAGCCTCATCATTTCCATAATTGAATTTGTGATCTTGTCTGCATCAAGCAGTTCAGCCAAGAGCAGTAAACACTCAAGAACAGTAAACACTCCAGGTCTTTTGAACAGTGTTAATTTAATTGTGAAAATTACTTGCATAAGTGATAGAAGAATTGAGAAGCAAAATGAAGTATAGTTTTGCAATCCAGAATTACCAAATGTCTACTAACCTAGAGAACCAAAAAGATGAGCTGGCTTTTCAGGCCCTGGTGCCCTCTCACCCCATTTTACAATGTGGGAAACAAAACTTTATTTTATTTTATAGATTGTGCAACTAGATATTATGTGCTTCTTGATATGATGCAATGAGGAAGTTCACAGTAATACCTAAATAAATTTAATGTTCACATTTTGTTAGGCTCAGAATTCAAACAAACCAATTACTTAAAAACATAGATAAACAATAAGAGTAATTTGAACACTGGATATTTGCTTCTATTAAGTAATTATTAATTTTTCTAAATTTGGTATTTTAGTTACATAAAATAGTGTTTGTCTTTTAAAAATATATATCAAAGCATTTATAGATGAAATTATACAATATCTGGAAATCACTTTACAATAACCCAGTGAGAGGAAATCAGGAAGTAGAAGTTTAGATAAAATAAGATTGACCATATGTTGATAATTGTTGAATATGGATGTTCAATCTAAATTTATTACTTTTTTAAAAATTCTATGGGTACAAAGTATATATATATACACACACATATATATGTGTGTGTACATTATATATATATATATATATATATATATATATATGTGGAGTGCCTCAGATGTTTCGATACAGGCATGGAATGTGAAATAAGCACATAATGGAGAATATGGGCCTTCTCCCCCCCCCCCCCCCCCCGAGGGGGGGGAAAAAAAAAATCTTTTTTTTTTTTTTTTTTTTATTAAAAAATTTATTTTTTTTACCGTGGGGGCTCCCACCCACCCCCCTCCCCCCCCTTTTTCCCCCCCCCCTTTTTTCTTCTCCCCCCCCCCTCCCCCCACTGTGTGTATATGTGTAGTATGTTCCATTTTGCGCTAGAGTTCTTTGTCGGGGGGTGGTTAGTGTGTGTGTCTTTATAGTAGACACTATATAGTTCTTTGGGTATATACCCAATATGGGATGTATATGAAATTTGGAATTTTCTTTTTGACTTCCAGGCTTGCACTATGTTGAGATAATTTGCATTTCTACTGATGTAAGAGTCTATGGTATCTTATCCTCCTCCAGCATTCTGTTTTATCCTTTTGCCATATGGCATTATTTTACTTAATTTCGTGTCTGTGTTTTCGTTTGTTGTTTTTTTTTTATTGATGATGTTTGTTGTGCATTATTTTGTTGGATGTTTTTTCCCCCTATTTGATTCCTGCTGAGTGGGTGTTTGCCTCTTCTCTTGTGCGTTTTGTTTGGTCTTTCTACTTTTGTTTTTTGTTTTTTGGTTGGGGAGGCAGTTGAGGTTCGGTTTTTTTTTTTTTTGTTTTTTTTTTTATTTTATTATTGCATTTTTTATTTTTAAATGTACAATTCAGTTATTGTTTACTATAGTCACTCAATCTAAATTTAATCTATTTTTGTTTTGTTTGAACTTTTCTACAAATAAAACATTAAAAATAAATACATTTATGGGAATGAATGATACATCCTAGAGAGAGATTTTGAGGAGAAAAACTAAAAGATCCCCAAAATTGAGCCTTGAGAACCATAACTTTTAGAGATTGGGAAAGGGGAGAATCAGAAAAAGGAAAATTAAATGGATGGGTAATGACAAAGAAAGAAAATGAGGAGAGTGTGGCATGGGAAAGCCAAGAAGGAGCAGGAATAGTGGTAAAACACAGGAATATAGCTGAGAAACAGAGTTAAGATGAGGATAGAAAAATTCTTCTCATCTCCAGTGTGATTGAGGCTCAGATACACCATTATGTCATTAGCAAGAAGATGTAAAGAGAAGAAAAGACTAGGATTTGAGCTTGGGTAAGGGAGGTAATGCTCCTTGTACATGAGTATGTGACTGCCAGGTTTACTACTAAAGAAGGCTGAGGCAAAGACACAAGCCTGGGCAACAGTAATCTTGCTTCCCATTTGTCATCATGCCTTGTCTGATTATGTCAGGAGCTGTTAACAGAGTAGTGACTGTGCCTTATAGCAGGATCTGGGCATCTCTGAATCCTGCAGTCATATTATCACATAATGATGTTCTGTTCTACCTTTACTTCCAACATCTTCCTTGTTCCAAGATAGCTTTCTTCATTTATGAAGATGAAGAATATTTTGAAGCCAGTATGAAAAAGTACTGTAAAATCAATGAAGGTGCATTAATCCATTCTCACACTGCTATAAAGAACTACCTGAAACTGGGTAATCTGTGAAGAAATAGGTTTAACTGACTCACAGTTCTGCAGGCTGTGCAGTAAACATGGCTGGAAAGCCTAATTTACAATCATGGCAGAAGGAGAAAAGAGAAGCAAGCCCATCTTCACATGGCAGCAGGAGAGAGAAAGACAAAGGGGGAAGTGCTGCACATCAGGTCTCATGAGACCCCACTATCATGAGAACAGCCAGGGGGGAAATCCACCCCCGTGATATAGTCCCCTCCCACCGGGTCCCTCCCCCAACATTGGGTATTACAATTCAACATGAGATTTGGGTGGGGACACAGAGCCAAAGCATATCAGAAGATTTGTTAGAAAAATTAATTTAACTATGACGCCTCTCAATTTATGAAAAATAAAAATTTTACCCATAGATGATTTTTAAAGTCAACACATGATTTTTGGAAAGAAAAATGACAGTGGTTCTAGCCATACTCGTATTCTACTTTCTTATGAGTTTTTTTTATATAATATAATTTGTATTTATTGCCTACTTTATTATCTTAACTCTGTATCCATTTAGGAAATAGATACAAAGATATATTTATTAATTCCATGGATATAAATACTTGCAGTAAGTGTTTACTGAGTGCCTACTGAGCATCAGGTACTATTATAGACACCAGGCAACAACAGTGAACAAGAACTTAGGCAGCAAAAAAAAAGAGACAAAAAAAATCTCTGCTTTTGTGAAATTTACATTTGGGTTGAAGAGACAGTTAAATAATTTTAAAAAGTAAATCAAAAACGAGGAGTTGGTGTCCTTTGGAGGGGGATGGGGGGGCCCGAGCACCATACCCCCTGGGAAGCCGACAGGAGAAGAGAAAGAACGCCCGCGCGTGCTCTTGCTGGGGGGGGGGTGAGAGAGAGGGAGAGAGAGGGGGGGGGGGGGGGGGGGGGGGGGGGGTTGGGGGGGAGGGGGAGGGGGGGGGGGGGGGGGTGGGGGGGGGGGGGGGGGGGGGGGGGAGAGAGGGGGGAGGGGGGGGGGGGGGAGGGGGAGGGGGAGATCCCCCCGGGCGCGCGCGCGCCCTGTGACCTGCTCTGGCCAGGTTCCTGCTCTAAAAAAAAAAAAAAAAAAAAAAAAAAAAAGGGGGAAAAAAAAAAAAGTAAATATACATATGTCACATAATGATAAGTACTATGAAGAAAAATCAAACAACATAAAATAGAATGAGAAGGGGCACTATTGTAATACTGGTGAGAAAAGCTCATCTGATTGAGGTGGCATTTGTGCAGAGACTTGAATGAAGGGAGAGGGGGAAGCCTTTCAGATATCTGGTCCAGGCACATCCTAGGCAGAACAACAGTCAGTGCAAAAGCTCTGGGGTGGGCACATGCTGGTGATTTGAGAAACAATCGGTAGAGGTGGCTTTAACTCTGGCAAATAGTGAGGTAGAGAGTAGAGAGAAAAACAATGAGATGGATGCAGAGAGGTTGGGCAATGGAGACAGATCATGGAACACCTGGCAGACTAGGCCAAAGACTAGATTTTATTGGATGGGGGTTGGAGGGATTAGGTGATTTTGAGAACAGGCATAGCATCAGTTTGAGAATAGTCATGGCATCGATTTAGTTTTTAAAAAGGTATGTCTGAGTATTTTAAGTTGGATAAGACCAAGATTTTCTCACTTCCAGACCTGTGTGTTCCAGACACTAAGCTTCTTCTAATCCAAAATATTTTCAGGAACTAATTTCAATTATAACTTTAGAAAAATTAGAGAGAAAGTTTCCTAGACTCAGGAAAACTAGAAAATTAGTAACTAGATACTTTTTGGGAAAATACTTTTATTTTATCCACTTTTATTTTCCAGTGTCAGAGAAACATGTATCCTTTTTTAACCATCAAAAACTTCTCTTTCAAATAATACAGTCTCTCAAACTCTGAAGAAATGAAACCAGCTCTGGATTATTCTACCACATTTAGCAAACTTACAAAGTCTGAAGTCTGAATGTGATGACAGGATTTTATTAAATCTTAGTGAAGTCATCTAAGTTAAGTTACAAATTAGTTTACAAAAGTCAAACACATACAAATCAGATATTCCCCATCCCAGAGTCAGTGCTGAGTTTTAAATCCTGTCTGGCCAGTCTTGGCTGTTATAGTATCGTTCCTTTAGCCTATAAATGTCAAGGTTACTTGGAAGTAAGGGCCATGTGGTTATAGCAAAATAGAGAATTAATGGAATGAGGAAAATATTTCAAAATCTCAGAGAATAGATACTTGGGGGGAATAAGTAAAAGAACTATTGAATTCATGCTTTTTGCCACCTTTTAGAATATTAACAGCAATCCAACATCTTCTAAAAACACCAAGCATAGAAAAACACAGCGCTTTTAGAGTTTAACAAATGGTTTGCAGATTTATAGGGAAATTCATGCCCTGATGAGCAAAGGATACCATAAGCCTACACCCTGCAGTATGCAATGTAAGCCTGTTAGAGAAGACTTCTTGGAGGAGGTGGCATCTGAGATGATTTTAAAGGACCAGTACAAGGAAGGCTGAGGAGATGGATGTTATTTTTGCAAGGGAGGCCTTTCAATTGAAACTTGGGGCTCTTTCTATGACTGTTGAAATAAGAATGCAACAGCACAATTATGTACAATCTTTGTTCATTTTTTATTCTCTCCATCAGTTCTCCAAATCCTTTTGGGGTGGTGGAATGCCTATGGCTTTCGGACTAGTGTGGCAAAACAGAAAAGTTCTAACTCACTCAAATTTGGGTAGTTACTGGTTGCATGCCTCTGTGGCTTTTTTCCCATAGTTTTGGGTCCAAAACTCTGAGAAGTGTATCAGTTTCAGACCTTGATCAAAATGTATTTTTAATTGGTGAGCTCATCACAGAAATTGAGAAAGATGGTAGAAAGAAAAAAACGAAATGCTATTATTTGAAAAATTCAGTTTTTGAACTTCCTTCAACATTATTTCCCTGGCTTACCAACAAACTGGCCCTACGGTTAGGTCCACAATCAATATTTTATTTTAGTCAAAGTGTTGTTTGATCTCTTGTCTAGATGGCAGCAAACCAAAACACTTTCTTGACAATAAGTGATATACGTAGACCTTACAAATATATTGAAAATATCTTGTGCAGTGATCTCATTTCTGGCATTATGAGCAAATTAGAGACCCAGAAGTACATCCACTGGCCATTTCCTAAATATGATTGGCTCTTTCTTGCATCATCTTATTCTTTCAGCATTTTCCCTCATCCTTTCCTACAAAGTATGTATGCATATGCAATTTGAGTATCCGTAATCTGAATATCCAAAATCTGAACTGCTCCAAAATTAAAAACTTTTTGAATACTGACATGAGGTTCAAAATAATGCTCATTGGAGCCTTTGGATTTCAGATTCTTGGGTTAGAGCTGCTCAACTGGTAAATATTTACTGCAAATATTTCAAAATCTAAAAACATTTGAAGTCCAAAACACTTCTAGTTTCAAATATTTTGGAAGAAATATACAACGTATAAGATGGATGATATACATGAGTGTACATGCTGCTTTGTGTCTGTGCTTTCTAGGATCAAGCAGGACATCTCTCGAGTACCAGAGCTAACTAGGCTTGTTATTCTTTGTACTCAACACATAGCTTAATATGGTGAATAAAATGTTTGGTACATTATGTTCAAACTTGAATCACTACAGGTCAGGCTTTGAGGGGTAAAGCAGACCAAGAGTTATTTAGAAGTCAAGGGAATAGACAAAGAATGAAAGGATAGAGAAAATTTTCAGGGAAAACTACCTCTTATTAATTTCTGCACTTCAATACAAAACACATACTATAAAATAAATAATAAATATTCATGCCTGATGACAAAGAGAACACTCTTATATCAAAATTTCAAAATAAACAAAATTGATAAGATTTGTATGTTTTCCATTGAGGAGAAGCAGAGCACTTCCCCACTGACTTTCTGACAATTTGTCATCAGGCTGAACCATGTATTTTCTGGGAACTTGATCAAGTACAATCATTCTGGGACACCAAAGTGCTTTCAAAACCTAGATCAGGTTTCCCTTTGGATCAGGGATCTGACCAAGAGCATATAGAACCCTTAAGATGGATTAATTTTTACTCTGTTCTTCTGATGTGTTTCATTTATCACATAATAAGTTGACAAGGGACTGAAATACACAGAGACATGGAATTTTGTGGCTACCCAAAAAACCGTCTACTGACTCAGTCAAATTTGTGGTTTATATTTTAGCCATTGCTATGGTTAATTTCTGTTTGTTTTTACAATGCATATGAACAAATGTTTGATGAAAAAATTAAAAGAGAAGAAACCAAAAGTGAAATGTGAGCACTGTTAGACTGGCCAACATTTATTAAAGATATCAAGATAAATGATGGAAAATGTGAACAATCTGGGTTACTTTAGCTGAAAAAATAAACCATTAGTACCCTAATACCTTTTAGGCTTGTTTGGTAATTATAAAAACTTTTCTTTCTTTTGTGTCAAAGTTCCTATTGAGTCACTTCAACTAATAAAATCAAAATGACATTAATTTAATTTCTTCCTTAATTGCTTCTTCTCATAGATATTCTGAAAATTTCAGCAATGGCATGGTATGCTCCAAAATTCTAAAGAGTGGGTCAGAAACAAATGAAGGGGAGGAAACTCAGGGCAGAGGAAAAGTTGGAAAAAGAGAGAAGTTCCCATTTATGAGCACCTACTATGTGTTAGTAGGTGCATAGCCTTTCAATAATCCCACTATGTAAGTGTTGTTAGCTCTACGGAGGAGGAACTTAAAGTTTTAAAAGGCTAGCAACTTGCCTAGGGTTAGTGGTAATTAAGACTTAAACCTAATTCTGATTGATGTTAAATTTCTACTACTTCATATCTCTTATAAACTCAGGTGCAAGATTAAGACATGCCTGACACAAAAACTCAGAAATAAATCGGGAACATTTTCTTATATGTATATAATGAAGTAAGAGTTAGAAATTAACATCTGTGGACTTGATTTATCTGTACAGTCTTGGCCTCTATTAACACAGATGAGCAAGTGCTGACTCTCTCTCTCTCTTCTCTCTTTTTCTAACTTATATATATATAGTTTGTCTCTCTCTCTCCTCTCTCTCTCTTTTATATATATATATATATATATATATAGTTTGTCTTTCTCTCTCTCTCTGTCTCTCTGTGTATGTGTGTGTATAATATATATATATATATATATATATATATATATATATATAGTTTGTCTTTTGTCTTTATCTATATACAAAGAAAAACAGTTTTGTCTTTTTCTATATATATATATATATATAACAAACTATATATACATACACGTGTGTGTGTGTGTGTGTGTATATATATATATATATATATATATATATGTATATAGTTTGTCTTTTTTTTTTTTTGAGATGAAATCTTGCTCTGTCACCCAGGCTAGAGTGCAGTGGTACCATCTTGCCTCACTGCAACCTCTGTCTCCCAGGTTCAAGTAATTCTGCCTCAGCTTCCTAGGTAGCTGGGACTACAGGTTTCTGTCACCATGCCCAGCTAATTTTTGTATTTTTTTAGTAGAGACAGGGTTTCACCATATTGGCCAAGCTGGTTTCAAACTCCTGACCTCAAGCGATCCTCCTGCCTTGGTCCTCCAAAGTGCTGGGATTACTGGCATGAGTCACTACACTGGGCCTATAGTATATTTTTAAATGATAGCAATAAATAGTGTTCATGGCACTACCTGGATAATACTGATTAAATATACTTTAATTAACATGGACCAAACTATAGATTTATTTTACCATTTTTCCAGGCAATTGAAGCAGATCATATATGGTCTCCACATACCAAAACTGTAAGTGATGATTATTTCAATTACCAGCTAAACATGGTTTGGGGTTTTGTTTTTCTGTTAAATCTGTCAAGCTTTTAAACTCAGTATGTCTCATTGCTTATTTAAAAACATAATATGGTTTGAAGGATAGACATGGGTTCAAATGTGTGCATTGGGACTTTCTAACGTCTCATAAAAGAAAATTTTTAATTTTTATAAATTCATTAGAACTAAAATGATCTGTTTTTAAAAACAATGCTTTCTTTCATTAGTTGTTTGTTTTTTGTTGTTCTGTTTTGAGACAGGGACTCATTCCATTGCCCAGGCTGTAGTGCAGTGGCTCTTTCACCATTCACTACAACCTCAGCCTTCCAGGTTCAGGTGATCCTCCTGCCTCAGCCTCCTGAGTAGCTGGGACTACAGGCTTGTTCTGCCACACACACACCAGGCTAAATTTTCTCTTTTAAAAATATGGAACACTCATGAATTTGCATGTCATCCTTACACAGGGGCCAAGTTAGTCTTCTCTGTATCATTTCAATTTTAGTATATGTGTTGGCAAAGCGAGCACCATTAGTTTTTAATATTATGTTTTCCCTTGCTTAGTGTACTACAATGTATAAACTACTATACTAAGGTCTCCTGTTTTGGTTGATTTGTCTATTAGTTCTTTCAAAATAGGAGATACGAATAGAAACATGGAAGACCCCAGACCTTCATAGACATGATGAAATATCTACACAGATACCTACAATATTAACCCAGGAAATCTTTGTGTGGTTAACAACTTAATTTTGAAGAAGCATAGATAATTTAAAAATATTTTTGCTTTATTCTTTCCATAGTTTAGTTACTATCATTTTTAATCACCTTTCATTATATGAAAACACATACTGAAACAAAGAACTGCTCATTTTCTAGTGATTATTACAGGTACATCAACATAGATAATGTTGACAATTCCAGCAAAAATTTAATTTTAGAAATCTGATCATTTTAAGTCAAAGAAGTACATCTAACACACTTAGGCCAGGTTGAGAATTTGAAGTCCTGCTTTCAATATTTGCTCAGAAACCAAACGTAGAGAAGTTTCGACAAGTCATGGACCAATCATTACTAAATTCACACCAGGGATATTTTCACTCTTCTCTACTTGGTAATAAGGGAATAGGGGAATTTGCACTCATATCTAAGAAATGTGAAGAACTTCCAGATAGCTATGCATTTTGAAGAAAACATTTATCTTCAGTATAAAAAAAATTCAATAGATATGAGTTTATTTTTTTTCAAAAACAGTACTTGCTACTTATTCCTGGTGTCTTGTCTTCTAACAAAACCTCAAGCTTTGTTGGTGTTTGGTCTGAATGTGTGTTCCTATGAGTGCCCTGTAAATTGGCCTTGGAGAAATAAGGGTTTTCTTGAATCCAGGAAGCCTTGTTGTATTGTTTGGCAGTTATTTGGTGCCTTGACTATAACACATAAAGGAACTATGTGGCTTAGGTTGCCGCTTTCCTGGATGGTGGGGAGAGGGAGGAGATGGTGTTTAGTGGGTCTGCTGTGTGAGTAGGCCAAAGTAAACCTTGTTGTAAGTAGCACCTCACGGGGGAATACATTCTTTTGCCAAGCATGTCATTCA
Organism: Ateles fusciceps; assembly: GCA_036589455.1. Classification (NCBI taxonomy): domain Eukaryota; kingdom Metazoa; phylum Chordata; class Mammalia; order Primates; family Atelidae; genus Ateles; species Ateles fusciceps. The sequence continues at coordinate 17,772 of JAZHEH010002027.1, forward strand.
GTTTTCAGAAATAATTTAGCTGCTTTGGGATGTGGGAAGCAGGAAGGAATTTTGCTATTGGCTGCTGGAATAGTCGTGGTGAATAAAATGGTGGGTAGAAGATTGCTGGGAACGATCTGTTGCTAGGAGCTGGGGCCAGGTAGCGGGCAGTTGAAACTTTAGTCTGCTTAGTTGGCACTAGCTATATGCCGTCTGCTGTGAGCCCTGTGAGAAAGCTACCTGCAGGCTGCTACTGAGTGAGCAAACAGCCTCCGTGATACCTTCTGACTGCTCACTACCATCAGGCTAATGCTTAATCAGCAGCTTTTGAAAAGAGCATGATTAATAAAGCCATAAAACTCTCTTCTCTGATTAAAGCAGCAACTGTGTGATGAAATCTATTAGAGCTTAGTTAGAGACCATTATAGTAGAGAAAATAAATTATTAAAGGGGAGATTTGTAGGCACTCCAGGAAAACAGATTTGGCTGGACTTAGTCCTGTCTCCCAGCTGTGAGAATTAAATAGGAGTCTGGAGATATGTAAGATTTAGTGCAGGACATAGTTATAGGACAGCAGGGAAAATGCTGTGACTGAAAGGCAGCAGCTCTCCATGAAATGCACGTTGATTTTCAAAGGCTGAAGAGTGTTTCTTCAGTTCCCCTGCTACTGTATGCTGAGAGAGGATAGATAAGGCCAACTTTTAGATCACACTTAATTTTCTTTTTTTTTTTTCTGTCAGCTTTATTTTTAAACCTTTTCCCATAAGTCTAGCTCATTAGAGCAAAAGAACTTTAATGAGATAATGGGCGTAAAGTCAATCAGAAAAGTTTAAAAACTCCATTTGGTTGTCGTTACTGTTATACTGGACTGAACTCAGTTTTCATTTTGTGTACATTTATTGAAGTTAAGGATATCAAATATAAATGTTGATAAATGTTCGCTTCTCCAGAAGTGCACACTAAAATACTGCACTTTTTAAAAGTAGCTAATCCACAAGTTTCCAGTTAGTAGAGCTTTATTTTTATTTTAGTTCTTCCTTAAAAAAAATGTTTTTTTTTTCCTAGAGAGTACCCAATAAGTCCTGGTACTATTAAGAGAGCATTTCTAAAGCAGGTTTTAAAAGTAATAGCAAATTAGTGCATTGACTCTCATTTTAAAATTTATTACGTTATGCTCATTTACTTACTGCTTTACTCTGTAAATGTTTGTTGATCATGAGCAATACATGACATCACATGAAAGTACTGCCAGGAATGCAAAAATAATAACAGTAATACTAATGTCTTTACTATGACTGTTGCTATGGGTAACACTGAATTACTTACAAAGGGCAAACTATACATCAAGCACTGTTCTCAGCACCGTACAGAAACTCATTTATTCCCCGCAACAACCCTTTGAAGTAAGTCCTATGATTATCCTTCTTTTCATACCTGGGGAAACTAAGGCACAGAGAGGTTAAGTAATGCCCCATGTTAAACAGCTAGTAATTGGCAAAGCTAGGATTTGATTCAGGAAGAATAATTGCTACAGCTGAGTGTGTATATACGGGTGTATTATGCGTGTGTGTGTGTATGTGTTAATAGAGGTAACACATTTTCTAAGCATTCTTAGAAAAATGCTGAGGGAAGAGGCTGTAGAGTTCTAGCTATTGGGAGAGCTGTGGAACTGACTTGAACCATGAACTTGGAGTAGGAGCTGGATGTGCAGAGATGGAGGCTGAACCTGGCAGCACAAGAGTAGCAAAGCAAGCTGTCTTAATTGCCTAATCTATGGAGTATACAAAGTTGATTATGGATGGTAAGACCAAACTAGTAGATTAAACCAAAATATAAACCTAAGAGTCAGACTAGGAAGTGTGGCTTTTGTTTAATGACAATGGTAATCATTTATTTTTATTAATATTAAGGAGATATGTTGAGAAATGTGTTTCAAAGTTTAAGTCTAATAACAATATGTGGTTAGATTGCAATAGAGAAAAACTGACACGTGTTTAGAATAAGATTACAATAAAAAGTCAGAAAATAGTGTTGGGTTAGTAGTTATGCAAAAGACAAAGTGGTGTCAGCAGAGTTCATCGTTTAGGAAAAAATCACTCAGTACCTTATATCTTGGCATTTATAAACTAGACAGTCTCAAAAAATGCTATTGAACCAAACTGACAAAATGAGAAGTCTTTATGATTCAAATACGACTTCTTAGTGTCACGAGCACACATCTTTCTTGATGCTTTTTTATAGCTTCTTAGATAAAAGTGCATTTTTGATAGTTACATTCGGTATGGTTTCCTGCACACATGCTATGCTTCTGCGTGAAAGGCAAGTAAATCAGATCCATTTTCATTGCAGTTTTCCTCAGATGACAAGTGTGAGTGGAGCAAGCGCACTTTTGCCTAATTGGAAGCATCTGCAGTTTATTTGCCATGGCGTTGATTCCTGTTTTTTTACCCTGACTCATGCTTTACAGAGTGCTGCCCAATCCTGCTTATTTTCTTCTCACTGCAACTTTCATATCAGCTGCCATCAGGGTTGTCTTCTCACTACTCTCTGAAATTCATTGTGCCAGAGCCTTCTCTGTAGCTCATGTGAAATACAGCTAACTCAAAGCCCTTCCTGTAGGTGTAGATTCAGGTGATTATAAGATACCACGTGCTGGCATAATGATTTCACTGATATGGCATGACTTATCAAAGCATGTGATTTTCTCTTAAGTTTCATTCCTATCAGTAATTAAATGCACTGTCTCTATCGGTTATTTCTGAGCCTGTTACATGGACCTTCACATCTGGGAAGATTCCTCTGAAGCAAATGTGATAATAATAGGGATTTTAACTTCTGTTTTTTTTCCCTGCCCACCAAAGAGTGGTATTTTAGGTCATGAGAAACCATGATGATAACTTTAGCAAATTAGATTCAACACCAGGGAATAACTGTGGTCTCTAAGTGCCGAAAACTATTGAAATTCACAGAAATGACATCGGAATGATGGCTTTGAAATAGGCATTACAAATACACATTAGCATTTGTAATTGGAGAGCTAAGAAGAACATAACAAGGGGTGTTAGAACATCAGTAGAAGCACAGCATTACTAGCTGTGGTTCTCTATGATTTATAGGCTGATGTAGTGAACGGAAAGCAGGGACGGCCCACACGTGAGGTATAATCATGAGTAAGAGTGTGAAAAAAAAAAAGAATGTGAACACCTTGGAGAATAAGATGCAACTCACTGGCTTTCCCAACCATAATATTTAGTCAATGTTGAAATATTTTAAATATTTTCATTGGGTATATGGTCTTTCTGTGTGCTATAGAAAAATACAAATGCTGAAAAAAGTTTCTATTTTCTAAGGCAGTGTCAGCCAGTGGAAAGATAATGTGAGCCACATATGTAATTTTAAATTTTCTAGTAGCCACATTTTCTAAAAAAATAAAAAGAAAGAGGAGAAGTTAATTTAAATATTATTGGACCAAATGTATCTAAAATATATTATATTTCAATATATAATCAATATAGAAATTACTAATGAGACATTTCACATTCTTTTTAATATTGTCTTCTGAATCTGGTGTGTGTTTTACACTTACAGTACATCTCACCTGAGACTAGCTGTGTTTTAAGTGCTCAGTAGTCACACGTAACTCATTATTACCACATCGGGCACCACAATGCTGGGTACTTTAAAAGTCAGCTGATATCCCTCCCCTATTTCCCCCCCGACAGACCCCAGTGTGTGATGCTCCCCCTCCCTGTGTCCATGTGTTCTCATTGTTCAACACCCACCTATGAGTGAGAACATGCGGTGTTTGATTTTCTGTTCTTGTGTCAGTTTGCTGAGAACGATGGTTTCCAGGTTCATCCATGTCTCTACAAAGGACACGAACTCATCATTTTTGACGGCTGCATACTATTCCATGGTGTATATGTGCCACATTTTCCCTGTCCAGTCTATCATCGATGGGCATTTGGGTTGGTTCCAGGTCTTTGCTATTGTAAACTGTGCTGCAATGAACATTTGTGTGTATGTGTCCTTATAGTAGAACAATTTATAATCCTTTAGATATATACCCAGTAATGGGATTGCTGGGTCAAATGGAATTTCTATTTCTAGGTCCTTGAGGAATTGCCACACTGTCTTCCACAACAGTTGAACTAATTTACACTCCCACCAACTCTGTAAAAGCGTTCCTATTTCTCCACATCCTCTCCAGCATTTGTTGTCTCCAGATTTTTTAATGATCGCCATTCTAACTGGTGTGAGATGGTATCTCAATGTAGTTTTGTGATGATGAGCATTTTTTCATATGTTTGTTGGCTTCAGGTATGTCTTCTTTTGTGGTCTCTGTTCATATCCTTCACCCACTTTTGAATGGGTTTGTTTGTTTTTTTTCTTGTAAATCTGTTTTAGTTCTTTGTAGATTCTGGATATCAGCCCTTTGTCAGATGGGAAGACTGCAAAAATTTTTTCCCATTTTGTTGCCAATTCACTCTAATGACTGTTTCTTTTGCCATGCAGAAGCTGTGGAGTTTAACTAGGTCCCATTTGTCTATTTTGGCTTTTGTTGCCAATGCTTTTGGTGTTTTAGTCATGAAGTCGTTGCCTACGCCTATGTCCTGAATGGTTTTGCCTAGATTTTCTTCTAAGGTTTTTATGGTGTTAGGTCTTATGTTTAAGTCTTTAATCCATCTGGAGTTAATTTTAGTGTAAGGTGTCAGGAAGGGATCCAGTTTCTGCTTTCTGCACATGGCTAGCCAGTTTTCCCAACACCATTTATTGAACAGGGAATCCTTTCCACATTGCTTGTTTTTGTCAGGTTTGTCAAAGATCATATGGTTGTGGATGTGTTGTGTTGCCTCGGAGGCCTCTGTTCTGTTCCATTGGTCTATATCTCTGTTTTGGTACCAGTACCATGCTGTTTTGATTACTGTAGCCTTGTAGTATAGTTTGAAGTCCGGTAGTGTGATGCCTCCCGCTTTGTTTCTTTTTGCTTAGAATTGACTTGGCTATGTGGGCTCTCTTTTGGTTCTATATGAAGTTTAAGGTGTTTTTTTCCAGCTCTGTGAAGAAGGTCATTGGTAGCTTGATGAGGATAGCGTTGAATCTGTAAATTACTTTGGGCAGTATGGCCAGAGCAATCAGGCAAGAAAAAGAAATAAAGCATGTTCAAATAGGAAAGGAGGAAGTCAAATTGTCTCTATTTGCAGATGACATGATTGTATATCTAGAAGACCCCATCGTCTCAGCCCTAAATCTCCTGAAACTGATAAGCAACTTCAGCAAAATCAGTGTGCAAAAATCACAAGCATTCCTATACACCAATAACAGACTTAAAGACAGCCAAATCAAGAACCAACTGCCATTCACAATTGCTACAAAGAGAATAAAATACCTAGGAATACAACTAACAAGGAATGTAAAGGACCTCTTCAAGGAGAACTACAAACCACTGCTCAACGAAGTAAGAGAGGACACAAACAGATGGAGAAACATTCCATGTTCATGGTTAGGAAGAATCAGTATCGTGAAAATGGCTATACTGCCCTAAATTGTACATTTTAGAAGAACGAAGAGTACAGTTGAAATGCTTCTAACACAAAGAAATGGAAAACACTTAAGGTAGTTGATACCCTGTTTATCCTGATATGATTATTGCACACTTCATGCCTATAACAAAATATCTCATGTGCCCCCCAAAATATATAGACCTAGTGTGTACCCACAAAAATTAAAAATTAAGGGCTGAGCATGGTGGCTCACACCTGTAATCCCAGAGCTTTGGGAGGCTGAGGCTGGAAGATCACTTGAGCTCAGGAGTTTGAGACCAGCCTGGGCAACATAGTGAAACCCTGTCTCTACTGAAAATAAAAATTAAAAAAATAGCTGGGTGTAGTGGTGCATGCTCATAATCCCAGCTACTCCAGAGGCTGAGGCAGGAGGATCACTTAAGCCCAGGTGTTAGAGTTTGCAGTGAGCCATGATTGTGCTACTGCACTGTAGCCTGGGTAACAGAGTAAAACCCTGTGTCAAAAAATTAAAAATTAAAAAATCAATAAACACATTTCACCATGTTAATAGTATAAAGAAAAATCACCATAAAACTGACTCAATAATTAAAAACATTACATTTGACAAATTGAATTGAATATCTATTTGTGATTTTTAAAGTCTGTTAGTAAAATGAGAATTCAAGAGAACACCCTCAATCTGATAAAAATTATATTTAAAAAGATTTAAATCTAACATCATACTTACTAGTAAACATCTGATTTATTTCCTCACAAGATTGAAAATACAGCAGAGATGTCAGCTCTTGCCATTTTTATACATTGTACTGGAGGTTCTTTTTTGTTTGTTTTGTTTTGTTTTGTTTTGTTTTGTTTTTTGAGACAGTTTCGCTCTTGTTGCCCAGGCTGGAGTGCAATGGTGCGATCTCAGCTCACTGCAACCTCCACCTTCTGGGTTCAAGTGATTCTCCTGCCTCAGCCTCCTGAGTAGCTGGGATTACAGGCACTTGCCACCATGCCCAGCTAATTTTGTGTTTTTAGTAGAGATGGAATTTCTTTATGTTGGTCAGGCTGGTCTCAAACTCCTGACCTTAGGTGATCTGCAGGCCTCGGCCTCCCAAAATGCTGGGATTACAGGCATAAGCAACTGTGCCTGGCTGTACTGGAGGTTCTTACCAGTCAATAAGGCAAACAAAAAGCATGAATATTCAAAAGAGTTTGTTATTTTATACTTAAAAAATATGGAAAATATGCAAGAATCTACAGAGCATCTACCAGAACTACCAAGAGAATATACCAAAATTACACGATATGAAGTCAGTATATAAAAATCAGTTATATTCATTTCTAGTTTCTGCTCAGAGATGTGGAGAGCAGAAAAAAAAACATCACTACTAACACTAGAGGAATAAAATAATGGACTAAGGTAAGATCACAACCTTTTTTTTTTTCTTTTTTTTTGAGATGGAGTCTCGCTCTATTGCCCAGGCAGGAGTGCAGTGGTGCAATCTTAGCTCACTGCAACTTCTGCCTCCCAGATTTAGGTGATTCTTCTGGCTCAGTCTCCCTAGTAGCTGGGACTACAAGTGCGAGCCACCATGCCCAGCTAATTTTTGTATTTTTAGTAGAGATGGGGTTTCACCATGTTGGCCAGGATGGTCTTTATCTCTTGACCTTGTGATCTGTTCGCCTTGGCCTCCCAAAGTGCTGGGATTACAGGCATCAGCCACTATGCCCAGTCCACAACTTTTTAAAAAACTCATCTTAGTACTGATGTTTCAGGTCAACCAATTGTTCCAGAATAGAAGGAGAGACAGAAACCCACAGTAAAAAATAAGATGCGAACATCAACTTTTCTAAGCAAGAAAGATGCAGACATCAGTAAGAAGAGTTCCAAAGCAAGGAGCAAATTGCTAGAACATCTCTTGGCAGAAGAGTAAAAACTTTGAGCCATAAACAGGAATCATCTGTAGCTGCTTTTTTTGTTTGTTTTTTGGTTTGGTTTTTATTTGTCCATATTTAAAAATTTGTAATTCTAACTAGAGAATACAGGGTATATGAATTATATTTTTAATGTATTAAAGTTTGATTTAATGTGTGCATATAATTTTTATTTGTAATTTCAACTTTTAGATTCAGGGAGTACATGTACAGGTTTGTTATGCAGGAATGATGCATGATGCTGAGGTTTGGGACTGTGAATGATCCCATCACCCAGGTACTGAGCATAGTACTCAACAGGTAGATTTTCTGCCTTCACCCCCTCCCTCCCTCACCCTCTAGTAGTCCTCAGTGTTCACATCTATGGCATCAGTCTCATACTCATATGTCTATGAGTACCCAGTATTTACCCCCACTTATAAATGAGAACATGTGGTATTTGGTTTTCTGTTCCTGTATTAATTTACTTAGGATAATGGCCTCCAGCAGCATCCATGTTGTTGCAAAGGACATATTTCATTTTTTTATGGCTGCATAGTATCCCACGGTGTATATGTACCACATTTTTAAATCCAAGTCTCCCATTGATGGACCACTAGGTGGATTCCATGTCTTAGCTATTGTGAATAATGCTGAGATGAAAGCAAGAGTAGGCCAGGCATGGTGGCTCACACCCATAATCCCAACACTTTGGGAGGCTGAGGTGGGCAGATCACTTAAGGTCAGGAATTTGAGACCAGCCTGGCCAACATGGTAAAACCCCATCTCTACTAAAAATACAAACGTTAGCTGGGTGTGGTGGCACATGCCTGTAATTCCAGTTACTCCAGAGGCTGAGGCACAAAAATTGCTTGAACCCAGGAGGTGGAGGTTGCAGTAAGCCAAGATTGCCCCACTGCCCTCCAGCCTGGGCAACAGAGTGAGACTCTGTCTCAAATTAAAAAATAAAAGAAAATAGGCTGGGTGTGGTGGCTCACACCTGTAATCCCAGCACTTTGGGAGGCCAAGGCAGGTGAATCATGTAAGGTTGAGATGAGAGTTTGAGACCAGCCTGGCCAACATGGTGAAACCCTGTCTCTATTAAAAATACAAAATTAGCCAGGTATGGTGGTGCATGCCTATAATCCCAGCTACTTGGGAGGCTGAGGCAGGAGAATCTTTTGAAACTGGGAGGTGGAGGTTGCAGTGAGCCGAGATCACACCATTGCACTCCAGCCTTGGCAACAAGAGTGAAACTTGGAAGGAAGGAAGGAAGGGAGGAAGGGAGGAAGGGAGGAAGGGAGGAAGGGAGGGAAGGAGGAAGGGTGAGAAAACAAACAAGTGTACATGTATATTTTTTGTAGAACAAAAAATAATCTGTAGTTCTTTGAAGACTTTTTCTCCTTGAACCCAACCAGACATTCAGTGAGAGACTGATAGAACTCTGAAAAAGAAAATCTCTCTCAAGGTACAGAACTGGGAGATGCAACAGCAGCAATGCTGGCAAGAAGCTCCACTCAGACATTTCTCCTCTACAGAATAAAAAAGCCTTCATCTGTGGTTGAAGAGCACAGAAGCACTCTCTTAGGGCACTGGTGAAAACACATTGCTATTGGAAGTAGAGAACACACCAAAAAAAGCATGAAATCTTAGAAGATGTGCAGAAATTCACAATGGATTCAGAACCATGTCAGAAGAAGAGAAAGAGAAGGTCATACCCCTGGGGCCCAGAGGCAGAGTGCTTGCCTAAGAGTGGAAATTTAATAAAAAAAAAGTATTCTCACCTATCCCCATTACCAGACTAACTGCTGTCAAGATATTTATTCTTTGCAAGAAATATTGCAAGAGACCTACTCTTTCTGAGGCATAGAACAAAAAGAAGACTTAAGGTTAAGGGTGAAATTATCCTCAGAAAAACATCCTCTGGCAAACCAACCCCTACCTTCAACACAAGGTATCACCAGAGGCATTCAAAGCCCATAGGGTAGACCAGGCACAGTGGCTCACGTCTGTAATCCCAGCGCTTTAGGAGGCTGAGGTGGGTGGATCACCTGAGGTCAGGAGTTCAAGACCAGCCTGACCAACATGGAGAAACCCCATCTCTACTAAAATTATAAAATTAGCTGGGCATGGTGGTGCATGCCTGTAATCTCAGCTACTCAGAAGGCTGAAGCAGGAGAATCACTTGGACCCAAAATGTAGAGGTTTCAGTGAGCCAAGATCATGCCATTGCACTCCAGCCTGGGTAACAAGAGCCAGACTGTGTCTCAAAAAAAACAACCAAACAAACAAAAAAGAAAAAAAACCAAAGCCCATAGGGTAGTAAGAATCACACATCAAATCTCAAGTCCAGCAACATCAAATCTCATGTCCAGCTACTCTCAGAGAAACACAAACCTCTGTACTAAAGGCCCACTAAAAGAAAAGGCGTCTCAGTTTTCAGACATAAAATCTACTTATCTCAGTTTCTATGGTTCTGCACAAGATGTCCAGTATTCAGTCCCAAAATTACAAAGCTTAAAAAGAGGGAAATAAAGATATTTTGGGAGACAAAAGAAGATAAAGATGAAAGCAATTGTGAAACCAGGCTCACATGTGACACAGATGTTGCAACAATCAGATAAGGAACTTAAAATATCTATGATTAATATATTAAAATCATAATAGAAAATATGTGCAATGTACAAGAGCAGATGACTAATTTCAGCAGAGAGATGGAAACTATAAGAAAATCATGTGAAAATGCTAGAAATGAAATGCATTGACAGAAAAAATTCCTTTTATGAGCTAATCAGTAGACTCAACTGTATGAAAAGTATCAGTGAATTTGAAGGTAAGTCTATAGAAATTAGAAAAACACACACACAAAATAGAAAAAGAGTGGAGAAAATGACAGAAAATTTTTTTTCTAAGATGGAAGATTGAAGGCAGTATTAGCATGCCTCTTCCACTTGGAAGGACAGAATAGTGTGTAGACATTCACATTGTGAATCTTCTTTCCAAGAACCAATGCAGGAACTTAATAGAAAAACTGAAAGAATCCACATACTCTTTGAAAGAAGCATCAGGCTGCAGCCTACTCCCTGAGGCAGGCAAAAATGTGTAAGTTCCCAGAGTGTGAGAGGAAGACAGTCTGCCTCCAGAGTACACATCCCCCACTAGGGAATCTGAAAATCCAGGCCATGGGAGAAGGCCTTTACCCTACCCAGAGCACAAATGACTTCAGGGAGCAGTGTGAAACATAAAAGTAGAAGCAGCAGTTCAGCCTGGGCAACATGGTGAAACCATGTCTCTACAAAAAATACAAAAATTAGCCAGGCTTGGTGGTGCATTCCTGTAGTCCCCGCTACTCACTGAGGAAGGAGGATCACCTGAGTCCAGGAGGCAGAGGTTGTGCAGTGAGCTGAGATTGCAGCACTGCACTTCAGCCTGGCTGACAAAGCAAGACCCTGTCTCAAAAAAAGGAGAAAAAAAGTAGAAATAGCAGTGGTAAGTGCCCTGCAGGCATTCCCAGTCTCCAACATTAACTGAGGGAAGCCAATCCTGACTATATCTAACAGGAGCCCTCAGGGAAATCAGCCAAGAAGCTCACGGAGGGGTCACAGGGTGAAAGAAGCTCCCAACTGAATTTTTTGTGATGTAATCTCTAATAGGGATAAACGCCCCAGATCAGAAAGCAGCAAAAAGGGGTTAGGAGTAGGTAGTGAGCTACAGATACTAGTGCAGGAGCTAGGCACCTGGTTTTGTGGGCAGATGGGGAGAGGCACGTCCTAAAAGCCATGCTTGCTATCTCTGTAGGGAAGCTTATGGCCTGGGACAGGTCTGAGTTCTGTGCACAGACTACCTGGATCTGAATTCTGCATTATTAACAGAGCACTGCAGGAGTGAGACAAGCCTGGCCCACTGCATGGGAGCTGGGTGAGGCTTACTGCCACCCACTACTTCCCACTCCCTTTGCCAGCTCTTCAGTGCAGCAGAGACAGTATCACTCCCCTCTGGAACACTGCCCCAGCAGCCTGAGAACCACACTCCAACCATTACAGGGGTGATGTCCTTCTCTGCCCAAGGAGAGTCAGACCACAGACCCACCTACCCCTGCCTCCACCTGGTGATATCCCTCCACCCACCCTCGTAGCTTAACACAAATAACATAAATTTTTGGGAGCTTAAGAGCCCTGCCCATCACTTGAGAAATCAGAATACTTTCCCTGGACAACTTAGGGCAAGCTCAAATTCCACTGCTACTACCACAGCTGGTGCTCTTTTGCAAGTGCCACCTCCTGGCTAGAGGCCAACCAACACAATCCATTACAGTCATTCTAAGTAGAATAACACTGAACCAAGGAAGGAGACAATGGCTGTGTGACCTCAGCTATCACCACTGGGTTCAACATCCTGGCTAACCAGAGGTCCTGAGTCTATCCACATGACAAGTTCATTACAACTATAACCCAAATTCATGAAAGCGAGCATGTTAAGCCTATCTACAACCAAGGAATCTCAGAGTCTACATCACTCCCCTGCCACCTCCATAGAGCTGGTGCTCGTATCCACTGCTGGGAGACCTGAAGACAGGTCACATTACTGGATTCCTTGCAGACATTCTCCAGCACAAGCCCAGAGTCTGGTAGCACTACTGGGTTGCTAGACCCAGAGGAGCAATAACAATCACTGTTGTCTGGCTCTCAGGAAGTCCCATTCCTAGGAGAAGGGAGAGAGCATCATATCAAGGGAGCACTCCATGGGACAAAAGAATCTGAATGGCAGGCCTTGAGTCTCAGGTATTTTCACTGGTAGGAAGGTTTTTACAGCAGAGACACAGTTGCAGTGCTGGGTGCAGTAGGGAAAGTCTGCATCTCTACTCCAACAGGCAGACAGCCTCTGTGATCATAAAGGGTTTGAGAGAAGTGGTCCTTGTTCACCCCTGGTACACCACTGCAGACAAAGCTGGGGCTACTCCCAAGGAAATACAGCACAGATGCACGTATAGACAGCCTTCCTGGAACAATCTGGGGTGATTGCATTCCCACAGGAGAAGAACTCCCCAGATTCAGGCTTGCACAAGAGGTAGAGTCACAGTTCCTCCCTACTTGAAACATCAACATCCCTAGAGATAAAAAGTGGTGCCTGTCTGATCTAAATAGCTAAAACACTGGGATGGGAGTGAGGCTGGGAGAGGGATAGCTTTTCTGCTGGACTGGCAGGGGAACTGAGGTAGCTCCCATCCTTTACCCTAATAAAACCTCAGCATATCTACTTGAGAGCTCCCGTAGCCACCCTCATCAAGACTGGGACCTCTGCCCAGTCTTGATGAGTATTACTCACCATCTACCCACCTACTTTAGCTACAACTGATGCCTACCCAGGGATACCTCCCCTACTGGCCTGAAGCCTGAATCATCAACTCAGTAAATAAAAATCATCAACTCAGTATCACTCCCCCTCTGGATCACTGCCCCAACTCAGGCTGCTGGGGCAGTGTTCCAGAGGGGGAGTGATACTGTCTCTGCTACACTGAAGAGTTGGCAAAGGGAGTGGAAGTAGTGGGTGGCAGTAAGCCTCACCCAGCTCCCATGCAGTGGGCCAGGCTTGTCTCACTCCTGCAGGGGGAAAAATTAAATAAATTCAAAAATTGTATACCATGGGAGAATGAGAGAAGCTTCAAGAGATCCTTGACATTTCAACCCCTTGGGAGGTAATGAACTTGCTCACACATCAAGTACATAACCAGCATTTAGAAAATCCAGTGCACAAAACTCTCTATAACTAAGGAACTCATGCAGAGTCTTAACTCCTACAAGCACCAAGAATCAAGTTAGGTTATAAGAAACTACAAACACTAGAGTCAGATCTTTAGGAGGAAAAAATAATGTTTTAAAAAAACACGGTCAAATCAAAAACAAATTCAAGAATAATTTGTAGAAATAGTCTACCCAAATGAGAAAGAGCCAGAAAAGTCAGTCTGGTAATATGACAAAACAGGGTTCTATAACACCCCCAAAAGACCACACGAGCTCCCCAGCAATGGATCCAAACCAAGTTAAATCTTTAAAATGCCAGATAAAGAATTCATAAAGTTATTAAGCTACTCAAGGAAATACCAGAGAAAGGTGAAAACAACCTAAAGATAAAAAGCCAGAACATGAATGAAAAATTTTCCAGAGAGATAGATACCATAAAGAAAAACCAATCAGAACTTATTTAAATGAAAGACACACTCAGAAATACAAAATGCAGTGGAAAGTTTCAACAATAGACTAGAACAAGTAGAAAAAAAGAGAATTTTAGAGCTCAAAGACAAGGCTTTCAAATTAGCCCAATCAGAAAAGATAAAGAAAAAGAATCAAAAGGAAAAAAGTCTCAAAGAATACAGGATTATGTAAAATGGCCAAACCTAAGAATAATTGGTGTTACTAAGGGAGAAGGGAAGCCTAAAAGCTTGAAAAACTTATTTGAGGGAATAATTGAGAAACACCTCTCTGGCCTTACTAGAGATTTAGATATCCAAATACAAGAAGCCCCAAGAACTCCTGAAAAATTCATTGCAAAAGATCATCACCAAGGCACATACGCATCAGGCTATCTAAAGTCAGCATGAAGAGAATAGTTTCAAGAGCTGAGACAAAAGCATCAGATAACCTATAAAGGAAAACCTACTGGACTAAGAGCAGATTTCTCAGCAGAAACCTTACAAACCAGAAGAGATTAGGGTTCTATCTTTAGCCTCCTTAAACAAAATAATTGTCAGCCAAGAATTTTGCATCTAGCAAAACTAAGCTTCATAAATGAAGGACAGATAAAGTATTTTTCAGACAAACAAATGCTGAGGGAATTTGTCACTACCAAATGAGCACTGTAAGAGTTGCTAAAAGGGCTTCTAAATCTTGAAACAAAAGTTTGGTGCGCATCAAAATGGGATCTTCCTAAAGAATACATTTTACAGGGTCTATAAAACAATAACACAATTAAAAAACAAAGTATGTAGGTTACAACTAATATGGTGAATAAAACAGAACCTCACATTTCAATATTAACTTTGAATGTAAGTGGCCTAAATCCTCCACTTAATAGATACAGAATGGTAGAATGGATTGAAAACTACCAACCAAATATCTGCTGTCTTCAAGAGACTCACCTAACACAAAAGAACTCATATGAACTTCAGGTAAATGGGTGGAAAAGCACATTCCACACAAATGGAAACCAAAAGCAAGCAGGAGCAGCTATTTTTATATCAGACAAAACAAACTTTAAAGCAACAAAAGTAAAAAATGACAAAAAAGGACACAACATAATGATAAAAAAATTAGTTTAGTTCAACAAGAAGATTTTATAATTCTAGATTGATATGCACTCAGATTGATATGCACCCAAATTTATATGTGCCCTAAATTTATATGCACTGGAGTTCTCAGATTTATAAAACAATCACTACTAGACCTAAGAAGTGAGATAAACAGAAGCACAACAATAATATGGGGGGTTTCAATACTCCGCTGGCAGCACTAGAGAGATCATCAAGACAGAAAGTCAACAAAGAAACAATGAACTTAAACTATACCCTAGAAAAAAATAGACTTAACAGATATTTATGGAACATTATTCCCAACAACCTCGGAATATACATTCTTCTCATCAGTGCATGGAACATTTTCCAAGATAGACTATAGACCACAAAACAAATCTCAACAAATTTAAAAAAAAAATGATATTATATCAAGTACTCCTCAGACCACAGTGGAATAAAACTGGAAATCAACTCCAAAAGAAACTCTCAAAACTATATAAATACATGAAAATTAAATAACCTACTCTAGAATGATTTTTGTTTTTTGAGATGGAGTTTTGCTCTTGTTGCTCAGGCTGGAGTGCAGTCATGTAATCTTGGCTCACTGCAAATACCCTCTCCAGGTTCAAGCAATTCTCCTGCCTCTGCCTCCCAAGTAGCTGAGATTACAGGCTCCCCTGCCACCACTCCTGGCTAATTTTTTGTCCTTTTAGTAGAGACAGGGTTTCACCATATTGGCCAGGCTGGTCTTGAACTCCTGACCTCAGGTGATCCACCTGTCTTTGCCTCCCAAAGTGCTGGGATTACAGGCATGAGCAACCATACCTGGCCTAGAATGATTTTTGAATTGACAATGAAATCAAGATGGAAATTTTAAAATTCTTTGAAATAAATGATAGTAGTGACACAATTTATCAAAACCTGCTGGGCTACAGCTAAAGCAGTGCTAACAAGAAAGCTCATAAAATTGAATGCCTACATCACAAAGTCTGAAAGAGCAAAAATTGACAACCTAATGTCACACCACAAGGAATATAAACGTACCTGCCCAGCAGCTCTGAATGGAACAACAGAACTCACAGCTCAGCACTTGAGCACCTATAAAGGACAGACTGCTTCCTCAAGCAGCTCCCCGACCCCCATATATCCAAAGAGTCACCTCATAAAGGAGAGCTCAGACTGACATCTGGCGCAGGCGTAGGGACACTGGTCGCCCGCATAGGGCCGCTCGCCTATGTGTGAGTGCAGTATCTCTAAAGAGATACTTCTTTAGAAAAGTATCTCTTCATATGCTTTGCCCACTTTTGAATGGGCTTGTTTCTTGTAAATCTGTTTTAGTTCTTTGTAGATTCTGGATATTAGCCCTTTGTCAGATGGGTAGCTTGCAAAAATTGCTTCCCATTCTGTTGGTTGCCGATTCACTCTAATGATTGTTTCCTTTGCTGTACAGAAGCTCTGGAGTTTAGTTAGGTCCCATTTGTCTATTTTGGCTTTTGATGCCAATGCTTTTAGTATCTTAGTCGTGAAGTCCTTGCCTATGCCTATGTCCTGAATGGTTTTGCCTGGGTTTTCTTCTAGGGTTTTTATGGTGTTAGGTCTTATGATTAAATCTTTAATCCATCTGGAGTTAATTTTAGTGTAAGGTGTCAGGAAGAGATCCAGTTTCTGCTTTCTGCACATGGCTAGCCAGTTTTCCCAACACCACTTATTAAACAGGGACTCCTTTCCACATTGCTTGTTTTTGTCAGGTTTGTCAAAGATCAGATGGTTGTAGATGTGTTGTGATGCCTCCGAGGCCTCTGTTCTGTTCCATTGGTCTATATGATATTGGCTGTGAGTTTGTCATACATGGCTTCTATCACTTTGAGGTAATTCCCTTCTATGCCCATTTGGGCCCATTTTATTGAGGGCCTGACTTCAAACTATACTAGAA
>JAZHEH010002032.1:0-45009 GCA_036589455.1 Ateles fusciceps
AAGGAGGATCAGGACAGCCGAGGCTCTCCACCTGAGATGCCCCGGTGTGTCAGAGAGGCAGGAAGGTTTTGGGGTCTGAGGGCAGTGTGGGACAGTGAGGGACACTCCTGAGATGGCCTCTCCCAGTTGGAAAATGACTCAGAGCGGGGAGGTTGGTCATCAGGGTGCCCACTGGGTAGGTTTGGGTGGCAACACTGACCTGCTAGGACACCCCTTCACCCCACCGGGTCAGCTGTGAGAACTCAGGGCAGAGGGGCCCAGGAACAGGCAGGTCGTAGCTCTTAAATGCAGTGGCTCTGCTCCCATGAAGGTTTTGGGAGATGTAAGGTGGCTTCGGAAAGCTCAGGCTCCACAGCAGAGTGTGAGGAAGCAGAGTCGCATCTGAACCATACCCAGGGCTCCCGTCTCTACCCTCCTCACTCACTGCACAGAGGAGGGGGCACCTCACCTGGGGACAGGGGATCCACAGTCGGCTCTGCTCCACACACTCACCCTCCTCACTATGCTGATTCTGACCCACAGTCCCTCCCCCTCTGTCCAATTTAGGGTCTGTGGCCCAGGCAGGGCCAGCTTAGCCACCCTCAGCATCCGAAGGTTCTGAACAAATGCCACAGCTGTCGGCACTGAGGACAGTAGCAACACTGGCAATGTTGACAGCTGGGGCCAACACGACACATTCTTCACATGTACACGCTGTAAGCATTTTCTGTCACTCTGCGCCTCGTAAGTCATTTTCTTAAAGGGGACTAATAGTTTCAATATTTATGTAGACCAATGCTTTTTTCTCAAGATCAGTATTTTTGTGTCCTAAAACAACTATATGTGTGTGTATGTGTGTATATATATATATACACAACTATATAGATGTGTATGTGTATACATATACACAACTATATACATAACTGTATACGTGTGTATGTGCATATATATACAACTGTGTGTATATATGCATACACACGTATACAGTTATGTATATAGTTGTGTATATATACACATACACACATATATGTTCATATAAAAAACATTTGAATTATATCTCAAAGTTCTGTTAAAAAAATGAATGGCTGGATATACTAGTGCTAAGGGATGGCTGGCTTTAAAACATAAATAGTTTCCAGTAGATTCTTTTAAAAATATTATAGCAGGGATTTCCAGATCACCCCCCACTCCCACCTTTTTATAATTTTTGACTATTTTCCAGAGTCTTGAATTCAATGAGGTGAAGGTGGAAGAAAGCGTTTAGAAAGCCAGTGGGTACAGGGGAGCTGGTGTCGGGTGAGGCAGAGTGGGGAGAGATGCTCCTTTAAATGGAAGCCTCTAGAACCCACAGAAAGCAAGGGTGAGGTGGGGCAATCTTCCTGCAGAGCTACCAGAGAAAGATTTTAGACCCAACACTCCTGTTCACAAACACAGACAGGGGCATCTGTTTTCTTAAAATAACTCTTTCTATATAGAAACAGAAATAATTAAAAGGGGAAAATTCTGGTTTAGCCATTTCATTCAATTATTAACAAATAATTTTGAAACAAACGAAAACTGTAAAAGTGGAACTCAAATTATTGTTTGATAATCTGGATCTGTGGCTCAGATACAGATTGAGCAAAACGCCGTAGATGATGCCCTAGCCGTGGATGATGCCCACGAGATAGTATTTCACACTGGCCAGAATGACGATTAGGACACACTCCACAAGAACGAATGCAGGCGAGGCAGAGAAGAGGGACGCTGCTCTGCTGCTGGTGGAAATGCAAACCAGTTCAGACACCATGGAAAGCAACATGGGGGATTTCTCAAATGACTTTCTCCACATCACTAATACTCACAAAAATGTCCATGAAAACCACGCTAAGATTCCGTCTCCTTCCACTCACTATGAATACTACCAAAAACAAAACACAAATTTTTGAAGGCGACAACTGGTGTAGACTTACAGAAAGGTAACCTCTTCAACACTATTAGTGGAGATGTAAACCAGTATACACACTATGAGAAATAGCAAGAGGTTCCTGAAAAACTTCTCAGTACAACTACCATGTCAGCTAGCAGCCCCACCACTGGTTCCACATTTAAAGCAGTTGAAATCCCTGGGCTGAAGAGAGCTATCTGCCTTCCATGGGTACTGAAGCACTTGTAACTGTGGCCAAGGTACACAACCAACCTACCTGTCCACACACAGCTGCAGGGATGAAGAAACTGCTGTACAGATACACCATGGAGTATGTTCCAGCTATAAAGCTCTGGGAAATCCTGCCATCTGCAGCCACATGAAGAAACCTGGAAAACATCAGGTCCAACAAATGAGCCTGGTAGACAAAGTCCCATTTCACACGATCTCAGGCATGCAGACCGAAAAAATCTTTATCCCCTAGAAGCAGAAAGTTCAATAGGGGTTACTAGAGGTCACTGGGGAGATGGAGAGGGTCTGGGAAGGAATTAGCAATGGGTAAAAAGTTACCCTCAGGTGAGAGTAATCAATTCTGGTCTTCTATTCCACAGCAGGATGACTGGCCTTAACACAAATGTATCATATGTTTCAAAGTAGCCAGGAGAAAATATTCTGAATGTTGTTACCACACAAAAAAATGCATAACTATATGAGGTGAAGAGATGCTAAATAACCCAATTTGATCTTTACTCAACATACACATGGATCAAAATCTTCCCTGTACCCTCTATTATATACATTTATATATGGCAAATAGTGTTTTAAGAAATATAAAGAAACAATGCCAAAATTCTTATGGAAATGTGAAACACCCTGAATTTCCAAAGTTATCCTGAGAAACACAAACCATGTGGCATGTATCACATTCCCTGAGTTCTGATTAAATGAAAATCCCTAGTTAACCAACCCATATGTTACTGGTAAACACAGAGAAACACAGACCAGTGAGCAAAATGAGGGCGCTGAATAATAAACGCAAATTTATATAGAGTGAACACATTTTTCAAAACACTACCAAAATGACACAATGGGAAAGGTTTTCAAAACTGGGTATCCATATGCAAAAGAATAATACAGGACTCTTACGGTATGAAATTCGCAATAATCAACTCAAAAGGATTAAAGATTATACACAAAACTTGCAACCATAAAGCTCCTATAAAGACAACCTCGGGTGTATGTAATAATTAGGGCAACTTGGATGTATGCTCAGATTTGTAAAATGTAACAAAAAAACAAGGGAAAAGAAAATCATTGACAATGGACTGCCTTGGTAGTGATTTTGTTTTTTCTTGATTAGTAACCAACAGCACAGCTAACCAAGAAATTATACACTTGTGGGGGCCACGTCAAACTGAAGAGTTTGTGCCCAACATAGGAAACAATGAACAAAATGAAAAAGTATACTAAAAATTGTAAGAAAAGTTTGGGCAAACAATGAGTGGATAAGGGGTTATTTTTGAAAAGGTACAAGCCAGTAACACTACCAGCTGGAAACAAAAAAAAAAAGGCAGAAAAATAACCAAACCAAAATTGGGCAAATAACCTGAAGAGAGATTTGTGCAGACAGAAAACTGACCCAACATTTACAAAATCGTGGTTACCATTACTACTCATGAGAAAAATGTAGATCAAA
This sequence comes from Ateles fusciceps, assembly GCA_036589455.1. Taxonomy (NCBI): domain Eukaryota; kingdom Metazoa; phylum Chordata; class Mammalia; order Primates; family Atelidae; genus Ateles; species Ateles fusciceps. The sequence goes on from JAZHEH010002032.1 coordinate 3,582, forward strand.
ACCACACTCAGATCTTATCTCACTCCAACTAGAATGAACATTACAAACAGATTAAAATATTTAAAAAGACAACTTCTGGTATGAATTTCCACAAAGGGGAACTGTTTGTGGAAATGTAAATTAGTATTAACACTATAAAAAACAGTTGGGGGTCCTGCAAACAATAGAAAAGAAAAATACAATACCGTCTAGCATTCCCACTACTGGGTATACATTCAACCTACCTGCTCATCTACAGATAAAGGGATCAAGAAACTCTCGTATGCACACACTAGGGAATATTCTTCGGCCAGCAAAATGATTAAACTGTCATTTGGAGCAACCCAGACGAACCTGGAAAACATTATGTTAAATGTAATGAGCTGGGCCCCAAGAAAGACTAACACTAAATCCTAAGATGTCTATCTTAAAGAGTTAGAAAGCACAATATTGGTTACCAGGGTCTGGGATATAGAGGGGGAGTGGCGATTGGTTATGGAAGCAAAGTTATCTTAACCTTAAAGGAATAAATCTGAGTGATCTCCTCCTCAGCCTGGTGACTGGAGTTGACAATATTGTATTTTCCAAAAGAATAAGAAGGGAGAATTTTGAGTGTTCTCTCCACACAAAAATAATACCTGTATGAGGGAATAGAGATCCTAAGTACCCTGATTTGATCATCACCCAATCTATATGTATGAAAATGTACCCCTAATTATGCACCTTCATGCTTTGAAAAAAAAAGTTAACAGAAATAAATACATATTGCTAAAAACACAGGGAACCACAAAAGCAATTCATATCTAAAGGAATCCTGAGAAATACAATCAAAGTGAGGACCCACAATCCTCGATATCAAATCACACTGCCAAGCTGCAGTTATGCAGCAGATATATGGTACTTGGATAAAAACAATACCTAGAACTGTGGACAAAAACGGGGAGGACAAAACAAGACCAATGCAAATATGGACACAGTCAACTCACTTTGATAAAGACCACCACAATGTGGAAGGCAGAGTCTGCTCAATGAATACCTTTGAGAAAAATGATACCTGGATGCAGAAGAGAGCAACAGGACCCTTATTTTACATGATGTATGAAAATCAACCCCTCCACCTCCCAACCCCACAACAAAACAAAACAAAACAAAAACCTGAAGACCAGAACAAAAGACCATAAACCACAAAACGTTTTTAACTAAAACACAGGTTGAGCATATATTGTGGGTGACTTGAATCTCTGCTCACCTTTGCAAAGAGAAAAAGAAACAAACACCCTGGAAGAAAAACCTCTTTGACAATTAAATGCTTTGTCACTGATATGTATTTTCTTATATGGGCGACCAAAATTACAAGCATAAAACGCAAAAATAAACATGGACTACATCAACCTGAAAAGTTTCTGCAAAGCAAAGAAACTACTTTCCAAATAAAAAAGCATCCTATAGATTAGGCAAAAATTTCAGGCAATCATGTAATTCCTGAGTTGTCATCTAGGGTGTACACAAAAAACACTACAAAGTAGCAAAAAGAATCTAATATTTCGCAAAGAACCTGAACAGACAATTCCGCGACATAAAATCGAACAACAGATAAAAGGTCCTCAAAATTATATCCAACAAAGTTAATAACTGTGTGTGGTTTAATTGAAAACCACACACAGATAATCTCACACTTAATGAATATTCCTAAGAAAGTTTTTTAAAAATAGGAGGGGGCCAGGCTTGGTGGCTCAAACCAGTAATTCCAGAACTTTGGGAGGCCGAGGCAGCAGATCACCTGAGGTCAAGAGTTTGAGACCAGCCTGATCAATATGGAGAAACCCCGTCTCTACTACTAATACAAAAATTAGCCTGGTATGGTGGCGGGTCCCTGTAGTCCCAGCTACTAAGGAGGCTGAGACAGGAAAATTGCTTGAACCCGGGAGCACAGGTTGCAGTGAGGCCAGATGGCACCACTGCACTTCAGCCTGGGCAGAGCGAGATTCTGTCTCCAAAGAAAAAAGAAAAGGGGAACGCGGGTATGGTTTTGGAGAAAGGGGAACTCATACACGGTAGGTGAAAATGAAAAATCAGGATACACACCACGGAAAACAGCTAAATAGCTGGAGACTCCTCAAAGAACTGACACTACAGATGTCCCCTGCTCTATCGTGCTCTAGCAAGGTCTCTTTCTAAAGGTCCTGAGACACATCAAAATAACCCTAGATCTCAGCTCAGAGGGCCATGGGGGCTCGGAGGGTCCCAGGTCCCGCGCTTCACCGCGGCCTCTGGGCCAGGCGCTCCTATACGCTGGACGCCGGTCAGACACCATTCCCGGCCAGGGTGCAGAGGCTGGGGCTGCCAGGACCCCACAACCGCCGCCACGCAGACTACTGGGGCCCAGATGCCCACAAAGGAGTCAGGGCCCAAAGAGGGAGTGGGCGGGGAAGGAGCAGGGAGGCCCGGAGGGTTCCCGGTGGGGTCCATGCCCCGCCACTTACCGCGGAGACCTGTCTCCTGCTCCACCATCGCATGGAAGCCACCACGGCTTCTCCGAAGCTCGCTGGGACTGCGCCGCCGCTTCTGGACGTCGCTGCTTCTGCTCGCTGGGACACCGACTCTGCTTCTGCTCGCTCGGGACCGCGCTGCCGCTTCTGGCGCACCGCTTCTGCTGGCTCCGAGCACCTCGCTGCTGCTCTCTGGCTCACTTCAACGACGACTCATGCTTCTGCCGGGGCCCTCGTGGGAAGGGCCGTCTGGGCTTCCGTAGGGGCACGCACCCTGGCAGCGTCCCTAGGGACAGGCTGAAGCACCACCCCCTCTTAAAGGGGCCGCGGCTCAGACTGGACAGAAGCAGCCCCCCGTTGCAGCACAAGCTGAGCCTCTGCCCAGCCCCAGGGGGTGGAGGAAAGGGTCCCCAATCTCTCATCCCTGGCTCTAGGGCCCTAGAGGTCACAGGAGTGGAGCCCTGTGACCCCAGCCCCAAGATCAGCTCCCTTTGCCTTGGGAGCACCCAGGATCTGCCCCTGCCCTCCTCTGGACCTCAGCTTCACGATCCGCAAAGGAAGCGGCCTGGCAGGAGCTCTGGGGTCCCTCCAGTGTGGCACCTCAGGATCCAGGGTGGGCTCCCTTGCCCCTCTGTAGAGGGGGGCCCTTAGAACCACGGAAAGCTGGGGGCTGGAGGGACAATCCCGAGGGCAGCAGGGCGTCCCCCTGCCTCACTGTCCACATCTGTCCTGTGGGAGCCCGGGGGCCTCACTAGGGCCCAGACACCCGCGGCTGCTCACCGGGGCTGCCCCAGGAGGCAGGCAGGGGCCCTGGGGTCCAGCGCTGCCGCACCTCAACTCCATCCTAGGTCAGCGCCCGGAGGGGCCCTGTGGACTGGACCCAGCCCGCCCCTTCCCTGGGAGAGGGACCCACATCGCATCTGTCTCTGTGACACCCACGGGAGGGGCCGTGCTGACCTCTCCCGGGGATCTGGGGCGAGGCGGGGGAATCCCAGCCACCTGGCCATCATGCTGAAAACAATCTCTACTAAAAATACAAAAATTAATCGGGGGTGGTTGCGGCGACCTGTAATCCCAGCTACTGGAGGGGCTGAGGCAGGAGAACCACTTGAACCCGAGGAGGAGGTTGCAGATCTCGGTTCACTGCAGTCTCCACCTCCCAGGCTGAAGCAATTCTCCTGCCTCAGCTTCCCGAGTAGATGGGATTACAGGCACCCACCACCGTGCGTGGCTAATGTTTGTATTTTTAGTAAAGACGGGGTTTTACCATGTTTCCCAGGCTGGTCTCAAACTCCTGACCTTGTGATCTGCCATCTTGGCCTCCCAAAGTGCTGCGATTACAGGTGTGAGCCACCTTGCCCGGCCGGGTCAGGAGTTCAAGACCAGCCTGACCAACATGCCGAAATTAGGTCTCTACTAAAAATACAAAAATTAGCCAGGTATGATGGCACATGCCTATAATCCCAGCTACTTGGGAGGCTGAGACATGAGAATCACTTGAACCTGGGAGGCGGAGGTTGCAGTGAGCCGAGATCGAGCCACTGTACTCCAGCCTGGGCAACAGAGCGAGACTTCATCTCAAAACAAAAACAAAAACAAAAGAATATTCAAAATGGTAAAGACAGAAAGTAGAATGGTGGTTGCCAGGGGCTGGCAGAGGAGGGAATGGGGAGTTTGTGTTTAAGGAGTAGAGAGTTTCAATCTTACAAGATGAAAAGAGCCATCTGGGCATGGTGGCTCACAGCTGTAATCCCAGAACTTTGGGAGGCTGAGGCGGGCAGATCACCTGAGGTCAGGAGTTTGAGACCAGCCTGGCCAACATGGAGATACCTTGCCTCTACTAAAAATACAAAAATTAGCCGGGTGAGGTTGTGGACACTTGTAATCACAGCGACTTAGGAGGCTGAGGCAGGAGAATTGCTTCAACTCAGAAGGTGGAGCTCGCAGTGAGCCATGATCCTGCCACTGCACCCCAGCCTGGGTGACACAGGGAGACTCTGTCTCAAAAAAAGAAAAAAGAGCCATGGAGACGGATGGCGGTGATGGTTGTGTGACATTGTGAATATGTTTAATATGTTTAATATCACCCAACTCTGTACTTAAAAATGGCCAGGATGGTAGATTTTATGTTAAGTATGATTTACCACAATATTTTAAAAATTGGAAAAAAAAATCAGGAGCAAAGATTTTACCAAAGCAATAGGTAGATGGCAGGTGTATGAAAAAGGTATTCGACATCATTAGCCATTAGGGAAGTGAACATTAAAACCACAATATTACTATGGACCTATCAAAAATTACTGCAGACTTATCAATGGCTAAAATAAAACAATGGTAGTGTCAAATGCTGGAGAAACTTTATCATTTATACATTGGCGATGAGAATATAAAATAGTACAGCTGTTCTTGAATATACTTTAGTAGTTTCTTATAAAACTAAACATGTACTTAACATACAATCTGGCAATTGCACTCTTGGGCATTTATTCCAGAGAAATGTAGACTTATGTTCACATTTAAAAAACAAAAACAGGCCGCGCGCAGTGGCTCACACTTCTAATCTGAGCACTTTGGGAGGCCGAGGCAGGTGGATCACAAGGTCTGGAGTTCGAGACCAGCCTGACCAACATGGTGAAACCCCGCTCAACTAAAAATACAAGAATTAGCCCAGTATGGTGGTGCGCACCTGTAATCCCAGCTACTCAGGAGGCTGGGACAGGAGAATTGCTCGAACCTGGGAACGGAGGTTGCAGTGAGCCAAGATCGGGCCACTGCACTCCGACCTGGGTGACAGAGCAAGACTTAATCTCAAACAAACAAACTAAAAACCTGTGTGCATAGCAGCTTTGTTCACAATAGCCAAAAACTGCAACCAATCCCAACATTCACTGGGCAAATGAGCAGCAATTCAGATGAACCTCAAGGGTATTATGCTCAATGAAAAAGTCAATCATAAAAGATTTCATACATACATTCCATATATAATCATATACTGATGATTTTATGTATATATCAAAAGAAATATCAAAAGATCCCATATATATATTCTAGATGTATATTCTGTATAATCATGTACTAATCATCCCATATATATATACATATATATATATATATACACACATATATACAGACACACACACACACACACAAAACCTTCACTTTATTTTATTTTATTTTGAGATGGAGTTTCACTCTTGTTGCCCAGGCTGGAGGGCAGTAGCATGATCTAGGCTCACTGCAACCTCTCCTTCCCGGGTTCAAGCCATTCTCTGGCCCTCAGCCTCCCAGGTAGCTGGGGTTACAGGCACATGTCACCAGGCCTGGCTAATTTTTGAATTTTTAGTAGAGATGGGTTGTCTCCGTGTTTGTCGTGCTGGTCTTGAATGCTCAACCTCAGGTGACCCACCTGCCTTGGTTCCCAAAGTGTTGGGATTACAGGCGTGAGCCACCACACCTGGCCAATTTGTTTATTTTTTTGAGATAGAGTCTCACTCTGTCGCCCAGGCTGGAGTACTGTGGCAAGATGTCAGCTCACTGCAACGCCCACCTCTCAGGCTCCAGCTATTCTCCTGCCTCAGCCTCCCTGGTAGCTGGGACTACAGGAGTGTATCAGCAGGCCTGGCTAATTTTTTTTTCTTTTTTTTTTTTTTAAGTAGAGATGGAGTTTCACCATGTTGGCCATGTTGATCTCGATCTCCTAACCTTAGGTGATCCACCTGCGTCGGCCTCCCAAAGTGCTGGGATTATAGGCGTGAGCCACCATGCCCAGCTATATATAACTTTCTTCAAATAAAATTACACAGATGGAAAAATTTTGGTGTGTGTGAATGTGTGTGTGTGTGTGTGTTTTGAGACAGGGTCTCACTCTGTCACCCAGGCTGGGGTGCAGTGTTGCAATCATGGCTCCAGTGACCCTGCCACCTCAGCCCCCCTGGTAGCTGGAATCACAGGTGCACACCACCAGGTCTTTTCTGTTTCTGTTTTTATAGAGATGGGGTTTCACCATGCTGTTCAGGCTGGTCTCAAATTCCTGACTTCAAGTGATCTGCCCACCTAGGCCTCCCACACTGCTGGGATTACAAGTATGAGCTGCCACACCTGGCCTGAAATTGTTTTTTTTTTTTTTTAAATGGGCTGGGCAAGTGGCTCACAGCTGTAATCTCACCACCTTCCAAAAACAATCACTGGGAGTCCACCTTGTGCAGAGGTAGGACAAGCTTCCATGCAGGTAGGGGCGCTGCTGCACCCCCAACACCCATGCATCCTCCTCCCTACCTGCCTTCAGGTTGCAGCCAGAGGAGTTTAGAGCCCCTCCAGAGAGCACACCTTCTCCAACTGGAACAGACTGCCCTTAAAGGAATGTATTTACGAAGATCATTTCAAGGATACCATGTACGTGCATTTCTCCAAAATATGCTTAGATGGACTTACGTAATCAGAAAGCTGTGTGTATGGGTTTTGCATTTTCTTGGTCCACACAAACCCCTTGAGAGGTCCTGTGGGCAGTGAGCCTATATGTAGACATCCACTCCCCTCCTTGATGTCCCAGATATCGTAGTCCCTCTGAGGGGCTCCCACCCCCTGGGGGAGCAGTCCCTCTGACCTGCTCCCCACCCTCTGGAAACTGGGAGGTTGGAAGAGGGGGCGCATGCCACAGAGCCAGCACCCAGCAGGTTACTCAAGGCACATCTAAGCTTTCATTTCTGCTGTGTGGAAATGCTTCCTTCACAACTGGAGTCTCAAAGCCTCCCCCTCAACAAGCAGGTGCTGCTCAAAACTCTGGGCACACATTAGGGCTGGGGAGGGGGTGGCAGAGAGGGGACTATGGTCTGCCCATCCACCAGGCAATGAGGCACCTGCCCATCTCTCAGCCTGGTCTAGACCCACCTTCCGGGCTCTGGCTGCAATGCCTTTCGCTTTACCTTTGCAATTCCCTTGGGGCCTGCCCAAGACAGATAAAAGACAGAGCAACCTGCCTTTATGAGAGGTTCCTATGCCAGGGGTAGGGACCTGGAGAAAACCAGAATGAGGGCCAGAGCCAGAGAAAGATAAAGCACCAGGGCCTCCCACACCAGTGCCTGAGGGTACACTTTATTCCCCCAAGGATTGACCCCCAGGTACATGCTTTATTTCAATCTATTATCTTTTTCTTTTCATATTCCTTTATGAAGGCACTGGGAAATGCATTTATAAGAGTGAGGGGTGTTGACAAGAGTATTAACATATTCCCAGGTTAAATTTTGGATCTCTTATCACTGGCTACCTAGTGGACCCACGTGAATCAAGCAGGGATTAGAAAATGGGATTCCGTAGTGTGATGTACATAAAATACCCCACAGATGAGTTGCATGGGAATAGTTTCTTTAGACGAGACAATGTAGGAAGTGAGCACAACACAGTGACCAGAGCATGGTGCCTGTGCCTGGCCTGAAATCTAAGCCACATGTTCCTGGGACTGTCACTCAGCTCCTCTGTCCTCAGCTTCAGTTCTGGGATGTGAACGTGTTACTAGGGCCTGCTTATTACTACGATGTTACGAGGCTAAATATAAACGCAGACACAGCCTTAAGAAAGATGATGGGTACTTCATAAGTGCTGTCCTACACAGGTGTTCAACTGTTACACATCTGGAAGAATAAGGAAGACACGCAGCACTGGTGACCTCCAGAGAGGGGACATGGAAGGTGACAGGTCAAGGCAGGACAAAGCTCCACCTTTCCACATTGGCATGGGCATGATGCTTTATAGCTCATGGGGAAAATATCTGTTATCTCTTGTGATGTGGGATGGGAAGAGTGGGAGCTGATCTCTATTTTATGGTTCAGGGAACTGAAATGTAGAGAGATTCAGTGATTTGCTCAGAGTAACAATGCTGATGAGTAATCCAGCTAAGGCAGGGAATTTAGTTAGTTCCCTGGGGATGAAGATCCCTGAATGCCTGAGACCAGGAGTCCATGCCCTGGACTCCAAAGTGAGGACCCTCATCTGTTTCCAAATCCTCTTACACCCCAATGCTGCTGCAGGGAGACACTGATGCCCTGGAGGAGGTGCCTGGCCCAAGAAAAGGGCCCAAACCCTGACTTAACTCCCAGCTTGACATTTTCACCCCTCACCCAAAATGCAAGACTTTCCCCCAAGGAAGCCCTGCTGATGGCTTGGGGTCCAAATTTGTGTTTGTCTTGCCCACACTTGACCCTGTATCTGCCTTGTGGGGAGACTTCCCTGTGGTCGGGTGACCTCCCTGAATGACCAGTAGCCTCCTTGACTCCCAGCTGACTCGGAATGCAGGACATTCCCAGCCAACTGCGCTGTGACAGTTGGACTTAGAATCAGATTCCTCTTCAACCGACCAAACCAGGCTACTGGGCAGTTAAGATTCATTAAGTGAAAAAGTGGCCTGTGGGGTTGGTGCTTGGGCAGCTCAGGGAATGAAGCCGACAAGCTGCCAGGGTCTCAGTGCCTATTGACCAGAATGGCTGCCCGAGCAGCCTGGACTCAGGCCTGGCTGAGAAGGATCAGAGGCTGACCCAGCTCTGAGTGGGCAGCTCCCTGCTCCTACCCTTCCTCACCAAGACTCAGGCCCTGCTGTATAAACCACAACGACTCCAAATCTCCTGATGGCTTCAAGTCCACAGCACCTTCGGTGGAGAAGCTGGCAGGGGCTGATGTCTGAGGCTCCACCTGCTGTTGGCCAGATGCTGATTTAGATACTCTTGGGGTTGGGCAGGAGGTTTCCTTGTACCCAGATCACTTTTCTGGCATATCCTGTATTTGACTCTTTCATGATCTCTTCTTGTATCCATGAGCCATGAGCATGAGAAAAGCACATTCAAAGTAGAGACCACTGTTGATATGCTGCTGGCAGGAGACCATGGGCCAGTGCTCATGTTTCCCAGGTTACACTTGTGTTCACCAGCTGCCTAAGGGAGACTGAGTCAAAGTTGGGCTTAGGAGGAGGGGTCCTGCTGTGTGGTGGGCACTTTCAATACACAACAGGCCAATTGCATTGGGGATGTTACTCTAATGAGAGGAGGCAATTCAAGAAGGCAGCTGAGCTCAGTAACCGAGGGCAAGGGGCAGGTTCCTGATGGCCTGGGCTCAGATGGCAGCTAGAAGCTGTGTAACCCTGGGAAAGAGACTTAACCCCTCTGTGCTCAGTTCCCTGCTGTGTGATGTGGAGATGTATGTGAGGCTGCCTGTTAGCATTATGTTATGAAGCTTACTCTAAGCAGATCCAAATTAAGCCCGAAAAAGAATGACTTCATAAGTGCTACAAAAGTGTTCAAATATGAACTGTCTAAAAGAATGAGGCAGACAGGTAGCAGTGGCTTCCTCCAGAGAGGAAGCTTGGATTGCTACAAGTCATGGGGGGTGAAAGGTCAGTTTCCAGCCTTCATATGGGCAAGATGGCTTAAAACATGCCATCTCTCGTGACCCTCACATGAGCCCTGTGGGGTGCGCAGAGCCAGGCTGTATCCCACATTTTACAGTTGAGGGAACTGAAATGTAGGGGGGCCAAGGGACTTTCCCAGAGCCACAAAACCGAGGAGGGATGGGCCTGAGGCAGGAATGTAGTTGGTTTCCTGGAGATGGATCCTCCCAGGGAGGAGGAGAGGTGTTTGCTTTCCTAAGAAGTGATGTGGCATGGAAGGGGACAGGGATTCTTTACACTATAGGGTTGTTGTAACTCTAGCCTCCTGGTGTGACCAAGGAAGCAGGCAGGCATCCTCAGGGGTCCCCCAATGACCAGAGCAAGGGCAGCTTACCCCAGAGTCAGCAACTAATCTGACTACAGCCACAACTGCAGGGGTCTCCCTCCCAGCCTCCCTGGTGTTGTCTTTTTTGGGGATGGGTCTCACCAGGTGCTAGTAAGAAATTACAGCCTCAACCTCCAGGGAGAAGTTGGAAGCAAGCCCCTATCACTCTCTCAGGGTCTTGTCTCCATTTTGGGTCTGTTTGGAGTGTCTGACTAAAAAGGGCTGTGTGAGTAGCACCCCAAGTGTGATCTCTAAATCCCGCTTCCCACTTCAAGGAACCAGACCACTCGGGTTAATGGCCAGCTTCAGGCATGATGCAGGGGAAAGCTGTGCCCAGGACAGATTGTGAACAGAGAGCAGAAAGTCATCCAGGTGTACTGGGTTCTCTCAGGAGCATCCTTAGGGCCACCAGAAGAGGCATGGTGGGTCATTGTTATCATCCATAAAGTAGAACTACAATGGGCTCAGAGGTATCACATACAGTAACATAATTTGAGCTCACCCTGATAATAATAACTCTTCACCTTGGGAAGATGGCAGGCAACCCAATCATCATTATTACGCTGCTAAATGAAAGAAAAGACAACATGTCTATTCTACTTTTTACTGAAATAAGAATCACACTCCCAGGTGAGCACCAGACATGTAAGAAAATGCCCTTTAGAGCATGAATGAATTTTAAAATAATAACATGAGCAAAAAAGCCAGACACCAAGAAATACACATAGACTTATTCTATAATAGTCCGAACCTGGAGAAGTCTAAACAAGTCATTAGCAGTCAGAGCAGTTCCCTTAAGGAGGAAGTTGACGTAAACGTGGCAGAGAAACTTCAGGGATGAACCAGGGATGTCTTCACTTGTAGCTTCAAGGAGTGAAGGGAGGGAGTGCCATCTCACAGTCTCAGATGTTCTCTTCCGGACCCTTGATGTTGAGGGTCTTAAAAGAGGGTGCTGGCAATGGTTAGGTGTTCAGGGTTCTCATGAAGAAAAGCAAATAACAGACAGCATCAAACGCAGTTCTGGGTTTAATGAAGTGCCCCAGACTGGATACAGGGTGCCACTTAGTTTTATATCTTATTATGTAAAATGAGCATCCTCCAAAGATAAAAATGTCATCCATAGCATGGACAGAATTATGTGCTATTAACACATTTTATCATGTGGAGTTTCCTGCATAACTTTTAGCAATCTGTGAATAAAAGGTCCAGAACTTAAGTTACAAATATCAAATTAGAGAACAACGGAAGCCTAATTTTTGAAGACAGGAAATAGTGTAATGCCATCTTCTGTGGGAAGGAACTCTTGGTTTCCTCAAAAATTAGAGAACTGGAGAGAAAGAAGTCTCATCTCAGAATCTGTGGTAGGGGTGGGAAGTGGAGGCTACAAATGTGCTCAAGGTCGGACTTCTCCCCTGCCTTCCGAGGAGACTGGAGATGTACCAGTGAGCCCAGAGTGAATATTCACTCTGCCATCCACCCCTGGGAGATCCCTTTGAACCCACAGAGAGGACAGAAACATAAATGTGCTATAACAAGTCTTAAAAGTTCAGAGGGTGATTATCAATTTCCCCTTGGCACACAGCAGAACTTTTTCTCCAAGTTCAAGTAAATGCCTGTGAGAGAGATGTTCCCACAGATTCCTTTCATTACTGATGACACCCAATCCTTTTGCACATCCCTTGTGTACAATCCCCAAAATTGTTGATTAATCCAAACCAAAGGTTTTGATGTTTCACTGGGCAGAAAAGAGCAGGCATACTGCAAGGTTCATCTCTAATGAACACAGCACCCTCTAGCCCACAGAGACAGTTCTTACCTTTATGACAATATACTTTGAAAAGAACAAACCAAACCTCACACACATTTTTATTTTCTTCCTGCTTTCATACCCCTTTTTCAGCCCCTCAAGCAGCGGGGGATAACCTGAAGGCTCTTAGGAACCCTTTCCCATTAGATCCTACCTGGAAAGTAGTTCCCTACCTTGGGGGTTGTCTTCACTCAGTCTGAAGACACTCCAAGAATTCAGCCTTTAGAAACAAAAACATCAGGACAAGTCATTAGAAAGAGTGACTCACCCACCCCTCTTCCTCCAGCTGAAGCCACGCTGCCTCACCCATCATTCCCTGGTCTTTGTTCTGAGTTGATAAACCTTCCTACAGCCTCTGTGGCTGGAGTTCTATATTGGCCAAATCACTTTCTCTGAGGAGACCCCCAATCCTCCTTCCCAGTGGGATCCCAGAATCAGGTTTCTATACACGCAAGCAGCAAGTTGGTCCCTCATGAAGTGAGTTAGTTCAGGGTACTTACTCCTCACTCTTTCCTGGGATGTTTTCTGCAATTAGACAAAAGAAAACATTATGAGGATGAGATTCTGCTGTGCCCTTCACATAGAGCTGTTATTCCCTTGGCAAGGGTAGAAAACCAGAAGTGGTACAGTGGCTGAGCCGTAGGTCAATATCCCCAAAACCATGAGGATGCTTATGAAAAAATAAGGTCTTTATTCACAGAATTTACCTCTAAAGTAGATTTAATGGGCAAACACACAATGCTTAATCCAAGGAGAAAAACGTGTTGAGGACAGTGCCTCTGTTTTACAGCCGATAATGGATGCTGTCATTTAAAAACCTCCCAGTGTATCGCGTATTAGTTGGGAAGACACTCCCACTGACTTTCACCCCCACAAAGAGAATTGCACATGCTGTACATAATGTACATTGTCAGATTTTCATATCAAAATTAACTGAGAAGAAATCAGAAAAGTAAAATGTCTTATGAAGACAAAGAAAAGGAGTCTTCTTTGTCTTGGGGGTTGTCCTCATTCATACTGAAGACGCTCTCAGGAATCCAGCCTTTAGAAATAAAAAACATCAGGACAAGTCATTAGAAAGAGTGACTCACCCACTCCTCTTCCTCCAGCTGAAGACACGCTGCCTCACACATGATTCCCTGGTCTTTGTTCTGAGTTGATAAACCTTCCTACAGCCTCTCTGGCTGGAGTTCTATGTTGGCAAAATCACTTTCTCTGAGGAGACCCCCAATCCTCCTTCCCAGCGGGATCCCAGAATCAGATTCATATAGTCTTCATCATCTTCTTCCTCCCACGATTTTAGGCTCATAGTGCTGGCATAGTTGTCAGAAGACACTGGAAGGACACAGAGGAAAGCTCAGAACCCTGGTGGTTGGTGACTGTGAATCACTCAGGGAGCTTTGCTGGATGTGGGGTATGGAGGTGGGTGATTAACAAGCATGGACTGAGTTGATGCTGGGCCATCCCCCTGGGTGGAAGAGGGCTGGCAAGGGAGGGCAGCAGGAAGGAGATGAGACATGGAGGTCTCTGCCTCATACTACAGGCATCATGCAGCAACACAAAGGAGTCAACCCAAAAGGGAAACTCAGAGGCACACTAAGGTTCAAGGGAAGAGTACCTCTCTCCCTCTCACATGTTTTGGAGCTCTTCTAAACCAGTTGCATTTTCTGAATGTATTCAAGACCATGTCAGTACTCAGGACCCAATCATGCTGGTACTACATTTATCATCTCTTTTAAAGAATTTATTACTTGGTTAAAAGCCCACTTTACGGGTGAAATTGATTCAATTTTAGCCAAGTTATTTATCACACATTCTTTTTCATATAGGTCATGAAAAAATTTAATACTAAATGCTACAATTAAAAATCGTCATGATTTCCCTTTTTAAAAGTCTTCTTCTGGAACCATGGTGTGTGCACACACATTTATGTGCCCCCCGTGATCAGGGGCCAAAGCAGCTTCTGTGTCACTGTCCCTGAGGAGATTCCCTAAACATCAGGCTTCATTTAAACAGGCCAAGCTCCCGGGACCTGCTCTACCTGGTGATGGGCACCAGGCTAACAACAGTGTTGTCCTCTGCATTCTCATGTGACACTGGCCCTTGTCTGTCTGCCATAGATTGGAGCAATTCTGAGGCTTGAGGTGGTCATGTTCTTCAATACAATACAATATCTTCCTGACTTTTCCCCTGTTTTGACCAAGAGCTGAGGAGTGACCCCAGGACTAACAGATGTTGGCATACACTGTTCTGTGTGGTTCCTTATACTTCTCAGAATCTGTGAGCTGACCAGAAGCCTTGGGTTTTCTATGTGTACTTCACAGTCATGTCCATGTTAATGGCCTGTTTTTCCATATGCCCTTTGCTACCCTGAGTTATGTGACCACTGAGGCCCCCTTTGATGATGGGCAATGTTTGGCATGCTTATATGTCATGACAGTTCCAGGTGTACGTAAGTGCTGGAACTCCCTAGTGTGGGGGACACCTTATCCCATGCCTGAGTGACACAGTTGAATAACACAGAGCATCAACATTGGGACCCGTTTCTGGGTTCATGGTTGCCTCTTTCATTCAGGAGGTCAAAATCTGGGTTCATTCCCTTCTGTACCCTCTCCATTCCCACAGTAAGTAAATAGGAAATTAAACTGGCCTTCAGGTACAGCTGTGGTGAGGGAGAAAAAGGTGACTTATGTGAAGTGTACGGTGATTTCAAATTTTTCTTCCTTTTTATTAGATAAATGACATGACTCGGGAGGCTGAGGTGAGAGGATCACTATAGGCCAGGAATTCAAAAAAAGTGACACTTGTACTGTGCTGTGCATGTGGGTCCACATTTTCAGGGGGAAAACATGCACATTGACAGACACATTCAGAATCACTATATATTAACTCACTACTACTTACCTCCCAACCCTCCTGCACACAACCCCACACCATCTAAGTGATATGGCTATTCCCGGGCCTGGTGGATGATCACAGCTCTTCACGGAGCCATCTGTTTCTCACACCACACCCCAGATCCTCACACGTATCAGGAGCCTGAAGCCAAGGAGGCTCTCCAGACAAAAGCAAAAGAATTTCCCTTACTCATCACTTAGATTTGTCACTAGGAAGGGAGTGGTATTAGAATGTGCACAATGTAAGAGAAGGGAACAACACACACTGGGGCCTGCTGGGGGAGAAGCAGGACAGGTAGAGCATGGGGGTAAAGAGCTAATGTATGCGGGGGCTTAATACCTAGGTGATGGGTTGACAGGTGCAACAAACCACCATGCCACACTTTTTCCTATATAAAAAACCTGCAGATCCTGCACACGTATCTTCGAGCTTAAAATAAAAATTGAATTAAAAAAGAAATTGCCAGAGTAGGCAACTCTGGAGAAACAGAAAATAGATTAGTGGCTGCCTATGGCCAGGGATGTGGGCTTGGGGGAGAAAAGAGAAGTGACTCCTAAGGGGAATGAAACGATTGTATAATTGGACTGTAAAAATTGGTGCACAACTGTGTAAATATAGTAAAAACACTGAATCACACACTGTATATGGGTGAATTGTTTTGCATGTCAAATGTGTGTCAATAAAGCTGGTTTGTTTTTTTCTTTTTTTTTTTTAAAGAATACTTACGGTGGTGATTTTGGGCTTTAGGGTTCTCCTGCAACAAGAGAAAAACAACAACAACAACAACATGAGGATCTGACTCATCCTGGGTCCTGTGGGCACAGGTCTTTTATTCACTTGGTGACATTAGAAAACCAGATGTCAAACAGTGATCACGTCACTGGCCCCCAAATAAAGCACAGAGGATGCGTGTGTAAAAGGCAATGTGTTTTCTTGGAATATTTAGCAATTGTCCCTGTCGGCTGAGAAATACAAAATTACTTTTCAAGAAGAAAAAGTTGCTACTGAGAGATATGCTCGCTATCAGAGAGTTTGTCAGTGATGCCGTGTTTTGACTGACATCGTCAATCAATGTGCTACAGCGGATAATCAATGCTGTCATTTAAAAACCTCCCAGTGCATCACGTATTAGTTGGGATGACACTCCCAAACTCCAGTGACGGTCACTGGAGTCCATGAGCAACAGAGGCCTGATTCACAATGGCAGTCAAAACTGATATTCACTTGATATTCTAGAAGCCCCAGACAAAAACATTTCTCCTCAAGACAAAGAAATGCATCTTACCAGGTCAGAGGGCATCTCCTCCTCCTTTAAGATCTTCAAGTGTGCAGTCTTGTAGGACCTCAACAGGACCTAAGAGAACACAGAGTGACAGTCAGTGCATTGGTGCTGCTGAGGAATCCCACAAGGAGGCTTGGGGAATGTGGAAAGGTCTGGAGTGGATGGAGTTGGGCGGTTGATAAGCATGGTGGTTGACGAGCTTCTAGAATATCAAGTGAATAGTAGTTTTGGCAGAGCTGCTGCTGGACCATTCTCCTTGGTGTTGAAGAAAGGCAAAGGGAGGGGGCAGAAAGAAATTAAAACAGCCTTGGCTTTTCTAGCTAGGGCCACCTCCTCAATGTGAAATAGTTACCTTAAGAACTGGTTAACACAGAAAGGCAGTGTACTATAGGAACAGGAAGTGGATTAGAGCTGCCTAGAACCAGGCGTGCGGGGGGTTGCACAAAACAGAGGAGTGACCACTGACAGGGTTGCTTTGAGGGGGGGATGAAGAGGTTCTAAAATTAGAGTGTAAAAATGCTTGTAGTACCCTGTAAATATAGTCAAACATTGAACATTGAATCGCCCACTTTAAATGGGTGAATTTGTTTGCATGTCAACTACATCTCAATAAAGCTGTTTTTTTTTTTTTTTTTTTTTTTCCAAAAAGACTACATACATTGCTCTTGTTTGGGAATAGAATTTTCCTGCAATAAGAGAAAAAAAAGAAAAAGAACAAGGAGCATGATATCATGCTGGGTCCTGATTCCACAGGACTTTTATTCGTTTGGTGGCAGTAGAAAACCAGACATCACACAGTGATCAAGTCACCAGCCCCCAAGTAAAGTACAGAGGATGCCTGTGGAAAAGGCAGTGGGTTTTCTTGGAATATTTAGCAAGTGTCCCTGTCGGCTGAGAAATACAAATTATTTTTCAAGAAGAAGAAGTTGCTACTGAGAGATATGCTCGCTATCAGAGAGTTTGTCAGTGATGCCGTGTTTTGACTGACATTGTCAATCAATGTGCTACAGCGGATAATCAATGCTGTCATTCAAAAACCTCCCAGTGTATCACGTATTAGTTGGGATGACACTCCCAAACTCCAGTGACGGTCACTGGAGTCCATGAGCAACAGAGGCCTGATTCACAATGGCAGTCAAAACTGATATTCACTTGATATTCCAGAAGCCCAAGACAAAAACATTTCTCCTCAAGACAAAGAAATGCATCTTACCAGGTCAGAGGACATCTCCTCCTCCTTTACATCTTCAAGTCTGCAGTCTTGTAGGACCTCAACAGGACCTAAGAGAACACAGAGTGACAGTCAGTGCATTGGTGCTGCTGAGGAATCCCCACAAGGAGGCTTGGGGGAATGTGGAAAGGTCTGGAGTGGATGGAGTTGGGCGGTTGATAAGCATGGTGGTTGACGAGCTTCTAGAATATCAAGTGAATAGTAGTTTTGACAGAGCTGCTGCTGGACCATTCTCCTTGGTGTTGAAGAAAGGCAAAGGGAGGGGCAGAAAGAAATTAAACAGCCTTGGCTTTTCTAGCTAGGGCCACCTCCTCAATGTGAAATAGTTACCTTAAGAACTGGTTAACACAGAAAGGCAGTGTACTATAGGAACAGGAAGTGGATTAGAGCTGCCTAGAACCAGGCGTGCGGGGGTTGGACAAAACAGAGGAGTGACCACTGACAGGGTTTCTTTGAGGGGGGGGGGGATGAAGAGGTTCTAAAATTAGAGTGTAAAAATGCTTGCAGTACCCTGTAAATACAGTAAAACATTGAATATTGAATTCCCCCACTTTAAATGGGTGAACTTGTTTGCATGTCAACTACATCTCAATAAAGTTTTTTTTTTTTTTTCAAAAAGAATACATACATTGCTCTTGTTTGGGAATACAATTTTCTTGCAATAAGAGAAAAAAAGAAAAGAACGAGGAGCATGATATCATGCTGGGTCCTGGTTCCACAGGACTTTTATTCATTTGGTGGCATTAGAAAACCAGATGTCAAACAGTGATCAAGTCACTGGCCCCCAAATAAACCATGATGGATGGTATGTACTGCCCCAGGTCCTCAATTTTGCAGTCCCACAGGACTTCGACAGGGACTTAAGAAAACACGGAGTAACAGTCAGTGCACTGGTACTGCTGAGGAATCTCACAGGAGCTTTGGGGGATGTGGATGGTGGCTGGAGTGTATGGTGCTGGTCTGTTGACAAGCACGGACTGAGTTGCTGCTGGACCATTCGCCTTGGGTTGAAGGAAGGCAAAGGGGGAGGGGCAGAAAGAAAGAAAAGAGCCTTGGCTTTGTAGCTATGAGTACCTTATTAGTGTGAAATAGTCACCTTAAGACTGGTTAATACAGAAAGGCACTGTACTATAGAAGCAGAAAGAATATTGGGAGAAACTTAACTTCAGCATTGTTAGGAAAGTAGATTTAGGCCAGGCGCAGTGGCTCACAGCTGTAATCCCAGCACTTTGAGGGGCTGTGGTGGGCGGATCACACGGTCAGGCATTTGAGACCAGTCTTGCCAATATAGTGAAACCCAGTATCTACTAACAATGCAATAATTATCTGGTCATGGTGGTGCGTACCTGTAGTCCCAGCTACTGGAGAGGCTGAGGCAGGAGAATCACTTGAACCCAGGAGGCAGAGGTTGCAGGAAGCCAAGATCGTGCCATTGCACTACAGCCTCGGTGACACAGTGAGACTCTGTATCAAAAAATAAAAGTAAAAATCAGGTCAAGTCATTAGAAAGAGTGACTCACCCACTCCTACTCCTCCAGCTGAAGCCATGCTGCCTCACACATGATTCCCTTGTCTTTTCTCTGGGTTGATAAACCTTCCTATAGTCTCTCTGGCCAGAGTTCTATATTGTCAAAGTACCTTTCTCTCAGGAGACCCCCAATCCTCCTTCCCAACAGGATCCCAGAATCAGGTTTCCATACACTCAAGCAGCAAGTAAGTTGGTCGCTCATGAAGTGAGTTACTGCATGGTGCTTACTGTGTGTTCTCTCCCGTGATGTTATCTGCAATTATACAAAAGAAAATGTTATGAAGATGAGATCCCGCTGTGCACATTCACATTCCCTTGGCAATGTTAGTAAACCAGAAGGAGTACAGTGACTGAGCCACGGGTCAACATCCCCAAAAGTCTCAGGATGCTTATGGGAAAATAAGAAGTGACACTGTTGGATAACACAGAGCATCAACATTGGGACCCGTTTCTGGGTTTGTGTTTGGTTCTTTCATTCAGGAGGTCAAAATCTGGATTCGTTCTTTTCTGTACCGTCTCCATCCCACAATATGAAGTAGAATATTAAACTGGCCTTCAGGCACAGCTGTGGGGAAAGAGGAAAGTGGTGATTTATGTGAAGTGTAGGTTGTTGTGGGTTTTTTCCTTCCTTTTTATTAGATAAATGACATGACTCGGGAGGCTGAGGTGACAGGATCACATAGGCCAGAAATTCAAAAAAAGTGACACTTGTACTGTGCTGTGCATGTGGGTCCACATTTTCAGGGGGAAACACGCACATTGACAGACACATTCACAATCACTACATATTAACTCACTACTACTTACCTCCCAACCCTCCTGCACACAACCCCACACCATCTAAGTGATATGGCTGTTTCCAAGCCTGGTGGATGATCACAGCTCTTCACGGAGCCATCTGTTTCTCACACCACACCCCAGATCCTCACACCTATCAGGAACCTGAAGCCAGGGAGCTTCTCCAGACAAAAGCAAAAGAATTTCCCTTACTCATCACTTAGATTTGTCACTAGGAAGGGAGTGGTATTAGAATGTGTACAATGTTAGAGAGGGGGAAAAACACACAGTGGGACCTGCTGGGGGGAGAAGTGGGAGGGAGAGCATCAGAATAAATAGCTAAGGGGCTTGACAGCTAGTTGATGTGTTGACAGGTGCAGCAAGCCACCATGCCGCACTTTTACCAATGTAACACACCTGCACGTGTGTCCCGGAAATTAAAATAAAATTTAAATTGAAAAAGAAATTGTCAGAGTAGGCAAATCTAGAGAAACAAAGTAGATTAGCGGCTGCCTAGGGCCAGGGGTGTGGGGGTTGGGGAGAAAAGAGAAGTGACTATTAATGGCTATGGGGTTTCTCTGAGGGGGGAATGACCACAATGTCGTTACGCCACATACAATTGTACTTAATAACAGCTGCTTAAGTTATTAAAATGAAAAGGATAACTGATATACATTTGAGTCTTGGATACCATGTGGTCACTTCTCTATGTTGCCTCCTTGAAGCACCACAATCACTTTGAGGCATAATTAGTTTGGTTCTATTCATTATACAGATGAGGAATGTGAGTCTCAGTTAAGTAAATTATTCACGAGACATACGCACAGCTGGATCTCTCTAACACCAATGGCTAATCTACAAACTAACATGCTGCACTGCCTGTAGTGGCGAAGTAGACTTGCCATAAAGTGAAGTTTGCTTCCACAGCTGGGCGTGTGAGCTTAGTGGGGGTTGCTGGTACCCGCTGCTTTATGGGTTTGAGATTGGTGTTGCAGAAACCCAGATGGAGAAGCTCTTGGCTGAGGGAGTGAAAAATCACTGAAAGGATAGATGAGTGCATTTGAAGGATCATGCTTCCATAGAGTATGTTGTTGAGCATCTTGGAATAAGAACAGATACAATCAAACAGAATCACCCAGTCCTCAGTTGTACCATTCGGTAAGCATCAACACACCATGAAGTGTGCTCACTGCTGTGTCGTGGGGACACAAAATATATCTCAGTCACAGCCCCTGAAAACGGATCATTTTATAATGTACTGGGAAGCAGTGACTAATTTGAGTGTCACAACTATCAAGTATAAGACACAGTAAGCCATTGCGTTTAATTGTGTGCTAGTGTTAAATATTAACATTAAAAAAACCTGCCAAGTCCACCTTCAAAGTCGATAATGGCATCCAAATAAAACAAACTTTAGGAGCAGGCGGAATATACTGTTTAATGTTAGCAATTAGACCTCTAAATAATTACATATTCTTTGCCTAGAAATTTAATTTAAAATGTGGGTATTTGGGTTAGTTTTTTAAATAAGTAAACTCTATAAAGTAATGAAATCGTTATTTTGTTTGAAAAATATACCACATCTTACACACCAAAGTGAATGTTATTCTTCAAAGTAGTCACTGTGGGAACCCATCCATGCACATACAATTTTGTGTTTTTAGTTGTAATTTTCAGTGAACAAAAGGGTTCCCAATGAAGTACTGGTCACCTTCGGTTTCTCACTTCCACTCCCCAGACACAACCAGTATTACACATTTTTGTGTATATCCTTCCAAAGATATTCTTCCCATATATAAACTTTTAAAAATGTAAGATATGTATGCATTTAGTAGAATCATAACATAAAGTTTTACAGTCTGTTTTTTTCCACCATCGGTACCATATTACAGACAGATTTCTATGTCAATGGGTAGAGATTGATGACATCTTTTTCATTTTGTATTTGTAATAAATGTTTTACTGAAAAGTGCACAAGTCACAGTGCAAAGACAGATGAAATATCACAAAGTGAACACACGCCGGTAACCAGTATTTACCTTTTTGTTTTCTCCCTTTCCAAACTTCCTACCTCATTTCTTTTTCTTGCCTTGTTACACTCACTTTACTGCAGCTTTGAGTTGTAGTGGAGGCATCAGGCCTTCTCCTCCCATCCCCAGTCTCAGTGGGAAGGCTTTGAGTATTTCACCATTAAATAAAATATTCGATGTAGTTTATTGTAGCTACCCTTTGTCAGACTAATAAAGTTTCCTTCTAGTTTTAGTTTGCTAAGATTGTTTATCATGGATGTTTGTTAATTGTATCAAGATTTTCTTTTTTTCATCAACTGAGATAATTATATTGTTTTTCTCCTTTTCTCTGTTGATGTGTAATTATACTGACTTGGTTTTGAATACTAATTCCATTTTGTATCCTTGGAATAAATCCAGCTTTGTTGAGACACCACAAATTATTCTCCAAAGTGACTATGGTGACTTACGTTCTAGCCAACACTTGATGCCTTTAGACTTTAAAAAAAGTTCCCACTTAATAGGTTAAAATTAGATGCAGTCAACAAAACTGGGTCTTACTTTGTAAAAAAAAATATTTTTAGCCAATGATAGAAAATAAGAAAGAAATGAAAATAGTTTATGTGCTCTATGCAGGACCGTGGGAGAAACAGCTTTTAAATAGGATTTCTTATGAAGTTTTAAAAATGGAAGGGAAACCTGATGGCAGAGAGCAGCCAGGCCCACAGTCACCTGCAGATGCACAGACTGTGGTGGAGCCTGGAACACACCAAGGACCACCAGTCCCCATGGGCAGTCGGTTCAGTGACAACATTGCTAATTACCTGATCAGCGCCCCAGTAGCACATGGAGAGGACAGAGAGGCCCAAGATGAGTGTGGGACAGGGGGAGGTCTCCAGTGATGGGATGTGGCTTGGTCCAGTTTCCTCTCCCAGTCTTACTTGGTACCACAGAGAGGTACTTATGCAGCAGCCCCTGGTGTCCTTCCACTTCCCTCAAGGCTTAAAAGCACCATGATGTTTATCAGTCTTTTAAAGAGCACGGTAGCATGTGACTGAGGAACCAAGACTGCAGAGAAGTGCCTCGTTTCCTGGAAATGTTTCAGGTTGGGAAGTGGTGAGGGTCCACTGAGGGGGAAATGCTCATGGCTGAAGAAAGATGAGGCCTGATGCCTGGCAGTTGAATTGAGTCACACGGAGACCACGTTGTGCCCCACAAGAGCAATCTGGTGGAGTGGTGCCAGAAAAGGGAGAAGGCCAGGGTCACAGAACCTATGCAGGGATTTGGAACCAGAGGGCTCCTCAGAATGGGCACAGGAGATGGTCTGTGAGGACCTGTCTGACTTCAGTGAAGGTTTGAGGGGCAGAGAGCGAGGAAAGCAGCCCTGCGCGGGAGGACATCAGGGTGGGGAAGCAGGTCTCAGGGGAGGGGATATATTTCAGTCCAAACAGCAAGGGGGAGAATGTTCCACGGGGGAGGCTGCCCTGGAGCCTCCTGAGAGCTCAGAGGAAAGGTTTCAGCAGGTGGGGTCAGAAAGGGAGGGTTCAGGGCTGTGGGGGACAGGGTGACCTGAGCTCTTACAGCCCCTGATGCAAACAGTGATAAAGGACATAATAAGACTAGTCCGGAGTCTGAGGCGAGAGTGGTGAGGAGGCTGTGAGTTTAGGGGAGGGAGGGAGAAAGGGCCTGGCTTAAGAAGGCAGGGTCCTGGGCTCTCTACAGTCCAGCCAGGGAACAACAGAGCCCGGAGAGGCCCAGAGCTGCCTTACGACCCCTGCACGGAAAAAAAAAAAAAAAGAAGTGTCTGTCTGGCCAGGTAGTGCTCTCTAGACTGCTGTGGGGTGGGGGAGTGGCTTCTCCTGGGGACAGGACCCCAGGTACCTGCAGGATGCAGGGTTCCAGGCTCCCTTGGATGCCGCCCAATGGCTCTCCTCTGAGGGGCTGTAAACCAGCTCACTGGGTACCCACAATGTGTAAGGCACTTGTTCTCAGTGTAATGCACTGGGCACTGCCAGACTCACACCCATTTATGATAGGCACAATTACTACCCCCATTTTAGAGCTAGGGAAACTGAGGCACTGAGCTAGTTAATCCACTTGCCCAGGCTGTATAGACAGTCAGTGTAGAGCTGGGGTCTCAACACAAGCAGGCTCCCTGACAGTGTGAGCTCCTAGCTACTGGCTGTCCCACTGCCCTTGTCC
Organism: Ateles fusciceps; assembly: GCA_036589455.1. Lineage (NCBI taxonomy): Eukaryota > Metazoa > Chordata > Mammalia > Primates > Atelidae > Ateles > Ateles fusciceps. The sequence goes on from JAZHEH010002032.1 coordinate 27,541, forward strand.
AGACTTGGCTGTCTGGGGTGGCAGCTGTGCCTTCCGGCTGCGGATGAATGACCAGTTGCCTCTTCCAGACTGGCTCCCACCCCTCTCCTGGCAGCAGCCTCTCAGGTCCCAGAAGGTGATAATGGTGTGACAAATGGGCCTTTCAGAATGGAGGCAAGGGTGTGGTGCTCAGGACTTCTCAGTCCCAGCAAAGGCTGTGTCCCTGGTCTTCCCCTTGTTACAGAGTCTTTGCTGTCCCTGGCTGATGAGTTCCCTCATGCTTCCTTCCTCTTCAGTTTTGGCTGCAGAGGTGCAAGCCCAGAAAACGCGGGCATGAAGCTTCATAAGGATGACACATCGGAGACATCACGGTGCATGCTGCTGAGAGCCTAAAGGCAATCAAGGTGGAGGAGCATGGTTGGGAGTCGCAGAGGCGCTGGCCCCAGGAGAGGCCACAGAGGAGGTGGAGGCTGCTGAGGAGAAGATGGAATGATTGGAGTGGGATGGCGTGTCAGAGAGAGAGATGCAGCCAGCAGGTACCTGAGCCTGATGCCTGAGAAGTAGGAAGTCTTCCCTGGACAGGGGTTCCTGGAGCGCAGTTCTAGCTCACCTGGGAAGGATGTGGAGCCTAGTGAGGGTAGAATGGTGGCCCTGAGAGGGGCATCAGGGAGAAATAAGGAGGGTTCCAGGAGCCCTGCTGTGGGCTAGAGGCGGAAACCCCTTGAGCCCAGGCTGGAATCGGAGCAGGAATAGGGTTGAACTTTCTGGTCCCATCCATGAACTCGGTTAGGAGAACACTGACTCGGTGAGGGGTCCGTGGTTGTCCCATCAACAAGGGGCATGAAAAGGCTGGAAAAGGGAACGCTTCAGTGTAGTTTTCAGTTTTACAATGCACATTAGCTATAAAAGCTACTGGCAAGCCCTGTGGTTGGAAAACGGTTAATTTTATATAACCTTATAAGTTGGTAATTCTAACCACTGTCCCAAGCAACTTAGCAAGCCATAGAATGCTCCTTCAAGACACTGGTGTTCATGTTGCTAGTGCTGGAATGTGGGGTGAGGCTGACGCACACAGGTGATCCCTCGTGATCAAATGGCTCAGGCTCAGGGTGGACACTGGTTAGCCCAGGGACAGCGCGTGGGGCTGAGATCTCAACCATGAAGGCTGAATGATCCATTGTGTCAAAGCAGGGCTGCCCAAGGTGTCATCCACAGATCAGCTGCCCGTCCATGAAGTATTCACTATCATGGAAGAAACAGAGACTAGTAGAGCCATGAATCACTACACTATTTACTTCAGCTGAGTGTTCGTTTCAAACCAAGACTTTCCATGAAGGAAGCAATGCACTCGTTTACATTCAGGTACGATTTTGTCATTTTGCTGTACAAGTAACCAAGCATGAGGAGCATTTTAAGTGGCATGAGTTTAAACAGTGTCACGGTTACAGAATTAAAATATTCAATAGGCCACACGTGTGGAAAACCTTGCTTTTTCAAAAATGTTATCTTCTTATTTATATAAAAGTTAAAGCACAATATGTGCTTTAAATATCATCAATTATGAAGTAATTCTAGCACGCATTTATTTGCTAATTGCTCCTGTGTAGTATTCCATTTAATTTCATAAGAAGTCTATGGATTAATACTATTACTATCCCTTTTTCTTTTTTTCAAATGTTTCATTTCTGTATAAATACACACACATATTTTAAATCTAAGGCTGATTTGGTAAAAACTTAAACTTTTTAATTATTTCTGTACATCCTTTATTTTTGTTTTTATTCTTAACATATATAAGATTGTCTCACAATACTGATGCATCGCTTCTAGTAAAAAATCACAGCTAGGTTTTCTCCTCTGCTTCACCTCACGTGCATTATTTCTTGATTTAGCAACACAGGCACAAATTAAATTCTTTCTATGGAAAACTTTGCTTTGAATGCAAGAGTAATTCTAGATATTATGTATCCCATAATAATATAGGCATAGACCTAGGAGTAACATCAGCAGATGAGATTTTCTGCCTGTTCCCCAAGCTTCAATATCCCATGTAGACAATTGCCAGTGGACTCAAATGCAAAAAAACTCACACAAGCTGGGTTTCCTTAATCCTAATATTAACAAAAAGGATGTGATATCTGCAATTCAGATCAACTTCACAAGGGGCAAATGATATAAACTGAAAGTGTGGAGATATTAACCCCCATATTTATTCATTCTCTATGGCTGCTGCAGAAAATTAGCACAAAGTAAATGGCTCAAAAGAACACACGTTTATTCTCTTGCAGTTCTGAGTGTCAGAAGTCCAAAATCAGTTTCACTGTGCTGAAAGTCAGGTGTTGGCATGGCATGTTCCTTGTAGAATCTCTAAGGAGAGAATCCATTTTCTTACCTCGTTTACCTTCTGGCAACTGCCTGGGATTTTTGCGTTTGTGAACCTTTCTCCTATCTTCAACGGTATATCATTCCAGTCTCTGCTTCCATCTTATTTCCTCTCCTCTCCGTAGTCAAATCCCCCCTCTGCCCCCTCTTCTAAGGATGCTCGCAATTACGTTTAGGGCTCAACCAGATAATTCAAGATAACCTGGGCTGGGGGCAGTGGCTCATGCCTGCAATCCCAGCACTTTGGGAGGCTGAGGTGGGCAGATCGTGAGGTCAAGAGATTGAGACCATCCTGGCCAACATGGTGAAACCCTGTCTCTACTAAAAAAAAAAAAAAAAAATTAGCTGGGTGTGGTGGAGCACCCCTGTAGTCCCAGCTATTTGGGAGGCTGAGGCAGGAGCATTGCTTGAACCCAGGAGGCGGAGGTTGCAGTGAGCCGAGCTCGTGCCATTGCACTCCATCCTGGCGCCTGGTGACAGAGCAAGATTTTGTCTCAAAAAAAAAAAAAAAAAAAAAAGATAACTCTCCTTTCTCCAGATCCTTAATCACATCTGCAAAGTCCCTTCTGCCATAGAGGGTAACATTCACAGCTTCCAGTGATTAGGGTATGTATATCTTTGGGGGACATTACTCACCTCTTTTCTTTTCTGATGATTGAGCAAGACATGCTGGCTGGATTGTCAGAAGAAGTAATTTATGCATCATCTTTAGTTAGTTTAACTCTGGACTTGAGTCATCGGCTTGTTCAGAATTCACTAGAGAGTCAGTTATGTTCCCATTGAGACGCACTCTCACCTGCCCACCTGTGTTAGGAAGACAGGGGAAATCTTTTTCTTAATCCTGAGTTGCTCATTGTCTCAGAGACACCTGGGGGATTGGATATATAGGAGAAGGCAGCTGCACTGGACCAGTGCTGTGGGGCTGGGCCCAGTGAAGCTGGGTCCTCCTGTCTTCCTCCCCGCCTCCACACCTCACTTGCTCCTACACACTCCATTTGATCCAGAAACTGCATGATAAGAAAAATCTATTCTCTCAAATGGAACAAATCTCTCTGTTGCCTCTGTAGGGTGCTCAGAAACCACTGACCCAGACACAAGCAGCTTCAGGACCTAAAGTGAAGAACACTGAAAACCCCAGGAAGGAATAGTGTAAAGGAGAAGAGAGAGCTCTGAAAGAACAGAATACAGAGCAAAATGCCCTGTCTTTGGGGGAAGAACTGGCCATCATGGATTCTCTGGCTTGGGCCACAGTATTGCAACCAGCATTTGGCTTTCATCTTCCAATATCTTTGGGGACAGAACTGATCTGTGCATTCCACAGCATCAGGTGCCAATGGGGGTAGCAGCATATGAGAATGAACTGAAGCAAATATAACTTACATTAAATGTGCATCCGTTTTGCGTGTCACTCTGTTCAAGGTGCTTTAACAACACGTGATATCTTGCCCCATAGCAATGCAACAGAGTAAGTTTTACTACTACATTTTATAGATGTGAAAGTGGAGTTGCAGAGAAGGTGAACAGCCTGCCCACAAGAAACTCAGCTTTTTGGTACTAGAACAGATTCCAAATCCATCGTCTCTTCCATACACCACCCAGTCTTTTTCTCAGGCTCTGGGGAAGTTACAAAGCCACCTCCCTCCCTCCCTGCCTTCCACCAAAGGGTCTCTTTAAACATCCCTCCCTCCCTCCCTTCTTGAGATGGAGTCTCATTCTGGCACTCAGTCTGGTGTACAGTGGCATGATCCTGGCTCACTGCAACCTGCAACCTCCGCCTCCCAGATTTTCCTGCCTCAAGTGATTCTCCTGCCTCAATCTCCCAAGTAGCTGGGATTATAGGCACCCACCCAGCTGGGATTACATTACTGGCTAATTTTGTCTTTTTAGTAGAGACGGGATTCCACCATGTTGGCCAGGCTAGTCTAGGGCTCCTGACCTCAAGTGTTTCACTCCCCTTGGGCTCCCAAAGTGTTAGAATTACAGACACGAGCCATCGTGCCTGGCTGGAGTCATCATGTATCCTGGCAGGCAGTAGAGCTAAGAAGACAGGCAAGTGTCCCTAGCACCACCGCCTTATGTGGGACCTGCCACTCTAGCTGGCGGGTTGCTGGTCTCCACACTGGTTCCCTTCCAATAGCCAAGCCCACCCAAGCTGGGGGGGACACCTAAGCAAGCCTTCACCCAGTTCCACAAGACTGGCTGGCACCATTTTGGCTCCTGCAGACAGGTGTCTCCATTGCTGAGTAGGTTCTCTGGTGAATCAGGCCTTCCAAAGTCTCCCCTTGAGAAATGCTGTTTGTCCTTTCCCTTCCTCCCTTCCATGGTTGCTTTCTGTTTAGCCCCTCTCTGCCCAAACAAAGATGCTTTTGTTGCTCTCTGTAGAATTCATATTCATCATTGTACTACCCATTCATAGCTCATCATTTACTTTTGTAATTCTTTGCTACCTATACTTAGACCTTCTTCGGAAAAGGTGAAAATTGGAAAGGAAGGAGTGACTAAGCTTTTGCTAGACTTAGACTACCTAAAAAAGTCCTGTAGAAATCCTGACTAGACATGGGGACAGCAGTGAGCATCCCACAGGACTTGCCAGTGGGACGTATTTTAGGCAAGTGAAGTAAATTCAGGTCAGATGATTTAAAGAAGATAAACACCTCATTTTCAACGGCAACACTGTTCGGATCTAATACAAATTGGAGAACCAACAAATTTGGTCTAGAGATGGCTCTTTGTGTTATAATGCTATTTTATGATTAAATTTATTCTGTAAGAAGAAAGGAAAATGGGGAGAATTCCTAATGAGCAGGCTTTTATGGCCCTCTACCAAGATCCTGATCTAAGAGACAGCTATAGATTGTGTCTGGTTCATGATACCCCTGACACCCAAAAGCTTTCCCAGGTATCCTAGATGACCCCTTCCTAGCTGCTCCAGGTAGAAAGCCTGCAACCATGCCTGGGAGCTTCCTCAGTCCCTCAGTTCTTAAGGAGGTTCCCACCAGTTCTCTAGCACAGGATTCCACTCCAAGGTCATCAAGAACTTCTCCCCCCTTATCCAACAAATCCCAGCCTATACCCCCTGCTACCCAAGGCAGTAAGCCCAACCAGTACCACCGGGTATGGGGGACCCATATCAGCCCCTCAAATCAAACCTGTGTCCATATCAGGAGGTAGTTGACAGAGATGGCGGAAAAATCAGAATATATGTACCTTTTTTTGTGTCCAATTTGGCTTTATGCTAGAAAATTTGGCCGGTTTTCCGAGGATCCAGGGAAGTTTGTAAAGGAGTTTGTTAAATTGGCCATGTCCTTTGATTTAAGGTGACGTGAAATGCAAATATTATCTACTTGTTATGCCACACAAAAAACAAAAGAGGCTGGGTGCAGTGGTTCACACCTGTAATCCCAGCAGGGGAGGATTTGAGAGGCCAAGGCGGGTGGATCACCTGTGGTCAGGAGTTCGAGACCAGCCTGGCCAACATGGTGAAACCCTGTCTCTACTAAAAATACAAACGGCCGGGCATGGTGGTGGGTGCCTGTAATCCCAGCTGCTCGGGAAGCTGAGGCAGGAGAATTGCTTCAGCCTGGGAGGCAGAGACTGCAGTGAACAGAGATCACGCCACTGCACTTCAGCCCGGGCAGCAGAGCGAGACTCTGTCTCAAAAAAAAACTCGTGACCTCAAGTGCTAGGAATACATGGGATTATAGGTGTGAGCCACTGCACCTGGCTGGCTGTTTTGAATATTTTAAGTGCCTCATATAAATGGAATCATACAGTATTTCTCTTTTTGTGACTGGCTCATTTCACTTAGCATAGTATCCTCAAGGTTCATCCATGCTGTAGCATGGGTGAGAATTTCCTTCCTTTTTAAGGCTCAACAATATTCCATTGCATGTGTAGACCTCATTTTGCCTCCCCATTCATCTCTTGATGAAAAGTTAGGTTGCTTCCATGGGTGTACAAATATCTGTTTGAGACTCTGCTTTCAATATTTTTTTAAGGCTAGTCAAGTGAAGCAGTGGGAGTGGAGAAGGAACAAAGAAATCTGTAACTGGTTGTCATCGAGTAGCTGTAAACACCACTGCACTCGGACCAGCTGCTTTCAATTTTTTTGAATATACACCCAGCAGTGAAATTGCTGGATCATATGGTAATTCTATTTTTAATATTTTGAGGAAATGCCATGCTGTTTTCCACAGTGGCTGCCTGCTGTTATTGGGTGAAGTATATGTCTGTTAGATCTAGTTGGCTTATTGTGTTCAATTCTCTATTTCCTTACTTTTTTCCTGTATGGTTGTTCTGGCCATTATTGGGCATGAATGACTTAGAAGCGATAACGTGCTGGTCTAGTGGGAACAGGAATCTAGCTCGAATCTTGACACCACCGTGTCTAGCAGCACAGCCTATCCTGAACTCATCGGAAATCAGTATCTATTTGTCTATTAAATTTTACTAAGTAATTTCGGAGAGATATGGGAGAATAATGCTTTTTTTAAATTATTTTTTTTTTTTTTGAGACAGAGTCTCGCTCTGTCACCCAGGCTGGATTGCAGTGGTGCGGTCCCGGCTCACTGCAACCTCCATCTCCCGGGTTCAAGCAATTCTCCTCCCACCTCCCGAGTAGCTGGGATTACAGGCACACACCACCACGCCCAGCTAATTTTCATATTTTTAGTACAGAAGGGGTTTCACCATGTTGGCCAGGCTGGTCTCAAAGTCCTTACTCATGATCTACCTGCCTCGGCCTCCTAAAGTGCTGGGATTACAGGTGTGAGCCACCGCACCCGGTCCTAAAATATTATTTTTAACAAGTAAGAATACATTTCCAATGATTTTTTTTATTGTAGCTACGTACTCCACCATATTAAGAACTCCTGGCTTCTACAAAACCCAGCTGATGTACAAGGACACAGTCTCTGAGGCGATGAGCTGGACCAAGGACCAATCAGGTTAAGAGACCTGGTGAGTGACAGTTGTCAAGGGTCTTGGTCCACTGACTGAGAGGCCTGCTCTTTTCTTTCCTTTTTTGAGACAGACTTGCTCTGTCGCCCAGGCTGGAGTGCAGCGGTGCGATCTTGGCTCACTGCAACCTCCTCCTCGGGTTCAAGCGGTTCTCCTGCCTCAGCCCCTCCAGTAGCTGGGATCACAGGCAGGCGGCACCACGCCCGGCTAATTTTTGTGTTTGTAGTAGAGAGGTTTCAGCACGATGGCCAGGTGGCTGGGATTCCCCCCGCCTCGCCCCAGATCCCCGGGAGAGGCCAGCACGGCCCTCCCGTGGGTGTCACAGAGACAGATGCGATGCGGGTCCCTCTCCCTGGGAAGGGGCTGGCTGGGTCCAGTCCACAGGGCCCCTCCGGGCGCTGACCTAGGATGGAGTTGAGGTGCGGCAGCGCTGGACCCCAGGGCCCCTGCCTGCCTCCTGGGGGAGGGGGACCCAGGCAGCCCCGGTGGGGCCGCGGGTGTCTGGGCGCTAGCGAGGCCCCCGGGCTCCCACAGGACGGATGCGGACAGGGAGGCCGGGGAGGCCCTGCTGCCCTCGGGACTGTCCCTTCAGCCCCCATCTTTCCGTGGTTCTAAGGGTCCCCCTCTACAGAGGGACAAGGGAGCCCACCCTGCATCCTGAGGCGCCGCGCTTGAGGGACCCCAGAGCTCCGGCCAGGCCGCTTCCTCTGCGGATCGTGAAGCCGAGGTCCAGAGGAGGGCAGGGGCAGGTCCTGGAAGCTCCCCGAGGCAAAGGGAGCCGATCTCGGGGCTGGGGTCACAGGGCTCCACTCCTGCCACCTCCAGGGCCCTAGAGCCGGGAGGAGAGACTGGGGCCTTTCGTCCACCGCTGGGGCTGAGCAGAGGGTCGGCCTGTGCCCCAATGCGAAGCTGCTTCTGTGCAGTCCGAGCGCGGCCCCTTTAAGAGGGGGTGGTGCGTCAGCCAGTCGCTTAGGGACGCTGCCAGCGTGCGCGCCTCTACGGAAGCCCAGACGGCGCTTCCCGCGGGGCCCCGGCACAAGCCGCGGCATCGTTGAAGTGAGCAGAAGCAGTGGAGATGTGCTCCGAGCAAGCGAAAGCGGCGGCCAGAGGCGGCGGCGCGGGCCCAGCCAGCAGAAGCGGAGTCGGCGTCCCAGCGAGCAGAAGCCCCAGCGTCCAGAAGTGGCGGCGGTGTGGTCCAGCCGGGAGAAGCGGAGTCGGCGTCCAGAAGCGGCGGCGTTGAGAAGCGGCGGCGTCCAGAAGCGGCCCCGCGGTCCCAGCCAGCAGAAGTGGAGTCGGCGTCCCGGCGAACAGAAGCGGGCGACGTCCAGAAGCGGCCGCGCGGTCCCAGCGAGCTTCGGAGAAGCCGTGGTGGCTTCCATGTGATGGGGGAGCAGGAGGCAGGTCTCCGCGGTAAGTGGCGGGGCATGGACCCCACCGGGAACCCTCCGGGCCTCCCTGCTCCTTCCCCGCCGCTCCCTTTTGGGCCCTGACTCCTTGTGGGCCTCTGGGCCCCAGTAGTCTGCGTGGCGGCGGTTGTGGGGTCCTGGCCGCCCCAGCGTGCGCGCCCTGGCCGGGAACGGTGTGCGACCCGCGTCCAGCGTATAGGAGCGCCTGGCCCGGAGGCCGCGGTGAAGCGCGGGACCTGGGACCCTCCGAGCCCCCTGGCCCTCTGAGCTGAGGTCCAGGGTTATTTTGATGTCTCGGGACCTTTAGAAAGAGACCTCGCTAGAGCACAATAGAGCAGGGGACATCTGTAGTGTCAATTCTAGTCTGGCCAGGTATTTAGCTGTTTTCCGTGGTGTGTATTCTGATTTTCATCTACAGTGTATGAGTTCCCTTTTCTCCAAAACCATACCCGCATTCCTTTTTTTTTTTTTTTTTTTTTTTTTTTTTTTTTTTTTCTTTGGAGACAGTCTCGCTCTGCCCAGGCTGGAGTGCAGTGGTACCATCTGGCCTCACTGCAACCTGTGCTCCCGGGTTCCAGCAATTTTCCTGTCTCAGCCTCCTGAGTAGCTGGGACTACAGGGGCCTGCCACCATACTAATTTTTGTATCAGTAGTAAAGACGGGGTTTCTCCATATTGATCAGGCTGGTCTCAAACTCTTGACCTCAGGTGATCTGCCTTGGACTCCCAAAGTTCTGGGATTCCTGGAGTGAGCCACCGAGCCTGGCCTCTCCTATTTTTAAAAAACTTTCTAGGAATATTCAATAAGTGTGAGATTATCTGTGTGTGGTTTTGAATTAAACCACCCACAGTTAGTTAACTTTGTTGGATAGTTAATTTTGAGGACCTTTTATCTGTTGTTCCATTTTATGTCGCAGAATTGTCTGTTCAGGTCCTTTGCGAAATATTAGATTATTTTGCTACTTCGTAGTGTTTTTTTGTGTACACCTTAGATGACAACTCATGAATTACATGATTACCTGAAATTTTTGCCTAATCTATAGGATGCTTTTTTTATTTGGAAAGTAGTTTCTTTGCTGTGCAGGAAGTTTTCAGGTTGATGTAGTCCATGTTTATTTTTGCGTTTTATGCATGTAATTTTGGTCGCCCATATAAGAAAATACATATCAGTGAGAAAGCATTTAATTGCCAATGAGGTTTTTCTTCCAGGGTGTTTGTTTCTTTTTCTCTTTGCAAAGGTGAGCAGAGATTCAAGTGACCCAGAATATATGCTCAACCTGTGTTTTAGTTAAAAATGTTTTGTGGTTTATGGTCTTTTGTTCTGGTCTTCAGGGTTTGTTTGTTTTGTTTTGTTTTTTGTGGGGGGTGGGGGTGGGGGGTGCAGGGGTTGATTTTCATATATCATGTAAAATCAGGGTCCTGTTTCTCTCTTCTGCAACCAGATAACATTTTTGTCAAAGGTATTCATTGAGCAGACTCTGCCTTGCACACTGTGGTGGTCTTTATCAAAGTGAGTTGACTGTGTCCATATTTGCGTTGATCTTGTTTTGTCCTCCCCGTTTTTGTCCACAGTTCTAGGTATTGTTTTTATCCAAGTACCATATATGTGCTGCATCACTGCAGCTTGGCAGTGTGATTTAATATCGAGGATTGTGGGTCCTCACTTTGATTGTATTTCTCAGGATGCCTTTAGATACTAATTGCTTTTATGGTGTTGCCTGTGATTTTTAGCAATATGTATTTATTTCTGTTAACTTTTTTTCTGCAACATAAAGGTGCATAATTAGGGGTACATTTTCCCACATCTAGATTGGGTAATGATCAAATCAGGGTACTTAGGATCTCTATTCCCTCATAAAGTATTATTTTTGTGTGGAGAGAACACTCAAAATTCTCCTTTCTTGTTCTTTTGAAAAATACAATATTGTTAACTCCAGTCACGAGGCTGAGGAGGCGAACACTCAGATTGATTCCTTTCAGGTTAAGATAACTTTGATTCCATAACCAATCCCTACTCCCCCTCTATCTCCCAGACCCTGGTAACCAATATTGTGCTTTCTACCTCTTGAAGATAGACATCTTAAGATTCAGTGTTTGTCTTTCTTGGCCCAGCTCATTATATTTAACATAATGTTTTCCAGGTTCATCTGGGTTGCTCCACATGACACCGTTTCATCATTTTGGTGGCCGAAGAATATTCCCTAGTGTCCGCATACGAGAGTTTCTTGATCCGTTTATCTGTGGATGGACAGGTAGGTTGAATGTATACCCAGTAGTGGGAATGCTAGATGGTATGGTATTTTTCTTTTCTCTTCTTTGCAGGACCCCCAACTGTTTTTTATAGCGTTAATACTAATTTACGTTTCCACAAACAGTTCCCGTTTGTGGAAATTCATACTAGAAGTTGTCTTTTTAAATATTTTAATCTTTTTGTAATGTTCATTCTAGTTGGAGTGAGATCAGATCTGAGTGTGGTTTTGATTTTCATTTTTTCTCATGCGTAGTAATGGTAAGCACAGTTTTGCAAATGTTGCGTCAGTTTCTTGTCTGCACAAATATCTCTTCAGGTTATTTGGTTTGGTTATTTTTCTGCTTTTTTTTTTTTTTTTTTGTCCAGCTGGTAGTGTTACTGGCTTGTAGCTTTTCAAAAATAACCCCTTCTCCAACTGAATGTTTGCCCAAAGTTTTCTTATAATTTTTAGTATGCTTTTTCATTTTGTTCATTGTTAGGCACAAACTCTTCAGTCTGACGTGGCCCCACATGGGTATAATTTCTTGGTTAGCTGTGCTGTTGGTTACTAATGAAGAAAAAACAAAATCACTACCAAAGCAGTCCATTGTCCATTATTTTCTTTTCCTTGTATTTTTGTTAGTTTTTGCAAATCGTGAGCATACATCCAAGTTGCCATAAATATACACACACCCGAGGTTGTCTTTATAGGAGCTTTATGGTTGCAAGTTTTGTGTATAATCTTTAATCCTTTTCAGTTGATTATTGTGTATTTCATACCGTAGAAGTCCTGTATTATTCTTTGGCATATGGATACCTAGTTTTGAAAACCTTCCCCATTGTGTCAGTTTGGTAGTGTTTTGAAAAATGTGTTCACTCTATATAAATTTGTGTTTGTTATTGAAAGCCCTCATTTTGCTCACTGGTCTGTATTTCTGTGTTTACCAGTAACATATGGGTTGGTTAACTAGGGATTTTCATTTAATTAGAACTCAGGGAATGTGATACATGCCACATGGTTTGTATTTCTTAGGATAACTGGAAATTCAGAGTGTTTCACATTTTCTTGAGAATTTTGGCATTGTTTTCTTTATATATCTTTTAATAACCATTTGCCGTATATAAATGTATATAATTAGAGGGTACAGGGAAGATTTTGATCCATGTGTATGTTGAGTAATGATCAAATTGGGTTATTTAGCATCTCTTCACCTGGTACAGTTATGCTTTTTTTGTGTGGTAACAACATTCAGAATATTTTCTTCTAGCTACTTTGAAACATAAGATACATTTGTGTTAAGGCCAGTCACCCTGCTGTGGAATAGAAGACCAGAATTGATTGTTCTCATCTGAGGGTAACTTTTTACTCATTACCGATTCCTTCCCAGACCCTCTCCATCTTCCCAGTGACCTCTAGTAACCCCTATTGAATTTTCTGCTTCTAGGAGATGAAGATGTTTTCGGTCTGCATGCGTGAGATCCTGTGAAATGGGATTTTGTCTACCAGGCTCATTCGTTGGACCTGATGTTTTCCAGGTTTCTTCATTTGTTTGCAGATGGCAGGATTTCCCAGAGCTTTATGGCTGGAACATACTCCGTGGTGTATCTGTACAGCAGTTTCTTCATCCCTGTAGCTGTGTGTGGACAGGTAGGTTGGTTGTGTACCTTGGCCACAGTTACAAGTGCTTCAGTACCCATGGAAGGCAGGTAGCTCTCTTCAGCCCAGGGATTTCAACTGCTTTAAATGTGGAACCAGTGGTGGGACTGCTAGCTGACATGACAGTTGTACTGAGAAGTTTTTCAGGAACCTCTTGCTATTTCTCATAGTGTGTATACTGGTTTACATCTCCACGAATAGTGTTGAAGAGGTTACCTTTCTGTAAGTCTACACTAGTTGTCGCCTTCAAAAATTTGTGTTTTGTTTTTGGTAGTATTCATAGTGAGTGGAAGGAGACGGAATCTTAGCGTGGTTTTCATGTACATTTTTGTGAGTATTAGTGATGTGGAGAAAGTCATTTGAGAAATCCCCATGTTGCTTTCCATGGTGTCTGAACTGGTTTGCATTTCCACCAGCAGCAGAGCAGCGTCCCTCTTCTCTGCCTTGCCTGCATTCGTTCTTGTGGGCTGTGTCCTAATCGTCATTCTGGCCAGTGTGAAATACTATCTCGTGGGCCTTTTTCTTTGCCTTCTGATGATGATGACTGAGGTAGAGAAATGTCATGTCTGTTGGTTGCTGTAAGCCTTCTTTTGAGGTGCATGTTTTCATGCCCCTTGCCCTTTCTTCGTTGAGTTTTTGTCTTGCTGATTCATTTGCTTAACATCTTTAAGGTAGATCCTGGATATTAGCCTTCATCAGATGCATGCGTGGGAACATTTTCTCCCGTTGTGCAGGCTGTCTGTTGACTCTGTTGGTCATTTCTTCTGTGCAGCAGCTCTTTTGTGTATTAGGTGCCACTGGGCAATAATTGTTTTAGTTGCACTTGCTTTTGGAGACTGAGACACATCCATGCTGTGCCAAATCCTCTGTCAGGAAGGGTGTTTCTAGGTTCTCTTGCAGGCTTTTCACATGTGAGGTCTTGCATTTACATCTTTCATTCATCTTGAGTTTATGTCTGTACACCGTGAGACACGGGGCCCACTGTTTTTCTTCTGCAACTGGCTAGTCATTTATGCCAGCACCATCTATTGAAAGGAGGGAGTCCTTTCTCCAAAGCTTATTTTTGTGGATTTTGTTGAAGATCAGATGGTGTTAGGGGTGAGGGTTTACGTCTGGGTCCCCTAATCTGTTCCACCACTCTGTGTGGAATGAGGTCCCTAGCTTTTCAATGAAATTTAACATCAGGAAGTGTGACACAACTGAGGTAGTTTGGATTTCTCAGGATTGCTTTGGAAATTCAGTGTGTTTTGTGGTCCACATGAATTTTAGCAATGCGTATTTACATAGTTTTTAAAAGGTTGGCCATATAGTAAAGGTAAACAATGGGGGGGGGAGTTCGAGTGGGGCATGTTGATTAATGGAGACACAGAGGAATGATAAAATCAGGATATTTAAAGCCTCTATTATCAGAACCAGTTGTTAATTTCTTTGTGGTGAAAACATTTGGAATCTTCCAGATTTTGTGAAAAGGGTGTGATGTTGTGTTAACCTCTGGTCACTTGGCTGTGGAACATCAAGGAACAATTCATTCCTCTCATCTAAGTGTAACTTTGTGCCTGCCTATTTCTGATCTCTGCCCATGCCCCTTCTTCCCTTCAGCCTTTAGTAATGAAGCCTTTTATTTGTATTTTTAGTAGAGACAGGGTATCAACATGTTGGCCAGGATGGTCTCGATCTCTTGACCTCATGATCCGCCCACCTCGGCCTCCCAAAGTGCTGGGATTACAGGTGCGAGCCACCACGCCCAGCCCACACAGCCATAATTGTTTAGTGAGAGTAGAGCTAGGGCACCAGGGATTGCTGTGGGCAAGTTGCAGACAGAAATTCCCACTCATTGGAAGACAGGAGAGGAGTATTTCATTACAAAAGCAGTGAACAGTTCAGGTGTATCTACATTCAGTCAGCAAATAAAAGTTCAACTTGGTTGCTAATGGGACCCACTCTGCTAACTGAGACTTTGTATAGAACTCATAGAGGAAGATGGCTTCCAGTAACGAACCACCCCTGTTTTTAGGACTAAAATGCTCAGGAAGCTGGTGGGTGATGAATGAAAACCTTAGTCCCACTGGCACTGCAGCAGGGGCCAGGAGAGCGTGACATCATAAGCCACAGGGTGGGGCAGCCCAGGCTGTGGGGGAGGGGCGGCAGCCAGGGTGGGGCATTGTGAGGTGTGGGGCGGGGCATTGTGAGTCACATGCCTGGGCTACCACCTGGGCCAGTGGGTTTCAGTCTGTAGGTGACTGCAGAAGGAGGAGTAGCTCCTTTGTACTCTCTTCAGCAGTTGTTGTATCTCAGTGTTTGTTGGGTTCACAACCTATTAAATTAGCTAGCTCTTTTTCACCCTCCCAGAGAAGTCAACTCAGGGGAGGCGGCCGGGTTCGGGCCTTGGCCCGTGCCCCGGCCGGGGCTGGGCTGTAGGGTGGGCAGGCTAGCAGTGGGCAAGACCGTCTCTGCAAGAGCAGCATAGCCTCGGCCTAGGGCAGCAGCAGTGTGTGGCCAATACTGTGAGTAGAGGCACAGGTGGCGGCAGACAGGAGTAGAGGCGCCCCATGGGGAACATACTGAGCTGTTGTGTGTGCTGTGGGGCCAGCCCTGTGTTGGACCAGGACGAGTGGTCAGGGCATCCTCAGTCTGAAATCTGTGAGGCAGCAGCTAAGGACACTGTAGCAGCAGCGCCCATCGCTGCTTCCATAGAGCCTGCCGAGTTGACTGT
This sequence comes from Ateles fusciceps, assembly GCA_036589455.1. Taxonomy (NCBI): domain Eukaryota; kingdom Metazoa; phylum Chordata; class Mammalia; order Primates; family Atelidae; genus Ateles; species Ateles fusciceps. The sequence goes on from JAZHEH010002032.1 coordinate 42,866, forward strand.
TGAAGCTCGCGAGGGTCTTCATGCCCATCACATCTGTGACAGGGAGATGCCTGAAGGTAAGGAGGTGACGGTGCCATCTGCCCTGGCCACCCCTCTTGCTGCTGCTGTCTTCAAGGTCCCCTGGGGGCATCCCCTACCTCAGGCTCCTTTTTGCCTGTAGCCAGCCTTTCCAGGGCTGGTCAGAAACAAAGACTGGCTCTGCCTTGCGTTCCTTTTTCCAACACTTAGTCTTTCTCCACGGAGTCAAATTTCTTTTCTCCTTTCCTCCCAAACACCCAGTTCTTGCTCCCTCATCTCATTCTGTGAGGCTAGCCTGGGACCGTTTACTTATGCCTCTTGTTGTCTGTAGCTCTGTTTATTATTCTGTGGGACTTTGTTGAGGCTTTTTTGGAATATTCTTTTCCTTTTTTCAATAAAAACTCAATACCCCAACTTTCCAGTACCCATCTCATTCTTTTTTTGTACCAGATGGTACATCCAGATGGTACCTAAGTGAAGGAACCAGTTAAGTGCCTACTTTTTTCCTTTGTTAAAGTAGTTAAATCTCAGGACAATTCATACTGAAATATTTGGGGATTTCTTCTTTGAAATCAGAATGAAGGTTGCCATGGGAGAGATGATAGGATATGCTTAATGGGTTGCTTTAAGTCACCTTGATAGGTGCTTATTTTTTTCTAACTGTAATTTGAACACAAAAGGAAAGAAAATGGAGGGTGCTTAAAATGATTGTGAAAGGTATGAAATGTCATGGCCAGGGCTACAGAAAAATGGGTGTTTTTTTTCCCCCCACAAAGGAGTTTACTCATGAGGCTCTGATGATTTTAAATTCTTACTTTAACACAAAATGTGTCTCTAGATTTATTCTGGTGACTTAACAGACTTTATTTACCTCCTTGTTCTAAAAGAGAAGTAGGGATGGTTCGTGGTCAAAACTTTCAAAAGACATGAAATGTCAATGTAGACTTTTAAGGTGTAACATGAAGATTGAAGGTTAAATTGCCAGACCTTGTCTGTGGAAGACTGTTTGCTACCATGTCTCCCGCTTTGTCCTTCCCGTTCCAGACAATAGCATCTTGTTCAAAGATAAGAAAGTAAAGCGTAAGAAGCTGGAAGCCATCATTCTCAGCAAATTAACACAGGAACAAAAACCAAACCCCACATGTTCTCTCTCATAAGTGGTTGTTGAACAATGAGAACACATGGACACAGGGGAGGGGAACATCACACACTGGGGGATTCGTTGTGGGGTGGAGTGTAAGGGGATGGAGAACATTAGGACAAATACCTAATGCATGTGGGGTTTAAAACCTCGACGATGCGTTTATAGGTGCCGCAAACCACCATGGCACATGTAGACGTATGTAACAAACTTGCACATTCTACACATGTATCTCAGAACTTAAAGTGGAAAAAAAAAAAAAAACTTTGGTTGGGCTCTTAGTTTTTTTCAGAGGTAGAATAATTAAGACTCATGATGAGTGTGACTTTGTAACTTGGAGTACTATACCCACTTTTCAAGATGTTTAAGAATTTTGAATAAACAAATAATATATGAATTGATTATATCTTTATACACAAAATGTGTAAGTACTTGTGTAAACTTATACGCCGGTTGCTGGTGTAAGGAAAGCCTGTGAGTGATTTTACACACTAGTTCATAGATGGGTAGTGTTGGATGAGAGCCCAAAAAAGGCTCTTTATTGTTATTCTTTAGGATTACAATACACTTTATGCATGTCTAATTTGGCCCCTTCCAATAAGAAGAATCCTTGTGTATGTTCTCCGTATGTATTACTAATGAAGAAATGAAGACAGAGATCTCACATGACTATGGAAGACAACTACTCAACAGAACTAAGGTTCTGTGACTTCAGAATGACATAGAAGTGACAAATATGCTGAATTTACTTTTTAAAAAAATTTCAAACTCCAGAATACATCTTTATATTTTGCCTATAAAATGGACCTCTCTTTTAAAATGTATTGCCATCTTGATTTATTTTAGGCAAAGTTGATTTTAAACTCAAACGGAATATTTACCTCTTTTTTTTTTTTTTAATAATAAAGAATCTCACTATGTTACTCATGCTGACCTAAATTCCTGAGATGGATTTGAGGGATTTTCTTCTCTCATCCTCCTGAGT